>VYZV01019372.1:12850-34400 GCA_013401275.1 Pandion haliaetus
TGAGTCCTTACAGCATTCTAATTTAGGAAGGTGCACCTAAATTAGTTATAACGTCTGCTGTCAAAAAATCTACCCAGACAGGAACCTCTTCAATAAAAATCTGATTTTCACCTTTCTGACAAAGTTGCCCTAATGGGCTCTCCTGGCATCAGTGTTATAGGACCTAAGGAGTCAGGAGCCAAAAGCCTCTGTGTTTTGCTCCTTTGCTTCACACTCCCTTTTCCTTTCTAACTAGCAAAGGTTAATCTTCTCTCAGGCCCTCACAGGGAAATTGGCTCACTGTGAGGCCAGAAAGCTGATCCAAAAGACCATGTACTGAGAAGCAGATGTTACCAACACATGGGGAGGACTCTCAGCACGAGGACCTGCTGAACATCTCTCCAGCCAGGCAAGTCTGAGGGGCATTAGTCCAGCATTTTATATGAACCTTTGAAAGTAACCTGCCCTTTTTTAAGTCATTTGGAGTATCAACTCAATTAATAGGGAGAACAAACTGAGGCCTTGTTTTCAGAGGGAAGGGGGAGGGAGAAAAACCTACTATAACTAAAGCAGGATAGATGAAAGAAGGATTAAGTTGTATGGACACATTTTTTTTTTCCCCAAACAGCACACCAGAATTTTCAGTGGTTACCGTGAAGGTCCAAAGTTGTGCCATGAGGCCATCACACTGCTGGTTGGTTTTTCTTCTTACTTGTGAAGAGTGCAAAACCCCTGCAGGGACCTACTCCACCAAGAGGTGGACTATATGAAAAACTTCCATCCTACCTTTGCATAGTTCAGCCACCTTTTCAGAGCCAGACGTTTTCAGACTTTGCAGAGCCAACCCTAATGAGTACCACAAGGCTGATTATTAACATAAATTGAATGGCCTCTAAGTATTGTCAGGCAGGTGGCCAGGTGGTTTAGACTTGGACAGACTGAAAGCAAGTCACAAGAACACCAGTAGAGAATATGGAGGGAAGATTGGAATTATTTTTGCAGGTGTCTTCCAGAAGCAATTTCTTTCAGTAGATCACTGCTGTGAGGTAAAACTAAGACCTGCCAGTGGATGATGGCAGTGTAGACCTGGACAACCAGTAGTAGTGGCAAATGACAAAGACTGGTTTCTGCAAGGTGAGGGAGGGGGTGGGAAGAGAAAAAAAATTCTTTGCAGAAAGCAAGAGAAATGTGAAAATAGGAAAACAAACTAGCTTGGTCTGAGGTCTGCCACAGCACAGCAACAGCAGAAAAGTTTCCTTCGGGGTGCACAAGCATCATTTCACTAGGACAAAACTCACCAATCCAATCCAAACACCAACCTATTTGCTCCTGCTCTGTAGCTAATGACTAGTGGTGCTGGCAGATGACCTGCCAGCATTATATTGCTGGATTATATCCCACTGTTAAAAGTTCAATGATGCACAAAGGTTACTGCTGGATTTGCAAGGTTAATTTTCTGAATTGTACTTAGACCACTGATGGATCTCATTTCCTTACTAAAATGGAAGAGATTTTTCCAATAATAGTATGAGTCTTAATTTGGGAAGTTGATCAATATTAATTGGGCATGACCTGGCATACTTATTGCAGTGGAAAAGGAAAACAAATAAATGAAAAGGAACAACTGCTCCCAGAACTATTAAAGGCTATTAGGAAAAAAGCCTGAAGGTAGATGTTGAGATGAGAGGGAGTTAATGAATTCTTATCTTCTGGCTGCAAGAAGAAAAAAANCTACAGAAATAGAACAAACACATAGGACTCTCAGCTTCCAGAATTATAGGCTAATAGCATGACCAGAGCTAGCCAGAGGGTAACATTAAAACTAGGTAAGCTAACACTAAAAAGATTAGTTTTTAATTTACTCTCTAGTCTTTTTAATATCCTGTAGAATCTTAAAAAAAACCAAAACCATACCCCACACTTTTCTGAATTGTGTTTGCTTTACAGAATTCTGGTACCACAAGATGCAATACAGCCCATTCCCCACTCAGCCACAGTGTACAGTGGCATTTTGCTGCATTCTAAACCCTCTCTGCCTAGTGTTTTTCTTGGGAATCCTCATGTATACAAGCTGCATTGTGTTTAATCAGGATCCCCTTCTGAAGAAGCAAAGGTGGAAGCACAGTAGTGACTATTTGTACAGAGTTGCTGCTCCTACCTGAGTCACCAGGTAAGAGGAAAACCTGTCGAAAGAATACAAAGCTCCATGTTTTCCTGCAATAAATTCTCCCAAGAATTGCCTAAACGGTTATTGTGATATGTGACCTATGGCCTTCAACAGTTTTATTTCAGTACCAGTGGAAACTCAACTATTAAAGTTTGGCTTCAAGTGGCAAAGGACCTTAAAACCATCTCCTACATAAACAATATTTCTCTCTGGAAAAATACATGTGCAACAGAATCATTAGCCATGACTTCAAACCTACAGGTGAAGGTCAACAGATTCCATATGGTGAACATTTACTCCACTCACATTGAGACTGAACATATTCATACTCTGTTGAAACATGATGAATGCTTATGATCTAAGTCATCTCTGCCCTTCCCTTAGGAGAAGGGAAGTAACCCCATTGTGACCCACCTTGATTGCTTTTTCTGTTAAAAGATCCAGCCCTTCCACCACTTAATATGTCTTCCTGTTTATTTAAATTCCAGTCACAGAAATAAGATGGAAAATGCTTATTAAATCACAGATGGGGGAACACAATAATACAATGGAACTGTGTCCCCTACTCACAAAAATGATTGTTTCTCTTGTGAAAGAGAATCTGTCCATTCCTTCTCAGGAATATGTTTTAGTTTAGGTTTTTATCATTTGCTGCTTTGCCATTTTTCTCTCTTCTAGGGTCTCCTCTTTTTCATCTCCCACTGAATGGATGTATACTGCACATTGTTTTCTCAACACAGCCAGTGCATGCACAGAGATCACTCCAGCAGCTTCAAGAACCACTCTAAATGCATTTTACTCAGGAAAGGTCACATCAGAGCATCTCCACTAAAAGGTATACTTCAACTCACAAGGATCTAGCATTTCACTTGTTCCAAGAATTCTTGGATGCCTGCTGGAACTTTTTCAAAAGCCCTAAATTACAAATTCTCTGGGGAACACTGGGCGTTTGTTCCTGGTTACCACAGTGTCCAGAACAATGATACTTTCATCTGCACCTGGAACCTCCTGGTGCTGCTGCTATGTAAATAATAATCCTCACTTCCTGGCATACTGGAGAGCTCTCCAGCAAGATTAAAAGGCTGAGCAATGATCCTTCTGGAAGCCAGTACTGGTTTTGAACCAGTAGACAATCTAAAGTCAATTCAGTATTTCTTGTTACCACATCATAAGGCAAAGGTAGTTTTCCTGCATTGTATTTTGTTTTCAAAAAACATAGAAAGTTTTGTATTAGACAATAAAACTTACATAAGGTTGTATTTGTTTCTAAGCCTACAGCGGCAGCACCTTCAGACACAGCAGTGCCTGCCACCACCCTCAGCGCCTCAAACGAGATGAGCTCCCTTTAGGCAGAGGCTGTTCCTGTAGGGACATAGCAAATGAGGCAGACTGGATCACTGAATTACATGAAAAGACAAACAGTCCTAGAAAGGATATAAACTAATGAAACGTGGGGACATGTGCTGCTAAATCTCTCAGGAGCCATTATACCAGATGGCCATTTACTCAGACACTTCTTTACAAACAAATCTTTCTAAGACAATCAAAGCAGCTTCTACAAATTCTTACAACAGGCAACTGAGACATAACCTGTGCAGCGAGCACAAAGTACCTGACCCATGCAATGTACCTTCCTAACTTAAACCATGTTCTGCGCACTCTGCTTACTCTATATATCTGTTGTGTAGCAACCCACAACATGACATATGCAAGTACATTAATTACCAAGTCAGGGAATAAGCTTGGCCATATATTGTAAATCCTGTATACAATTTATACTTCATAACTAATTTCTCTATTTCTCCTTTGCCTTCTAACTGCAGTCTCCTTAGACCTCATTAATTAGGTACCTTAAACTTGCAGAAAGACTTTGATGGGAGTCCAGTATACTAAAGTTAGTTGTTACAAAACCAGAACTATCATTCAGTAGGTGGTAACAAACCATTTCTCTGCAACCCCGGAGGCATAGGCACTTGCAGCATAATGTCAGACAGTCTGCTCACATAAAAGGTGATGGGGAAAAAAAACCCAAAGAGAAATCTAGACACAAATCACCTGCAGTTCCCAGAGATCTCACAGCTCTTTTGCCACTGAGCTAAGACATCTGCTCCAATTTCCTGCATGCTTTCCATCCTAATAAATATCCCTAAAAAAAGCAAAGCCATAGCTGGTGGAAATACAACAAACCTGTTCCTTGAAGGATGCTGACATGCTGAAGCACAAAATCAGATCACCACTATTCAGGAACATTAATTAAGAAAAAAAAAGCACCCTTATTCCAAACTAGCCATTACCCAGTATCAGACCTGAAGTCAAGCGATTGGTCCAAATCACATGCATGAATTTTGGTCTCCCACATCCTAGGCACACAAGATGATACATTTTTTAACAAAAACTTTCCCAACCAGTTCTACCCAGCAGACTACTAAGGACAGGATACAAATCTCTGTGCATGCAAACTCCCTTGCTTTCCATTTGGAAGACAATATTCCCAGGATATATGTTGAGAAGGAATGACTGTTGCACAGACACATCTTCTGTAGAAAGGGAGAAAAAATAAAGAAGAAGTAGAGCTTTTAGGTATAACTGGAGGGGATGGATTAGCAGGGAATAAAATAAGGTTTTGAATATATAGTCTCCCTGGAGCTTTAACTTCAAATTGAAGCCAGACACAAATGAATCTTTCATCTTAAAAGTGGAGAAACTCCATCTCCTGCCGTTTGCCAATGTGGAATTTTCACTAAGACCATAAACAATGAAGCCTGTTCCATTCCCTGTGGACACTGAATAACTTTAGTCTGGTTTCTGAGATACACGTGCTCAGCTCATTTACTGCCTGAAAAGTCTTACCAGCACAGAAGAGACAAGGGCTTTGTGCACAAGTAAAATGATATTTTCCCCATCACATAAGATCACTGTAAGTCAGGCTGTCAGGGCTGTGTAGGGAAGCCTGCCTTGTTACTATCCATGGCACTCAACAAGAAAAGCATTTGTCACACTAGTAATACTCACCTGCTACCCTTTAGATTACCATGGAATGCACTTAAAATAGAGCCAAGAACATTAAATTCTGCCATGCTCCAGCTTCATTATTCAGTACACTAATAAGCAGTCTGCACCAGCTGAAGTTTCTAGATCGATTTAAGATCTAGCCACAATTAGTAATCAAGATATGAGGGTGTAAAACATGGATAACGACAGCAATGCTTGCACTGAGAGGAAAAATATTTATAACCTCAAGGCCAAACTAAGGTGGAAAGCGCTGTTTTAAGTTCTTCCACATGAACATCCAGCCAGCCTTGAGGCATGGAGTTGCTTAACTCTCAATACTTACCTCAAAAGCCTGCACTCCTCATCAAGGTAAAAGAATTCTTAATTTCCCATCAGTTACCTTTTATTACATGCAAATATTATGTTAAACTTTTTGAAAATTATCTGGAATTCAATTCTATTACTAAGTAGCCTTAAGAGCTCTTAAATCAAGGAAAAATAAGTACTGTCATCAGAGAGCAACCAAACTCAGAATTCTACAGTAGAGAAATACACTTTCTTTATTCATGTTTCTTCTAAAAACAACAAAAAAATTACAGTTCTGTTCTCAAGTGGTGCACGTTTAAAAGGAAAATACCTTCGCACAGACAAAACCAAACATTTTGAGTTAACTCCCTCATTTTTTATCTGCAGTCTTTCCCCCACCCCCAAATGATTAGCCTTTGCTAGTAATGATAGACAAGATCAACGGATTTTATCTGATGAGCAAAAAATAAAAGCAATGTTTGATTTTCCCTAAAAGCCAACCAGATGCTTTGGAATAATCCTAGAATGAGCATGACTTCACTGTACTACAGAGAAGCTGAATTTCAGATTTAAGAGTGGTAAAATTAAGACATCAACTCTGGATTATCGTATAAGAAAGCTTGCTTTGAAACACTTTTCATTAAAGAAACATTCATCTGCATTTCATAATATCTTATTGAAGTATAAATATATTGTGAGAATAGTCATACATCCCAAATCTAAGTATTTAGCTGCATGAAATGAATGCTAAAATTCAGACAGCAGCTTTTCCTTACCCCCTGCCAATAAATCAACAGAGGTGGCTGAGGTACAATTGAAAACTTATTTTATATGTTACAAACCTTATTATGTAGAAGGAAACCTAAATCCTGGTTTGTTGAGGAAGAAATTTCTCTCAGAAGGAGAGAGATTTTTTCAGCTCATGCTTTTCTAACCTTTTGCATTACTGAGTTACAGCCATTGTTGCTATATACATTTCCAAATCATACCCAATGGCAAAAGACAACTTAGGCTTTACAAAAATCCTCAGTAAAGATCAGGCTTATAACTGATAGCACACACAGACTGTCATCAGCTCTCCTGTGATACTTAATTCTCCTTAGTTCCAATCACAGGGGACAAAGACAGAATGGAAATCCCTACTTTTTCCATTCACAAGAATCAAGGAGCATTTCAAGGAAACTTCTGGGAGATGAAAGAGAAGGAATAAGCATATTTAAAGGTTATGAAAAAAGCAGCAAGATAAAGGAGGAAAGGGAGGATGGCAGAAGGAAGTTTCCATTTCCAATGTCAGCCTGTGGGGAGAAGAACAATGCAAGGAGCCCAACTTTTATCCTTCCTCCTAAGATGGTAGGAAGCAGGAATGAATGAACTCACCATATCGGCTTGAAGATGCAGTGTGTCATTTAGGGTACAGAAGAGGAATGCAGACTGGAAATTCCTCAAAGTTTAGTTAGCCCTCAAATCCTTGCAGAAAGGTCTGAGTAGACTGGTATCTCAAAAAGACCTACTTCTTCAGGGAATCTGTTGGATGAACACAGGCAGCTTATTTAAAGAAGAATTTGAAGCAGTTGTTGAAGAAGGTGGTGGGGAAAAGAAGTCCTAATATGCAAGCAGTAGCATCAACCTAAGAACACTCCTCCTGGTGTCATGACATTGGTCTGTTAGGCATCCATGGGCAAGTGAAAACTGTAGCAAACTAAAAATATTCAAAAACAAAGTACTATTCTCAGTTGGCCTGAAAACTACACAAGTTGGCAGCATATACTAGTGGCAGCATGCCCAAACAGTGAGGGACAAGGTTATGGCCTCACTCCCTGAGTGCTTGCCAACATCTGGCAGCAGATGCTAAGGGAACACGTGCTTCCCATTACACCAGCAGTTAGAGGATACATTAGATAGCAACCTGCTCCCAGAACTATCAGGCATTAGCACAAAGCACTTATGATCAAGTCTGTCAAGGCAGAGGGGGCAAAGCATCTTTTCAGAACAACTCTCTTTAGCTGCTGCATTTAAATACATTCCAATCAATTACAGACTACAGTAGCATTTGAAACCTCATTTCTTTTTTTCTACCCATCTTACTATGTCAATTTTTTTTTTCCTATACATGTAAGAATCTGAATCAGATGAAATGCAGAACATTAACTTCAGAATACCAAATACAGCACATGGCTGTTCCTCTGACATTCTTTTGTGACTGAATTTATAGAGAAGTTATGATGATTTGCTAGAATCAATTCTAGAACTTCAACATAAAGAAATAAGCTCATAACAGCTGAGCAAAGGAGTCCTCTTCTTAGCTACCTCTATCACTAACTTCAGCAGCAGGCATTCCCATGAATACTGGTGGAAGGCACGCTATTGTTTGGCATGCACATCACCATCACCCTCTGCATCTGATCAAAAAGAATAAAGACAATCAGATTTACAGAAGCATAAAGATGCAGATGCCTAAGCACCTAACCCCCATAGATACACAGGCTACAAATAAATATCCCAGAAGACAGGAAATATTACAACTACACACAGGAGACAAGCTGAAGTTAACAAGCACTTGAATTCTCCTGAGACATGTGGTGATCAAAGCATTGACTTAGTTCTACACCCTGTGGTTTAGACATATCTCCATACAGAATAAAGAAACTGTAAAGATGCATTTTATATCATTTTAATTTAAAAGAACGCTTGATACTTGAAAAGAGTACTTTTCATTAACAGTTTTCAGGCATCTGATAAAAAACATACTAGTGTATTGAGCACTGATGTCTTTTTTCTTTTCATTTTCATTTTCTTAATCAAAGGAAAAAGAGGCAGAACAAGTACTATTATCAAACAATGTCTGTACACAGAAAGCACATTAACAGACACATTAACAGTATGAGACTGGTACTGCACTAAAGACTCTTTGCTAAAATTAGAGCTGCAGAACAGCAACATAGAATTGTTGACGAGTGGTCAAAAGAGGGAAGAGAAAATGGCATATAATCTACTCCAGCCCCTATTCCAGGATGTACCTGCACCAAGAAAACTTGGTTTGGCTAATATTTTAAAAACTGCCTGAGGATAAAGGCTGTATACTCTGCCTGGCAATCCCTGCTAGTACTTCACTATCTCAAGCTCGCGCAGTTGTTCAGAACACTTACCTGTACCTCCTGTGCTAAAATTTATACCTGCAACTTCACATCCACTGAGCAAATATGAATAGCAGGGTATTTCTTTCCTACACACAGCAGCACCATACGCCTGAAGACTGCTACAGCCCTTTACTCAGCCACCACCATTGGCTCCAGAAAATGATGTGCCATGGCTCCAGACTCATTGCCAGCTTCCACAGTATTCTGGGAAAGTACCAAGTTACTCTTGCCCAGTTTCTACACTCCTCCCTAGGGTTCTGCTGTGGGCCACCATTAAAGAGAGTTCACTGGACCAAGCTGTGACCCATTACAGTTGTTCTTACACACTACACGTTCTCTTCTCTAGACTGGGTAACTCAGTTCCTTCTGTGAGGAAAAGCTGCTCATGTTTCCTGCAGTCTCCACAGTTCTGCTGCTCTCTTCTGGAAAAGTTTCATCTCATTCATGTTTTTCTTAAGGTATATGTATGACTAGATACAGTAGTTACTAGTCTTCCCAGTGCTAAGGAGACCAAAAGGATAGTTTCTGCAGTTCTTACAGGAAATAATCCTGTTACATTATACCCTAGTATGACCCTTATCACCGTTCTTAACAAAGTAACATTACTGACCCATATTTACATTGCTTCTTTTCTACAGAACTCTGCGATCTCAGAGTGTTCGCCATTTTGTTTTTCTGCAAGTTATCCTTCCTGCTTTAGCCTGGAACATTGTACCTGTCTCTTCTAACTTCTACTAAATGCCTTCTCAACTTCGGCAATAACATTCTGGATTTGTGTGGGGCAAGTGTGGCAAAGCCAGTAACATTCAAAAAATCTGATGATGCTCCTACGAGTAGAGTAAGGAGGCCGAACACCTGCATTCTCCTTGTGCGCTACAACTTTCCTGAGACAAGAATAACGCAACTTCCCTAATCTACCATTGCATTCTTGGGACCACACTGCATTTCAGGAAATGTAATCCTTCTAGGATATCAGCTCACAGGAGACAGAAGGAGAGGAAGGGTGCATATCCTACGTGGCAAAGATTTACAGAACTACATTTTCATGTTTGAGGTTTTTTAACCCAATTCATATACTTCAACACCTCCAAACACTTCATGTCAATTCAATACAGCAAAATATTCTACATCAGTTTTTCAGATTGGGCAAAAATATTTTCAGTCAAATGAAATACGTGGCAACATTTTCCTATGAGAAACTTTCTGCTTTGTAGCTACTTCATTTTCTGTTAAAAGAAAAACCTAGCAGGCACTAAACAGGACTCCATGCTAGGGAAACATGATGGGAGGAGAATGTAAACACGGGGGAGGTGGGAAAGTAGTGAAAACAGAAGTCAAACTTGACCAGACATTCAAAATAAAGGAAGCCTGAACTAGTCATCCATGTACAATGGATTTTATCCCTTATAATTACTGTTTGGCAACTGCCAGTCACGTATGGAGTCACTGTTTTAGTAGATACTATTCTGGTCTTCAGCAGTGTTACTTTAAAAGCAGGAATATAATATAATAGGAAAACAACCGTTTCTTCACTATGGCCTATTTTCCTCAAGACATCAATTTTGCATTAGTTACACCGAATTTCTTTACTTCTTTACTGCAAGTACACTATAACCATCATTTTCAACATTCTACAGTTCTTGTCAGTTAATAGCCCATACCTTCCTTATACTAAATTACCTGGACAAGAAAGAGAATCAAAAGTGTTCTATGCAGCAACGAACAGGAAGAACAAGCCTCAGGAAACTACTGGAACAGCCTGCAACCCTCAGAGCTTTCGTCACATCTGAAGATTCAAGCTGCAAGTAAAGCATATTTAAATCTCTAGCTGTCTCCCTGACTATTCACTGACTATCCGGCCTCAGATCTCATCTGTTTACCTAGCTTAAAAAAAAGTACACTGAAGTAAAGCTCCTCAAAGTACCTATTGATCCCTTGCTTTCATGTGTCTCTGTTCTGAAAGCCATACTTTCCTGGCTGTGATCTACCAGCTATTTTCAGAACTACTACCAACTATATCACCAATATAAGAAAGTTTCTAAAAGAGCATTGTTATTGTGCTATCAAGCACAACAGCTAATAACTATTTGCTGTCAGGCTTTTTAAGTCACTTATTTTACCAGAACTGCTTTGCATTCCATACCTTCCTGCATGCTAATTTGGAACATAAATTCTTTTCAGCCATATCTCATTACTACACAAAATAAGCAGATCACTCCTCTATCTCAATTTCTCAAGTTCATCCTCCCCTTCTATTATCTTCAGTGACAAACTGACAGAGAACTTAAATTTTCTGGCTTTTATTGTGCCAACAGTACAGTAAGTAGACCAAGAATGGGTCTTCCAGAGGGGTCCTGAGAGACTGCAAGAGCCACAACACCCTTAAGTTTTATAGAGCTGTTGCCTAGTACTTTTAGTTTCGTTGAAAAAAATCTCATCAATGCCCTTGTTTTAACAATCACTTTACTTGGAGTAGTAATTCTCCAATACATTTTGATTAACAACAGTTTGAATTATGCTTATGCCATAAATTTTAATTAAGTTTGAATTAAGCTTATGTGCTTTAAGTACTAAGAGAGTTACCTAAAATCATAGAATTTTGTGTATATTATATGTATTAAAAAAAAGTACAGTGATATCTGAAGACATATTTTTCCCTAATGTTGTAGTTCAGCAAATGTAGCATGGATATTTTTACTTTTTACAGGGTTTTTTTTTGTTAAGGAATCATTTTAGAAAACTGCAGGTTTCCTTTTCTAGATGCTTGCAAGAAGCAGGTTACAAATGAAGGTGTTTTTCAGAAAATCAAGAAAGACATAAAGACCACATCGGGATGGACACTCTCTCCCCACTGGACACATCTGGGGATGAAACCAGAGCCACATTCCAGATTGCTGGGTAGCAGCACTAGTATAGCACACAATCACAGCTACATAGCACACTATGGCAGCTACAGGAGTACATCACAGCTCCCCGAGGCACCAGCAGTTGGGCATTCAGATACGGCTGATGGTGTCCTCCTGGCAACATGGTCCAGCTCTCTGAGGAAGGAGGCCAACACCTGACGCCATACAGATGCTAGAAGGGGAGTTGCCTTCTTCACCCACAGCGAGGTGGGGCTGCCATGTGCCCCCAGACCGGGATGGCTGAGGCAGGGGGATGGCTGAGGCCACCACCACTGTCCTGCGCCCGCACAGCAAAGGTATAGCAAAAATAGGATGTTACGTTCCCCAGTGCAGAAGAAAGCCAACGCATCCTAAAACAAAGAGTGACGTTGCCTATTTTAATGGCCAACCTCCCCAGTCTCTGCTGGCTGGCCTTTGGCTGAGAAGTCTGGTCACCCTATTTAGTTTGTAGGAATATTAAAGTGCTGGGGCAATTATATCTCCTGCCTGCACCTCGGGGGGTGAAGGAACATAAATACGCAAGTGCCAACCTGCTGGATGAAAAATGAGGCAGTAAATCAGGGTTATTCCTGGTGCTCTGATCCACCTCACCAAGAAAGCTGCCAGAGGTAGAGAACTGGCACCTCTGGAACCTCCCCCATTAGCCGCTGCCATCTTTTCAAAAGACGCCATCTTCCTACCCACCGCCATCTTCCCGCCCTCTGCCTCCTGCAGATGAACCAAGGGGCTGTGCCGGCCCATCACCTCTCGGGACGTGCAAGCGGGTGCCGCCAGGCTGCGGGGACGCAGCGGGCACTCCTCTCTGTCCCTGCTGTGACAAGCCCCGGGCGGCGGCCCTCGCCCCTCTCCTCAGGGGCGCCGGGGGAGCGGCGAGGCGGGCCCCGAGCCGGCTGAGGGCAGGCGGCCGGCCAGGGGCCGCCGGCCCCGAGCGCAGCCGGTTCGCCTGGGCCTCGGACTGGACATCGGAGGGAAAGGCGCTTCCCTGCCAGTCCCGCCCGGGGGTTGCACCTTTTGCCGTATGAAGGCGGCCCCGCGGGGCGGGTTCTTGCCCGGTGTGCGCTCGGGAAGGGACTAGGGGGCTGCTGCCTCTCGGGGATCAGCGGGTCACCTTCCTCCTCCTCCTCCTCCTCACAGCCTGGCCCGCCCCTCACCGTGCTCTGTGTGCCGGTTCACCAGGAGAAAGCGGCATTTCCAGGCTCCCAACATAGCAAAGCGTTATAACAAAGCATTTAAGTCCATGAGGATTACTCACCTCCATAAAATTACATATTATTAATTTAGAAGAGGAAAGATTGTAAGAATTTGACAGCTCCCTCACTAAATTACAGGGTTTAGCAAGTATCTCCATGCACAGTTAACGTCTCTTGAATGTCTATCTTTTATTAAAAATAATAGGATCTTGAAATATGTATAAAATATCAAAGGAAATCAGCCAAGTCAAATTGATTTCTTTAGCTTGTGAAATGCCTGATACGATGCCACACCACATCTCCCAGACATGGAGGTTTTTAGGATCTCATGTAGTACTATCCTGTCTTTGAATGATCTCTCGATATAGTTCTGCTTTTGCATTTGTTATGGTTATGTGGCTATTTTTAAATTCACCTAAGACCGCTCTTCACAAGCCAAAGTGTCCCAGACTGAGGAGAGAACCTATACTATCCACAAACAATTGATAACAAGCTTTTTTTAATGAAATTGCATAATCTTCCATTACCATTTGACAGTCAGGTACAAGCAGCATCCAAAGGACAATTTAATCCATACTCTGGAAAGGGAGGACCTTCTTTAACTCCAGACTGGAATTTTTTCTTATTAGGAAATTTTAAACATCCCATCATAATAATCCACCCAACCATCATTCGCTCATTTTTGGTCAAAATAGACATTCTTCCTCACATTTGATGCTAATATTTAACAACTTTTTCTTGTTGCTACTCACATCAAATTAAGTCATGCTTAAACAGTGAGGAGAAATCACAGCTTTGCTTGTTAGTTGGAGATAATCATTTGGCACACTTCCAAAACATGGAAATGAGGAGGAAGGATTTCTTATGTACCAAAGGAACATAGCCTTACCATTTAATTGCATTTAATTAATATTGTATGCTCCCAAGCTGACACTAGCAGACAGTCAGTGTTTTTCATTACACTAACAATGTATTGATCTCCTCCCTCCCGCCAACTGCCCAGGTCACCCAAACACTAAACACACATGGTTGCCATAAATCTGGAGTCTCCTTATGGGTCTTTCACCAGTAAACTCAGTAGAAGAAAAACACTATGCTTTGGGGGGGGGGAGGGTGTCTGTATTGGACATGACTGAACCTTGCTCTCATTTGAAGACAGGTTACTTTCTACTTTTACTTATTTAAATCCAAATTTGGAAACAGACGTACTTATTTGCAATCTGCCTCCTTTTAACTGGAAATATTCCCATCAGCTTAAATTTAAGGGAAACAAGGTTAAGTGCAAAGAAAACTGAACAAGCATCATCATTTACAAACATACATCACACCATCATAGCATACCCTTAATAGTACAACTCCCACACCAGTTTCACGAAAACTATTCTCCTCAATACATACCCTCATCTGGATGATTAAGAGCCAAAGCTCCATGAAGTCAGCACGAGTCTTACTGGTGCATTACAGTACACGTTATAAATCTGTTCATTTTATGCGTGCAGCCAGGTAAGAAGCTAAAAGACAGCTTTCTCATTCTGGGTTTCAGTCACCTTAGTTTGCTTTCACATACATGTTTGTACTCCCTAACTGAAAGAACCACTGCTGTGTAAATACTTGAGACAAAAAAACACAGCTAGAGAAACAATCGCAAACCTCCCTAGTTCTGTTTCTCCCCACTTACAAAATACTTGATCAGTTCTTCAGAAAGAAATTTCAGCTTCTGGATTTTTTTAAAGGTCTCAAATACATACAGCGGTTTTCTTCCCAATTAGCATCACTCATGTATACAAGGTTTATAAACTGAAAGAAAACCATAAAGTAAAAGCATTTCCTTTACTCCTGCCTGAAGAGGTTCAGCAGGCTTCTAAGTTAAACAGCATCCTATAAGTAGGGCTCACCTGTCTTTGTTTGAATACTTTTAGTTAGATGCTCACAAAAGACAGGCATCCCTTGTACTTCATGTAGTCTCAGCTTTTATGTGTCTTCACTGATTTCTTCACAGACAGAAGAGGAGAAGAAAATAATTATTTTGACTTAGAGGTGGGAGACACCAGCTGCTCCTCGCATGCTAAATTGTTCTTTCTTTTGCTGGAAAAATTTGGTATTTGTGTGTAAAAGTGGTTGCCATCTGGACATTCCACTTACCATGCAGACTCTTAGTACTCAGTTCTTGCCTTCTTTATTGTCTGTCCCAGCCTTCTTTACCTCCTTAATTTTGCAGGCCCTCATCTTCCAACATCCACATTCTCATGAGCAGGCTGTTTCCCAGGAGATCAAGGAAAATGTCACTCATGATCTTGAACCCAGGCCCAGACCACAAGGCTAAACTACTTGCAATGTATTTCACATACCTCATCATTTGCCCTTCATAGAACGGAGGTCAAGTCTAATTAAAGGGAGTGATAGTCAAATAGAGGATAATAGCCCTGTAAGCCTACTGAATGGCCCAGGCTAGTGCGCCCTTTTCAATGCTTTTCCCCAGTAGCCCTGTGGATGAAAGAAAACTGTCACCATTGCAGAAAGCTCTGAAATATCCACCCGGATGCAAGGACAGGCTTCCTGCCACAATGGGTGTGTTCACATGGCTGGCTGCTGCTGGAAGAAATGATAACACTCTGTGGACAAGTAGAGCTCCACATCTCTGAAGAGCTCCTCATCCTAATTCAATGCTGAAAAGGTTTAAGCAAGAAAGAAAAGCCACCTACAAGCCTGCAGCAGAGGTACAATAAGCCATAAGAAAAAAAGAAAAGATCTGAGCTAATTACGTATGAGACATCCCCATTTTATATTTAATTCTCTGTATCCCCTCATGGAAGGACAACTGCTGCCAACTGCTGGAAAACCTGAGACAAGCTAGGGTACTAGATCTTAGGCAAGGGGTGAAGCATCTCTCATCTACCATTTACCTACCGACTGAAAGGGAAGAAAGCACAGACTTCGTTGAGGAGAAAACAAATGGCCACGTCAGGCATACACCTCCATAACGCTGGGACTCACAGATGTTGAGAGGAGGAAGGGCTGCCTGAGAAGGATGTGACTTGTGTTGATCGGAGCAAGCTGTCACGTGGAAAGCAGTTTGCATTCCCTGCACTTTATCAGTACTTCCCTTGTTCTGCATTAAGTGTTTCAAGCATTCATTGGTGAGAAACCACATTGTCCTAAGACTCAGACAAGAGACCAGTTAATTCATGCTATCCAGTTTTTGAATCTATAAAGTTTACATTTTCATGGGGTTTTTTTCAGCACACATAAGGGCTTAAAACTACAAAGCAAAACTTTCAAAATGACACATTATCAGCACAAAAAATAGAGCTCTTTAGGTTATCAAAAGTTCCAAGAACAGGTGCGTACAATATTTTAGGAGTTGCCAACACTTCACTGCAGAGCTGAATACTTGCAAATAGGTGGGAAAAGGAAGAAAGTATTCCCAGATGAGAGAAGAGAAGGTGATGAGAGGAAAGAACCAGCACCTTCAGACAAGGGCAAAAAAAGAATACTTTTCACTGTCATCTAATTAGGTCTTGGGGGAAATAACTAATAAGTTTGACATAACAGTGCAAGTTGGAGGCATGAAGAAAGTGATTTGGTATGAAGATGGCAAATCAGAGTATTTGTACTTCCTGACGGGCGATGTACTCGCTTACTAAAAAGCCATGTATTCAAGTAGAGCATTTTTTTAATATATATAGTGTGATTATTTCACACTGGGAAACAGCTGCATATTTGCAGATTGATGGCCATAGAGACTTTCTGTGTTCTGAGCAGAAGCCTATTCCACTTCAGTCAAACATTGCTAGATCCTGTATCTGCAGTGTACTTTAAATGTACAATATTCTCCTTGGAGTCTATTCAAAACGTTCTCATAGCTCTACTGAATATGGCAATCCCCTAACTATGACTAAAGCCTGTTCATCAATATTTTTTGCATGCCAGGAGAACATCATTTTCTTTCTGTGGTATGTCCATAGAGATGTTTCTTTTTCTTCCATGTACTTCTCCATTGTATAATTATGCCTCCACTGTGACCACCCTAAGGGTCAGCACACTAAAATGACCCATTATAAGTGTTTAGGAGATTTCAGGAAGTTACAGTGACCTTGCTCCTCTCTCATTTTGCTGGGGAAGGAACCAGGTGATCACAGGAAAGCCCTAGCATGCAAGATACTGACTTTTCTATGCTAAACTGCACTTTCTGAAACTACACGGCATAAGAGCTAGTCCCCAAATGATTTGATAGTACAGTACATTATGTTACAGTTATATAAATACAAGGTAATGTGCTGTGCAATTACATTCACCTAGGCTTTCCTTGAATATAAAAGAAACATTACAAATTTATTTATTTTCAGTGTAGACAGACTTGGGTGAAATGTTCACACTGGTGAAAAGGGCAAGATTCAAGAAGCCTGAAGCAATCAAGAGGAAACAAAGATGGAAAAAGGGACATTAGGACATGAAAGAAACAGAAGACAAAAAGACCAAAATAGCCCAGAGTGTATTAGGTATGATCTCAAACAAGCAGGAGGTAGAAGGCCAAGAGGGACATGCAGAAGGTTGAAAGTGAGGTGAGAGGCAGATGTGCTTTGACAGTGGAGTCTGCATGTAAAGATCCAGGGAGGAAAGGAGCTATAAGCTGTCTTCAGTGTGTCTCTGGAAACACTGGCAGAGCTCAGCGAAAATGGAAAGATAGGGCCAGGAGACCTCACTTATGTGCAAAAGATAAGGATAGTTTAAGGGATGTCATTGTTTGAACTTCTCAAAAAGGTCCTGCAATGTCAACATAGCCCCTTCTTGCCATGAACTTGACATGATCCCTTGTGATGTCTGTGAAGCCTTTGCTACCTAGTCGGTGTTTTATAGTGAAATAAATGCTCATTTTTGCAGCTTTACATGCCAAAAGGAAACTTCAGCCTCAATCCCCAGAAGGGCAGTCGTACTAGAAAAGGTCACCAATTTATGCTGTGTGATTTGAAGGAGAAGCACCATCCAATAGACAGACTTAAGCAAAGGTTTGGCAACAAGTCTCACATGACAGAAATTCCACTTTATAACATGAAGATGTTGTATGGTGCTGTGACTGCAGCACAGGGTTTTCCACTGAGAAATTAAGTATCTGTAATAAAGTATTTCTGTAGGAAGCCTGCCTGGGAAATTGTCTGTATATTTAATTCAGTGGAGAAATTTTTAGAAGTAGTTCAGCCTTGCAAAAAATATTGCCCCTCGGTGTAAGTAAGGTCAGCAAGAGCTTGAGTTATCCACCACATAACCCATCAGCCTTTATAATCCTGACAGCATCTTGGTTTTGTTCTTCTCCTGAGAGTGCAGGAGATGTGTTAGGATTTAACATGCAGTCTGTTTTATTAGTTCCTGGAAGGAAGGATGATAGTGCTGTAACTCCCTTTTGTAGAAATGTTTTAAATGCTCAGTGATTCTGAATGGCTTTGTTAGTCACACTATCCCTGAAGGGTAGGAAAGGGCATATTCTTCCCATTTACTTACAGACAGTACAACAGTATTCGGTTTTGAGCTACTCAAGGTTACAAACCTGCGTGTAACCCAATGGAGAACATTGTCAATCGCATTTTTAATGTGTCTTCCACACTTTTAACCTTTAACTATTAAATAAATATTCGTATTATAAAAGGTTCTGCATGCCAGTCCTTTAGCAACTTTTCTCAAAGAAGAATGAGCTTATAAGATGTAAAATGCCAACGCAGAAAAAAAGGTTATCGTTTCAGCTTCCCACCACCACTTGTACAAGGAAGAACGCTACAGATAATGCAACATGTGCAAGTGCACATTATAAGGAAATCTGCTTATCGTATTAGTGATGTGTGCACATGTGCATGCACATTTTATGTAGATAATTGTCCTTCTTTCTCACAGTGGGATTATTCAATATTTAAAAATGCACAAAAAATACATTAGTGAATGGATACACATTTCTGATGTAAATAAAAAATTGCAAAAAGAAGCATTTTATCTACACACAAAGTGCCCCTTTTACCTTTTTTTTTATTATTTGTGGGGGTGGGGAGGATAACAGCAAAGAAATTATTGAGATTCTCCCATAATTTTTATTTTTGGTACATTTTCAGATTTTTACATGGAAGACATAAAAAAAGAAACAGTCCCACATTCCCTGTTAAAGTTAATGGTTATTTCACAGCAAATCTGTTGCCACCACCTTGAGTATTTACTCCCAGTTATAGAACAGTAAGAATAGCAGGAAGCATAAAAATCTTTATAATCTTCTTCAGGTAAGCAAAATTGAATTATCCTGAAAGCAACAAACTTCATAATAAAAATATATTCACTCCCAATACTGCAGATGTCTTTAAGATGCTGTACTTGTCCAAAGCCTTTTTCTCAACACTTTATCAACATGACTTCTTCGGCACGATTAGTGGCAGGCAGCCTTGTCCCCTTACCCTTCCATTTGCATTCACAGTGGCATGTCCTTAGTGGTGCTAGAACAATGCTTGCAATTTCGTTTTAGTGCATACATAAACTTGAAACACTTCATGCAGGATAACATATTTTAGCAAACTGGTGATGCTTAGGGATGAACAAGTCAACCACGCTTAACAACTTCAGCTTCTTTAAAGTCATTTAGGAGCCACCATAAGGTTGCCAGAAATAAAGGTAAATGGATAACAGAAATGCATTCCATAATGGGATTAAATAAACTGTGGGCTAACAAGCACTTGTAGGATTAAGAAATTTGGTTATTGCAAGGCCAGCAGATAGTCTGAGGCTGAAAGTAAATGTTAAATTGCAAAGCCTGTCTTGGCACCAGGCACACATGGCCAGCCAGGATAAGCAGCATTTCTGCCAGAGTGCTACTGATGCAGGAGTCGGTACTCAGCAGCAGAGCATCAGGATGGCTGCAAAGGCACATCTGCCTCCTTCTCTGTGCAGGAGCAAAGCCTGTGCAACAAGGAGCTGCTGGAAGCACTGGCTAGCCAGCTCACAGAGGGCAAAAACACTTCTTCCTAGGGAGAGCCCCAAACACCCCAGCTGCCTTTTAGTCTGTAAATTACTCCTAGGATCATCTCTCTATTCACTAGCGTTCATAGTCAAGTGTTTAATTGCCTGTTAAATCTGAATTCATTGTTTCCTTACTCTGTTGGTAGCCACAACCCATGTTCAGATGTTTCATAATGACACCTGCCAGAGCTGGATTTGGCCCTGATCCTCAAGCTGGAAACCTCTCACTTTTCAGCAAGCCTTGTGTGCAGGCTGCCCAGTGTGATGGGAAGGCAGGATGAGAAGCAGTAGCTGGGCATTTCTCCTCAGGCTTGCCTCTTGTCAGGGGTCTGGGCCAGCACGTCTCCCGTCTTGTATCACCACCGCATGCTAAACTGGCATCTGCCCCTCTTCTCACAGTCTTCTCTGACCTTTTTGATCCATGATTTGATTAGAAAGTTTCTAAACTGAAGTGTTAGGAAACAGGTGGGAAGGATCATTCATTGCAGGGGGACCAACAGGGCCAGGGAGACCTGAAAATGTTGCTTGTCTTCAGCATCTCCAAGCAGCCCTGCAGCTCAGGGTTGCCTTTTCTTACCCAGATGATCTCCCACATGAAGGCTCTAGTACAGAAAACTTAATGAACTAATCCAGCAGAGCTGCGTTCAGTGATGCAAACACTGGGTACTAGCTTCAGGAGAAGCACTATTTCTTCTCTTACATTTACCAGAATCCAAGGCAAGCATTTTTCCATCCATGCATTTAAAATTCAAGAGTGATCCCAGAGCAGTGTATTAGGGAGTAGCAAAGAGGAGGAATTATCTGTTATTGAATAGTTTTCAGCATAGCAGAAGATGTTGTGAGCTTTCCTGTGGCACCTGTGTCCCCAGTAAGAGGGATACAGAGTGAGAATACACAAACGACTAACTGAGTATAAAGGAACAGGTAATACATAGCCACTTATTAGCCATTTGGGTGCATGTTTTTATCGCAGAGCTATAAAGAGTAATTCTGAGGTAATTTCAGCCCTTCAGTGGAAGTGGGGTAAGCTATCTCAGTTTTGTCTCGGACGGGAGCATTTCTACCTGATAATTGCCATGGAGCAACTGTCAGGTAGGAACTTGTCTCTTGCTTTTGGCAGCAGCATCCCTAGCTTTGTGCAGTGCCACAGCCCATCCCCACTATGATGTGCTGCAAGGCATGCACCATAAGGACTGCTGATGATGATCAAGGGGAATCCTCTTAGCCCTTCTCATCCCCACAGTGGTAAATTTGCAACTGCCCAATGTACAATTCATGTTTTTAATCTGCTACAGCTGTTTTGCATTGTGTGACAGGCGCAGAGATTGCTGCAAGTACTCCTGTGAGGTTTTATTTCTTCAATGCTGCCTTTTCGGCTGTTTTCTCTGAGCTGCACAGCTCTGCCGCACACATGCACAGGCACAGCCAAGACAGGCAAACTCCTAAAGGGAGGTTGACATAGTTGCAGCCATACTTTTAAACTCATCGCTGTGAATGGCAGAGAGAACACAGTAAGTAGCTGTATAGAGAGTAGGGATGTCGTGGTTTCAGCTCAGCTGGTAACAAAGCACCACAAAGCCGCTCGCTCACCCCCCACCCCCACGCCTGGCCACGTTGGGATGAGGAGAAAATCCAAAGGCAGGCTCGTGGGTCGAGACAAGGCCTGGGAGGGATCACTCCCCACTTATGGTCATGGGCAAAAGACAGGCTCAACTTGGGGAAGAAACAAAAACAATTTAACTTACTACCAACCAAATCCAAACAAGGATATTAGGAAGGAAAACCAAACATCAGAACACCTTCCCCCCCCACCCCTCTTTCCTTCCCGGCTCAGCTCCATTCCCGGTTCTCTCTCCCTCCTCCCCCCAGTGGCGCAGGGGAACAGGG
>VYZV01019374.1:1043-12877 GCA_013401275.1 Pandion haliaetus
CCCATACAGATGTGCTTCCCCCTCAGACTTCACTGACCACTTAGTTAAGGATATGACAGCACTTGCTGAAAGCTTCAGGTTTCTACTCTTATTCACTGGAACAGAAGCAAAGAGATCTGTTCACTCAAAATTAGACTTCTGAAGGAACTGGGGGAAAAAATTAATTAAAATTTAGGAGGAAAATAGAAATATCACTTATCAAAACTGTATTATAACACTTTTTCAGCTGCACGTTAAAAGTATAACTGGATTTATTTAATGAAAAATAGACATTCTTTACTTTTCAATCATTGTAAGTATAGCAAAACATTAGTGAATACACCGCATTGCACTTCAAAATATAAGATTTATGAAGAACTTCTTAAAATGTGAATAGCAAAGGGAATGAATTGCTGAAAGTTGAAATCATTGATCTGCATGTTTAGGTTGTTCCAACTGCTTCTAGTTTTGCATTTATTAGTACTAAAACACATGGACAAAACCTAATATGCAAATATTTATGTCATAATGTAAACTAACTCATTCCAGAGCCCCCAATTACTAATAGTTATGACATACCCCGTTTCCTCCATGATGCAACCACCCCAGGATTCAGTGCAGTCACACTCTTCTCAGGCAAGACCAAAATACAACAGAAAAGGAAAGCAGTTATAAATATGCTTACAATAAATATAAAGTACTCACTATAAGAAGAGACCTTGACTAATTATACAAATGTTAGATGGTTGCTTGGCTGTACAGATTCTAGCCCTAAAATAGTAGCCAGCCCACTTGAAGAGATACTAATACACTTAACATAAATGCGGTACTTTCAAATTACCATATATGCATGTTCTTAGACTCAACACAAAGTTTCAGGCAGTACAGAAAGCCAAAAATAGCTGGCAACGTTCTTCCCTACATGCTCTCAAAACAGGCAGCACAAGGGTATTGTGCACTACCCAGGATACTGATGATTAAAAATGCTCAAATCTCCTATTCCATAAAATGTGTACAGAACACCCTGAAGGAGAACTGCTACTGAGCAGGCCACGTTCTTCCCCTTTGGCATAGAATTATTAATAGTAATATGTGAATCAGCCAATCAAGCATTCATTAGAAAAAGTAGTTGAGTGAAAATGGATTTACAGTTTACTTACAGCTACAGCATGTAAGTCAACAGCGACCAAATTAATAAAATAAAACCAAGAGATCAACATCTTATGGTTGGTAAAACAGAAGTTACAAACTACCCATAAAAATTATCTACAGAAGAAGTAACATTTTCAAAAAGAAAGGTTTCCATAGTGTTTCTCCACAGAAAATATTCACAGATTATTTATATGGTTATTTCTGCTCTATCCGGGTCTTTCATTAATCTTTCTCTATAAGGGGTATCCAAATAAAGAAACTAAGCTATTATTTTAAAAACCTCTAACTTACAGTTAAAAAAAATTCTGATTTCCAAACTATATGAACTCTGTTTTACCTGTAATCAAAAGACAATGATATAGAAAGTGTTTTAGCAATTTGCAAGTTTACACAATTCAAAAGCGATGCTTTACAAAACAACATTCCCTAAACTTTTCCACATTGTTTCCTAACTCTCAGATTTCTGAAGCGATTACAAAATAAAGTCAGCATTATCATTCACATTTTTAAAGATGAATCAAAGAGAGAAAGTAGCAAAATTGCTCACAAGACATGAGTGGAAAAATCCAACAATTTTCTTTAGCCCCAAAAAGGGCTTTTCCAGCAGCTTTTGCACCTACAGTCTACGTGTGTTAAGGCCACGTCAGTCTAATCTTCTAGCTGCAAAGCAGCAAGGTAACAAGTTGAGCAAATGTCACCCTGGACTAGGTTATAGCTTCTTACTGCTCCTTCAATTATAAATCAGGTATTTTGTATTTTAAGAAGTCAGTGATAGTTCTATAGGAATTACAGATTTCGTTATGATCGATAAGGAGTTCTGAGTTAAATTAATGGTGTTTTTACAATTATACCTTTGAATGTTCGTTATGAATCTCACCTCCTGACACAGGACATCACTGAGGTCGTTGCAAAATGAGTGCTAAACTGGCGGTTCTTAGTTTGGTTAAACTCAAATTTTGATGCACATATTTCCAAAAGCAGCAATTCTTGTTCTACAGTTACAGCAAGTTTGGTATTTTTTCAAATATCACAAAAGAAGAGTTTAAATATTTAGCTAAGGAGGATAAAAGAAGATTCCATGTCCATATACATACTCGGTTTCCTGGCAGCTGGCTCCCATTGTATTCCAAGGTTCTGAGCAAGACTTTGCGCTAGTTCCTGCGCCATGGCCAAAGGGAGGCCATACTGCATTTCAAGGGGAGCACAATTGAAAAAAAAAAGAAAACATAAGTTATTGTAATGAACACTACACCAGCTCCTTCTGGCTTACCACATACCTACTACTTCAGTAATTCTGTACAGCCAATCACAATTCTGTGTGCATATAAGGAAAATAAACACAAGTGCATAACGGAAAAAAATTTTCTTCTCAACCTGAGGGAACCCCTGTCCGCTGTTTAACCTAAAGAAAGGAATCTGATACATATGTGATATAGTTTTGTATAGTATGATCAACCTGTGTTAAAACAGGAGATTTTCATTATTGATTTAACACTGCACTGAGGAAAAAAAAATTATAAAAAATATCAATACACAGGGACCAAATTTTTCTAGTTTTACTTTTAAAAAAAAAATCAGTATGAATTACATGTCATCAGCATCTCAGAAGATCAAGCCTCTTACAGTGAGAAGACGCAAAAGGATGTTCAGTGCTATATTTCAAATACTCCTGTCTGAGATTTTTGGGTCTAAATTTCTGTCAAATATACTAAATGTCAATTTAAGATCTTGTGAAGAGAATAATGCAGACGGGAGGAATGCTTTTTAAAAAGAAAAGCACAGTGAGCAATAGTTTAATGATGATACAAGAAGGTTGGCTGTGAGAATCCTAACTTTATAATATATAAGTTATTTTTAAAGCCCTGAATACCGAAACATACAAACTCGGAGGTTACAATGTACAGTTCCTATTTTGTTTCACTTTAGTTGTGAAAAAAAATTACCTCATTCACTCCCACTCCTCTGGTCACAGAGCAAACCCCTCCAAAGTAACTTAAGCTGCTCCTTTTGTAATGAAAGGTCACATTCCTTACAGACAAACAAAAATAAAGAAAATATAACACATTGGCATTGGGCACCAAGAACTTATTGAAAGATCACACTTTCACACATACTATGATACACTGCATGCACATTAATCCTCGTCTAGCATCAAAAGCAACTGCAAGTTTATAAACAGAACACCAACATCAAAAGAGTTGATTAGATACAACCTTTGACAAAAACACTATTTTTATCTTGTAGAGTCAGAATCAGTCTCAACCCACAAACAAACCAAGCAGAGAAAGCTAGAGTACCAGATGCCTAAGAAAATACAATGAACATTTCCTTTAAAAAGATAACAATATACTCCAATTTATAATCTGTCAGGAAGGAATTCTGTACTGAAATGTATCAGTGTTGAGAATGTTTTTAATTACGCTCTTAATCCAAACCAATACAAGTTCTAGTCTCAACTCCAAATGAAAAGACTGAGAAGTCTACCCAAAGAGAAAGTAATTCAGTACTGCTCTTTAACCCTGCCTCCTTTCAATTATTGTTAATAAACCCCAAATAATTTAGTTAAGTTAATGTAATCTGGAAGATATAAATAATCCTACAAAATACCTATAAACGATTATGAATTATACTTATTTTAACTTCACAGGCATAATAATGGATCTACACAGCCTTGGGCATGCATAGCAAATGACCCTAATCTTTGAAAATTAAATCCTTTTACAATAGCAGAATCAATGTCCCTTTTGTTTTTTTAAATGACAGGATACTCCAGACAGGTATATATTTATTTTTTCAGAACATTCTGACAGCCATCAGAACTTTCAAACTGCAGCTTAACTACCCTAAATGCTTAAAGCTAGAGGCTTTACAATAGACAGAACCACAGCAAGGGCTGAGGTTAGCAGGCACTTCTGGAAATGGTCTAGTTTAACCCCCTTGCTCCAAGGGGCCTCAGCTGGAGCAGGCTGCTCGGGGCCATGTTCCATTTGGTTTTTAGTTTCTCCAAGCATGAACACTCCATAGCCTCTCTGGGCAACCTGCTCCAGCATCTGACCACCTTCACATTGAAAGTTATTTCCCCTATGTTTAAATGGAATTTCCTCTATTTCAGTTTGTATTTGGTACCTTTCACCATGCACTGAGAAGAGCCCATTCGCCCGCTGGCAAACTCTTCAGCAAGGGACACAATACGTGCATGAAAGTAATTAAGAGTGCACATCATCAGCACTTTGCATATGTTATGAAAAACACAATTAGCATTGTGTTGCAATGCCTGTATTAAGGCAGTAGAGCTATGACAGAGGCTGGAGGAAATTCTTCATCCCCTATTTTTATCTTCCTCTGCAGAAGACAAATGATAGAAGAGTCACATGGAAGACATCTGTCACTCCATCCTCGTGTATGTCATGCTGCTGGCAGAAGGCTTAAGATCTTTATGCTACACAGGTGAACACATGCTTCCTCTTTGCTTAAAATGCCATGAAGTAAAAAAATACTGTTGCCCAAGGCTGATGTGCCTAATGATGCAAGTGGAATTTCCCCTAACAATGCATTGTGTCTCGGAAAACAATTCATTACAGCTCTAAAGGAGACCTTCCATTAACAAATCATCACTGCAGCTACATATGTGAATACATACAGCAACTGGAATGCTCTTGTGGCAGCACATAATTCTGTCAGCTCTGCCCTCTCCTGCTCTTTACCGGGGAAACACTACATTACACACCTGATTAGCAAAACTAGGTGTCCTTAAGGGCTCATCAGGAGACACTTCAAATATGTGACGCTGTCTCCAGGTTGCAAAGACATTAAAATTTCATTATAGATATATATCAACATGACCATGGTATACACTACACCTATTAAAAATTGACTAACCTGTTAAAAAATACATTAAGCTTCCTAAGGAAGGCAGATGTTGATTGTTGTAGTGACTACCAAGCAAAAAAATTAAGCAAGAAGAGACAGGTAGACAACAGCAGTAAACAGAAAAGTATACAAAAGTGTAATAATCTAAACAATTGTATGATGGTACATACGAGAGCAGGTGCACAGCATCAGCATGCTGTTTGATGTAGTGCTGTCGATATTTGGAGAAATCATGAAGCATCTGCAGAGGATCAGGGTGAATATTAATACGATCTCTGTCTGTCCAAGTTTCCACAGCAACAAGAACCACCCTGGTGTTCAGCTGTTCCTTGTATATCTGAGGGCAGAGACAGGACAGGCACAGGAGTAGAACACTGGGTCAAACATGCACAGTTAGCCAGTAAGAGTAAAGTGGAAGGACAAGAGGGATAAAGCAGGAGGGAAACATGGGAAACCATTAGCTGGCAACGCCTTGGATTTCCTAAAAATTAATATTCTGATCAACTTAAATTTTATGTTTTAGAGGACAAGAAAAAAACCTTGCTGCTCTTTTTTTGAGCTACTCCCTTTTCTTTGAAATTCTCATGTCAAATAATTTCACCACTGACTTTTGCAGAAAACCTGTACAAAAATCAGCAAAGAAGAAATGTAAAGGTACACTGGGTGATCTCAAAGTAAAAGAAAAGAAAGATCTCAAAGATAAAGAGTAGCCAAAGCCAATTCCTAAGTCAAGATTAAATACCTTAACTTCTCAGTTCTCCAATATATCCAAAATAGAATTCACATAATGCTTGATTTTCATTTATAGTATGATCACTTAATGCTACTAAAGTAATGTGAGCATTAAGTAAGATTTTTTTTTTCTATTAATTTTAATGTCACTGTAGCAATAGACAAGGAAACAACTATCAGGCCCTAATAATTACAAAAGAGCTTTAAAATATCCATTTTAACTTTGGCATGACATTTGATTCTGAAATAAAACTGCTGCTCTCTTTAGGCTGAGGTCATAAAATGCCAAATTTTATTAACTAAAGTTATTCAGAACTTGCAGACCTACAAAAGAAGCATCCCTTATCCGCAATCGACAGTCTGCCCATCAAAAGTCTGACATGGGACATGAAGAACAGTTAGTGATCATACATAGTTATGATCTAAAAGCACCAGATAATCAATACATTGGCTGCCTAATGCATAGAATACAGAAAAGGCAAGTTATTTGATCACTTCCATGAGGCACCATATTAAATATATGCTTTTATTATCTTTTTGCCAAACTATACCTACAATACACTACATGAATTGCAAATATCCTCCTGCAGTTATGATAGATATACTGAATAAACTAGCACTGACTAGCATGCCAGTCTTTTGTATCAAGGCAGCATTATCCTCGTAAAAATGTCAGTGTATGTTATTCAGCTTAGAAAAAAAAAGCAATAAATGTAAGAGCAAGAGAGCAACCAGCTAAGCTCAATTTTGTCCAAGAAATTTGAAGGAAAAAATAATATTAATATGCTTTAATTTGAGGGAGACAGGCTGAGGACATACACACAAAATGGTTAACAACATGAGACAAATCAATAAAATTAAATCCCAGAAATTACATATGGGTGGATCAATAAAGACTTTACTTGCATTGGCTGAGAGGAAAACCGTATTTCCTGAAGCAAACAGGAAGGAAAGAATGGAAGATGGGGCAGAGAATCTGGAAGCCTCTGAAAGCCAATACCCTTTTCCTAGTAATGTATCAGTAAGAAATGCAGCCCACTCCCTATGAACACAAGGAAATAAGGCAGACATTCCTGCTTCTTTTCATGCTTTGTTTAAAGAAAAGGCCATTAAGATGTAACTTTGCAAGATCTCTATTGAGGGATTGAATTCTACACTGGAGAGAAGCTAAGCGTTTCTGTATACACACACAGAGCAAATAAAAATGGAAAGACAGAAGGAATAGTCAGAGAAAGGAAAGATAGATTAAATAACTTTTCTTAAAATGCAGAAGGAATACAAAGAAATAATGATCAGTTGAGAAAAGAATGAAGATGCCACCCTTTCTTTGGGAATGTCCAATATAGATTGCAGAAATACTATTTGTATTTTTATCTGCTCTAGTAACTTTTCTTCAGACTACCGGCATTTTCAGACCATTACGCAAAAACATTCCAGAACACTTCCAGTATTTCATGTATTATAAATATTTTCACCTAAGTTTTCAATATACACACAGTATACATAATACTTTATATGTAAGATACTAAGTAAGAACTGTACTGCTTCCTCTGAACTAAACAAACTGTTGACAATGTTTTGCACTGAGTCATATCACACAGTTCTATTGGTATCAGTAATGTCACGTGGAAAGGGGACTTGAGTCAGAATTTTGCTAGGCTTTGTATTCATCACTACTACAGAATCTATCCTGTTTTCACTACAAACACAGCTCTGAAATGCGTGTGGTCATTACACGCATATCAAAGAGGAAAAAGAAAAATCAAATTTTACCACAAATCTTACTTCTAGTTTATACGCTCTATGTGAAATTGTTCTAAATTTAGTCACAGATACAAGTATGGTATCTGTGTCAGTGCCACCCATTTATAATGTACTACAATGGGATTTTGTTCCTTTTAAGCTATAAATACAGATTTATAAATGAGAATTTTTGTTCACACTCTCTTTTTCTCCCAGTAGATATGTGTATCCTTTGTGCACTATACTCGCAGCTTCAACCACTTGCGGTTAGATTTGTTTCACAAATCTAAACTCAATTAAGTGTCATTTTTAAGCAGTGAATGAGACTGAAAGCTCCTTCAAGTTTGAAATCCCTCCCTGCCAAGGGCAAACTCTGGCAGTTGCAAGCTTTGAGAAAAATGCCAAGGATAATCTGGTGGTTTCTTACACACCTACCCCAGGCTATTCTGCTGCAGAGGAACTGGAAATGAGTTTTAAAACATAATTTTTACGGCTGCTGGGTTTTTTTCTATCCTGGTATCTGCTAACGTTAACTTTTTTAATACAGTGCTAACTAAACTAACAAAGTCAGCGATACCATTTTCAGAAGAAACATAGATACTTACAGCATCTACAAGGTTTACCACAGACTTTGCAAAATTGTTTGTGTATGCATTTGAAGAACGGTGCTTTTTGAACTAAAAGGAGAAAAAAAAGTAGAACACATTAAGAACTTAAATATTTATTACCAATTCTTTATTTTTACAGCAAGAAAGGAAAATTAATATTTTAAGAAAGAGTAACAGAAAAAATCAAAAAGCTTTTCAGATCACAGCCTGTATCTCGTATTCAAGAATCCCTGGAAGATAAAGGAAGCCATGTATGCTAGACACCCTTTCACATCTATGAAAGGAGCATTTAGCCACAAGAAATATCCTATTTAAAACCAGAGTTCAAATATTCGAGACAAAATTACATGTAAACATGAACATAAACACGAGCTTAAAATTGAGAGGATGCTGTACCCATTAAAACTGTGCTTAACCTGATGAGTTAAATATTAGACTACTAGCCACATTCCATGACTATAATTATGAGACATGAAGATGAAGCATTTACCACTTGTCCTGTGTACAGCTCTTTGCAAAGGCATCCCTTCTCAACACAAGACTTTTATGATGAGTAGCATTAGTTATACCAAAAGGCAAAAAGGAAGAGGGAGTGCATGGTAAAAGGAAATATGTGTTTGAATGTGGAAAGAGTTAAGTTGAATATCTTAAGTTTTAACTGCAATTTTTTTTCCATTTCTATAGACTTAGATGAGCTGTATTACAAGATCTGCTTCCTAATTTCTGTGCATGTCATTACAATTGTTTCATGTCTTTCCTCATCCTGCCCCGCAAGTCCCCTCTGTTCCAAGTCAATTTTTCCAAAGATGCTGCTATGGTGTCTGAACATGAATCCATGACTTCCAAAAAACTGTAAAATCATTAACCAAAATGGCATTACACAACATGATTTGCAGGCAGGAAAAAATAAGTCTTCCAAATTTAACAGAAAAGGAACACAAAATTGCATAGAACAAAGAGGGTAAACTGTTACTAATTTCAACTACCAGTTAAAAACAACAAATCTCATGAGCAAACATTATCAAGTTCCATGAAAGGGTCAGCTATTCCCACTCCGAAACACAGTGCCCAAAAAGAGGCCTTGAAACAAGAGGGTCTGACTCTTCCGTGAGCAACTGAGTAGCTACTCTCATCAAGTTATACGATTATCTACCTTCCCAAATTAGAATTACAAAACAGACAAATCCCGTTTACCAGAATTATGCTTGGTGCAAAGGTGAAAGTAAAACTGGAAGACAAATATGCTTTTAAAAGTAAATAATCTGTTTCTCAAATTCAAAGTCACAAGTGACACACAAACTATATTATAACAAGTTTTCCATGCCTTTACAGTAAAGTTATTTTTGCACAAACAATCTAGTTTTATACGGACGAAATGCCACAGAGATAACAAAAAGTTCATCAAACTTAATGATGACGCTTATTCATTTGACTGCAGGAAGATAAATTTTTACATATGCAGTTATTCACTGTTAAGTTCCACAAGGCTTCAGCACATCCACAGCAGGTTTTAATACCCAAAGATCCTACAACACAGGTTTTCAGAGACCCCCTCCCCTATAACTATTCTCAAAACAAAGCATTTTCAGCTACAGCACTAGTAGGCACGTAGGATGTACACTGAGCAGAGCATCCATATCATAGACTCTGCTCCCCAGGAACCATGATACTAGAACAAAATAATGGGGGATGGGGGAAGGGTGGCTTTACTTTTTGTTTTGAGCCAATCCCAAACTTTCCCAGAAGTGGAAAGGTAAAATAATATGCTTTGGAAAATGTTCTTGGTTTTCATAAAAGTACTTAAATGCCCAAATAAATAGCAATATACGAAATATTGTGTTTAAACACAGCTCTTAAAACAGAAATTAAGTTAAAGTCAGTAAAAAGTGCAACAACCTAATTAAATATGTTCAGCTGTGTCTTCGGTGTTACAGGAAGGGAAAATTTTGTGAAAATACACAGTATTAACCACTTAACAATGCAAGGGCCAGAGGTTTAAGACACTTCTTCCAACCTTGCTGCAGGAGAAATCTGCCCTCTACTGGTACGCAGAAAACCTTAAAAGTACATTTAGTAAGCTCCTGGATTGGCAGGCTTTAACTCATAATCGTGAATGCTTTCTTAAGTACACCCATTTTATTCCTTGAAAAGAATTATTATCTGCTTCTGAGTCACTGACAACTCTGAAGCAAAAAGTCTTGAATGCTTGTGGTCTGAAATTCTAACAAATAAAGCCTGAGAGGAGACAACAGTTAGTGTCTGTAACAAGTGTACAGAACAGGATGGTTGTCCTTTAAGCATGTCTGCAATACTAGAGGCCAGAGGAAACAGACGTAGAAATATTATCTCTTCAGAAGGAACACCAACCACAGACCTAAAACAAGACAACAAAATGTCTGTAACTACAGTTACTGTGCCCTACCCCTAAACAACTAACATGTGAGCACTCTTAGAATAGTTTCCTACCAGGTGGCTTTACAAGTGAAAACAGTTGAAGAAATTTCTGTCCTACTCTTTCCATCCATTCAAATCCTCCCCTGCCATTGCTAATTGACACAGATTAAATATAGGTAATTTTTGCCCAGACTATTTCTATGATTTATTAAACAGATGAGGGAAGGCTGTATTATATGTCTATTCAGCACTGGAACAAGTACAAAATACTGCATCCTGTTCTAGTATCTGCTATTTCTGGCTCTTTAAAATCATCCTTCAGTGTTGACAAAAGAGCCCACAATACCATAAAGCATTGGGAAAACATGCAGAAGAGCGACAGATGCAAGAAGCTCTTACAGAAATTTAAAAGTTTATTTTACTTGCACATAAAATAAGCAGAAACTGTTTTATCAGCAGAATTTTATTTTAAAAATCGTCTTGCTCACACAGAAGCAAAGTCATACCAAGAGTTGATGATCCTTATTTGCCTTGGTCAATGAACAGCTGAGAAAGCTAAGTGAGACCTGGGCTCAGAACAAGGCACAAAATCAGGTGGGTTTTTTTGAGTAACTCACTGTTGGTTGCAGTATATTCTTTGTTACTAGAAAACTTTTAAACTCCAGAGTATTTTTCTGTAACAGATACACTCTAGTTAAAATGTAGCTATTGGACTCACATTTGTGATGCTTTTCAAAAATGGTCTATAAAATAGTTGTTAGGTTTACAAAACTTATTACCCTCCAGGCCCCCTCCTTATTTTTCATTAAGGGTAACACACAGACACTTTGATAGCCTTACTTGGCATAATTTGTGAAGCCAGTAACATTTAAATAACAAAATGCCACTTGGTCTGATTTTTTCCAGTCATCCCTCAAGACAAAAGGGAAAAAAAATTGGGCTGCTTTCCCCACCCCCACCCTTTTTTTTTTTTTAAATCAAATTACAAACACTTTCTGAATTGAACAAACAACTTATCTTGTACTTCATTATGAAATCTGTTTATAAGTGTGGAATAGCTAGGAAGAACAATCAGATAGTTTTGTCTATATGCTTTGCTGCATTAAAATTTAAGTTAGTAAAACTAAAAGTAACAAGTTCTGACCTCTTTCTTTATTACTTTAAGGATAGGATATAATTTTAGAATGTTTAGAATCATAGAATCATTTAGGTTGGAAAAGCCCTTTAAGATCAGAGTCCAACCATCATCAACCGTGCCCACTAAAACATGTCCTGAAGTGCCCTCTATACATGCTTTTTGAATACCTCCAGGGATGGTGACTCCACCACTTCCCTGGGCAGCCTGTTCCAATGCCT
>VYZV01019374.1:13025-28345 GCA_013401275.1 Pandion haliaetus
TCGTTGCCCTTCTCTGGACACGCTCCAGTGCCTCCATGTCTTTCCTGTAGTGAGGGGCCCAAAACTGAACACAGTGCTCAAGATGCGGCCTCACCAGTGCCGAGTACAGGGGGACGATCACTTCCCTGCTCCTGCTGGCCACACTGTTTCTGATACAGGCCAGGATGCCGGCGGCCTTCTTGGCCACCTGGGCACACTGCTGGATCATACTCAGCCGGCTGTCAACCAGCACCCCCAGGTCTCTTTCCTCCGGGCACCTTCCTAGCCACTCTTCCCCAAGCCTGTGGCGTTGCATGGGGTTGTTGTGACCAATGTGCAGGACCCGGCACTTGGCCTTGTTGAACCTCATACGATTGGCCTCAGCCCAACAATCCAGCCTGTCCAGATCCCTCTGTAGAGCCTTCCTACCCTCGAGCAGATCAACCCTCCCTCCCAACTTGGTGTCATCTGCAAAATTCCTGAGGGTGCACTCAATCCCCTCATCCAGATCATTGATGAAGATATTAAAGAGAACTGGCCACAGTACTGAGCCCTGAGGAACACCACTTGTGACCCGCCGCCAACCGGATTTAACTCCATTCACCACAACCCTCTGGGCTCATCCATACAGCCAGTTTTTTTACCCAGCAAAGAGTACACTTGTCTAAGCCATGTGCCGCCAGCTTCTCGAGGAGTACACCATGAGAGACAGTTATTGTGTTTATTCCGGACATGTTTTGTTGCTTTACTTTGTTGTTTATGGGCATATTAAATTATCCATATGATACCAAAGTGTTTCAGGCATATTTTGAATATATAACTGCTGCAGAAAAATCTCCGATAACATTAAGCATTACTAGGTACTATGGCCTATACTGTGTCTTACAGTACAAATGTTAACAGCTGCTGATAAACAAAATTCTTGACTCAAAAGTAGCTGATGCAGCACAGTGTTGTACATCAACCTACAAATTATAATCAAAAGGAAGATTACCACTGAATTGATATACTTACCATTTTATGGTCATTGACTATCATGAGCTCCAGATACTTCATTTCTTCAAAGATACCACGAGATACCTGATGGATTAAAGAAATTCTTTGAGAAATCATGAAGATGCAGTGATTTTCAAAAATAACTGCAGCTGATTTAATAGGAGTACCCATAAATATTATGTAAGGTGTGTAAACCTGTAAAAACTGGGTCAGACATTCAGCTAGGGTAAATAATCATAGCTCCAGTAGCTTAGTGAGTTATAATAGACACTGGCTGAGAATCTGAGTCACCATCATTAAGAATGTTTAGAATCTATTCTTTTTGGTTCAGTGCAGCAGCCACCACTGCCTCCCTACTCTCTGATTTTCACACGGGAAAAAAATCTGAAACACTAAAAAGTCTTGGTCTAGTGTACTATTCATCGCAGATTTAATGAGGAAGGAAGTTACTAAAAACAGATGCGCCCTCAAAAAATATGCTGTGGATTGTGCAACCCAGGGAAGAAATACAGATTAATCTTAACTCAATTATTCCCCTAGCTGACACATATGCATGCGTAGATCATGAGGACTGTCCACTTCTCTCAATAACCCAGTTCTGGGTGTCCTCATTTGGATTTTTAATTTAAACATGCTACTTAACAATCCAAATGAAAATAAAGTCAGATACCTACAAAGTAGCAAGACTTCATTCAAAATTATTCTTTATCCTCAAGCAGACTCAAAACTTAAAATTCTCATTTTCACTACTAAACTTCCATTCAATTGATGTATAGTATTGCCGTCACTTTTAAAAGTTTATCCACTTTTCTTCAAATATTCTATTTTTAAAGAATAACCTTTTTTTATCATTTGATAATTATACTATGAGACAATATTAAGCTACCAAAAATATTTGTTTTCTAAAGCCTATGTTCTCCCAACATTAAAAAATCTGGAAATTAGTGGTTTTGGTTTTATAAATGGTCTTAACTCAGGGTCAACACTACTTACTGCTCTCTTTCTTCTCTTTCTTCTCAGCCACTGCAGTTCAGACAGAAAGGGCCATTCAGAACTAGATTCAGTCTCTGTACAAATTACAATTTAAGAATTTCATGGCATTATTTTAAACTACTTATGTACACTGTCGAAATCAAAAGTAGATTAAGATCACCAAAATTAGAAGAAACTTTGCCATAGAAAAGTTCATTTTTTAAAATACACAAAATGTAAAATATCTCATATCAAAACTCAAGTCATTTAGAAATCTAAAGTTAGAATTAAAGCATGCAAGGGGAGGTAAAGAGATTGTAACCTGGGCTTAGAATATACATTTTTCTTCTATCTTGTGTCCTCAATAGCATTAATTTCACTGATTAAATTAAATTATTTGCAGAAGAAAGCTAAATACAGGTCTTCGTGGATGGAAATCTTTCAGCTGCTTTTTGACAACTCTAAATTCCATTGCAATAATTGTGAAAAAAAGTCAGGTTAGTATCTATTTTTCAAGTTTTTCTAAATAATCAGCAATTTTATATGGACTGTTAGCCTAATATTCAAATTTTTCAAGTTATATATACAATTATTTCCAATATTGAAAAACTCGTAACAAACAAAAACGTACCAAGGTCCTGCAACTGCTTGGAGGCTTGTGTTCCGTAAACTCTTTGGATGATATGTGGCCTGCTTTTACTTTCCTGATAAGAAAAATATGTGACATTTTCTTCTAATTAATAATGTCAAGTGAAAAGTGAGGTACTTCTTTCAGCATTTATAAATTTTGTTATTTTTCCATAAAAATGCAAGCAACCATAGTACCAATTTGGCATAGTACTAATTTGAAGCAATCTGTTTGCAATCCTGAGCAAATCATGGAGCCTCTCTGCTTCAGCACATTTACTGGCCTACAAAGTATCACAGATGTCTTTGAGATTACTTGAAAAAAGTCCTTTAAAAGCCTTAATGTTGGAGAACACAGGCCGTTTATTCCAATAAATCAAATTAGAGAGTATATATCTAGTTGAAATCTTCCTCCCACAGATGAAATGCAACTATTATTATTTATGACAAAAATGTATCATTCTAATTGCAGCAAAATGCAAGAAACTAATCAATGTACTATCCGCAAGAGGATTATTTCGCCCTGGTTTACTGGTGTATACAACACTTAAAAAGGAGAAGACTTTTAATGCATATTTTCTGTAGAAGTCTGACATGCCCCAAATTAACACATTTTGGTATCTGTTCTAGAAGACAACTATCTTTTCTTCCGTAACACCTCCTCTGCAGAGCCTGCCAAAACAAGCAATTCTTTTCAAAGGGTAGGATGCTACTGTTTCTGTAGCTTCCATAAGAAATACACAGCACACTAGAGAAAGTACTGCATATTTTTGCTGGGTTTTTCGGGGGTGGGGGGGGAGTTTTATATAGTATCTACTATATTTAAGATTAATCAAGCTGAATAAACCACATGCTGAAGGCTGTGTCCAAGATATTTCTCTCTCATAGTACAATCACAAAATGAGTCTCTGAAAGCTCTCTGTAGCTGTATTATTTTGATCTTCAGTAGTTTTGAGAAAAATATTCATCTCATCTATCTTCTTATCATTTAGAATTCCACTTGAATCCTCAACAGAGTTGGCAGAGAGTATCTCACTTTTATAACTAGAACTTTTGCTCTACTTCCAAGTTTTACTGAAATATCACACTGAGAGATCCTGGCTTCCTTTGTCCACACAAGCAAGAAAACCATTTAGTCAAATTCTCCTCTGCCTACTACATGGATACCATTGCGTAAATATAATCTGCATTAATTTACTGTATCTGTGTTGTCAGTTTTCAGCCTTACAACCCTGATGAGTATGTGCTACATCAAAATGCATTACGTAGCTTAACACGTGGCATGTAATATTGTTCCTCGGGAGACTGAGAAATCTTTTTGGATGTTAATATTTTCCCATGTGTCTACAGTTTCATTTACAGCCCAATAATTGACCGTCCAAATGACACTAATTCCTCTGAATATTGATCCAGTTTCTTTGAAAGTGTCAGGAGTCACAGATTTTGCAGATCTTTCCTTGGACAGAAAGTTCAGCTTGACAGTCACTAAAACCTATCAGTTCTGCAGCATTACTTTATTTGTCATATACTGGTAATTACTAGAGCGAAACAAGCTTGAGAGCTGTGATACAGCATCTGGAATATATCCTACAGACCAAATGGGATACAAACCTTAAGAATTCTCTGTCTCAATGCTGCAGAATCATTTCACTGAAAACCACTCATATCTTTGAACCATTCAAGAGGTAGAAATCTACCTGGTTTTAGTAGTCTATGAAATTGAGTCAGTTCAATTAACAGCTAAAGTTTTAGGAACACAAAACATTTAACTCAACATGAAGTACAAAAATAATAATAGTTAGCAAGATACTTGCATAAATGCAGTCCTAACATGCTGATCCAGCATAGTCATACATTTGAATATGCTGGATCAGAATCATTTAAGCTATACAGTGACCACTGACTTAACGCATAAGAAGTGTAAGATACCCAGTAGATAATTAGCTACTTCATTAAGCTCTTTGTGGAAACATGGTAGGTCAAGAGCCATCTGATCCCACTATTTAGGGAGGGATGAATAAATGACTTCCAGAGGTCCCTTCTACAAATAAGTCCTTTAGTTCAAGTACTAGAGAAAATTGACAAACACTTTTTGACAGTCCATAACCATTTGCTATGGAAACAGTCTTATTAGTCTACTCCCAACTCTAAATGGCAACAATAACTAGGAAAAGAAAGATTAAAGAAAAGCAGAGAAAAATCTTAGGTAATCCATACTTACACATTTCTTGCCTTAAATAAATTCCAATCATGTGTTTTAAAATACTTTTTTCATATGAATGCATGAGAGAGGTCAGTCATTTATTGATCTATTCTAATACTTTTATTTGCTATTCCTTGAACACTCTTTCCCAAACCAAATAGATTAGATAAAAATAAACTTACTGCACTGTGAGTCAGATGCATCGGTTCTATCAAATACAAGTAAGTACTATCTTCAAACATGCCACTAAAACATGGAGAAAAAGAAGTGATATTTAGGATTACATGGCAATTAATTGGACTCCAGAGTATGATTTTTGACAAGACAAAACCAAACTTAGGGCTGAAAACCTGATCAGTATTAAAATAAATTCCATATATGTTCATTATTACTGCATGTGTCTAAAGCTAAGAATATTGTTAAGAGATCAGGTGCATTTTAATGAACTAACACTGAATGTAATAGCAATGTAATGAAAAAGCACCAAAAAGAGTAAAGATCTGACCTTGGAAAAAGAAAGTCCTAAGACATACATTAGCATACAGAATACAATCAACAGCCAAGCTGCACTTAAAAGTAACTAATCCTAGTAAGGACTAATTTCTTAGATTTTTTCCTTGTACAATGTAACAAAAAGATCAATTTTTCTATTGGCTGACAGAATTATACATGAATACTGAGCATCCAAACTGCTTAAGTACAATTCTTGTTTACTCTTTACCATAATAAGTCATCTGGTGAAATATTTATTTGCACCTACCACATTCAAAGGTTTCATGAGACAGCATCAAAATACTTTAATCCCAATGATACTAAAAAAAAATGCTAGCAGTTTAGCATAGCTGGTACTGGCATTTCAAAACATCAAAAATCTTTGGGCCTGTAGAGTTTCAGTTCCTCACATATTAAAAGGTTTAATATTAAAGAGTAGTATTAGTTAATTAGTTAATAGCCTTGTTTGAAAAATGAGAACGTGCACTTACTGAAGTCCATTACAAGTTGAAAGAGCAACTCTGGAATCCTTGATACCTCTGATATTTCCATGGTAGTAACAATGCTCTCCACCCTAATAATGTTTAAAAACAAAGAAACAATCAATCACACAGACATGAAATTACCCTGATTTAATGTCTGTTGCTTAAAACCAAGGCAAAAAAAAGATCTAACACCTTGCTTTAGGTAAAATTTCAGAGAAAACGGAGATTGCTAAAAACCAATGACTAGCCCTAATTGCTTGTAAGAGAAAAACAGTGCCCAGTAAAGACTAATTTTTTTTAATTTTTTTGGCATAAAATAGGTTTTTTTTTTTTTTTATTTTACATATTTTTTTTTTTTTTTTTTTTTTTTTTTTTTTTTTTTTTTTTTTNAGTCACAGCATTCTTGACTTTTTTTTTAAGTGCATTTCTTTGCTGTACATTGATTCTGTAAAAATGTTATACAATGCAGGTTACATGAGCATTGAATTGTTTCTTGATACCTTCCAGGTCTGTTAAAATTACAAGTGATACAGTATTCATCAATCACCTGGCATCTATTTGGCTTAGATCTGGAATCTACTAATTTTGGCTCACTAAAAATTTATCAGTTAAAATGTTACATCATTAGACTGTAGTTAGTGGTATCACTAATGATGAATGAGCCAGAAAGTGAATCTAGTTTAGCAACACTGAAGTGTACAGTTGCATTTTTAATGTACATATATCAAAAGGGTACTAAAGTCAACCCTCGATTTGAACTGCATAAAATTCCAAATAGATACAAAACCCAAATTATTCAAAAAATGGCAAGATTTTTGTTTCTCTAAGGAAGTCAGCAATCATGTTTTAGACAAGGTCCTTCCTGCCTTTTATTTAATAAATAATATCTAAATTACCTACAAGAGACTTTAAAAAAAAAAAATTAGGCAAACTATATCCAAAACTGTGATCTAAAACCTTAGTTCTCAAAGGCCCTAATGATATGAAGTAAGCGAGACCCTGCTGAATGCTGCAATACAAGATTTCAACAGTCAACTGATGCAGGGATTAGGCTGAATAGAATTAGCGCAAAACGTGCTGCCAAATGGGTGTGCAACGAAGCTCTGTGTGTAGTCTTCCACTTCTCCACAAGAACGTAAGGGAAGTTGCAGTATGTATATATATGGGGGGAAACAGGACAAAGCAGGAGACCAAAATACCACAGAGGACAACTGATACATACTTAAAGCTCTGATCCAGAAAAACCTTGCTCAGATGTCAACTAAACTCTAGTGAATGCTAGATGCTTTCCTCTGAATAATAGTGCAGGTTTCCTGGATCTGCCTGGTTTTTATCGTAGAATGAGCTAAATTGAGCTCTCCTCTCCTGAAGCAACTAGCTCCTGTCTAAGCTCTCCTTAAACTGGGCAGAGAACTTCAAGCATGCTCAGAACACACCTAAGACAGTGACAAGACGGATCCTCACAAAATGGAGTTGCAGTGGATTTCTTTTCAAAATACTGACCGTTACAGGCCAATGCCCCTCTCTGGCTAATAACTACAGCGCTCATCCCAGGTTTCCCAACTGCTGAACAATTTCCCAGGTCACCTTGAAGACAGTCAACTCACATCTCCCCACCTTCTGAAAGTGTACTCTATCTCCACAGTTACCGGCTACCTTGTGTCAGAGCACCCTATATGAATAAGCTAAAGCAGTCTCATTTCGTGGAACCCAAAGATTTATAAAGTCAGAAAGAGGGAGCATGATTCCATATCCCAGGAAGCTTCTAGGAGGAGGTCTTAACAGCAGACTACAATAAATAAATGATTCAGATGAGAAATTCAGAAATAATTATTTTGTCAAAGCATCATCTACTCACATGCAAGAATTACTAGTGTTAAAATAATTTCATTAAGACCTTTTTACATCTCCAATTTTTTTACTTTCTGTACTTACAGAGAAGAATGACAAATGATGCATGTTCTAGTTTTCTTCTACATACTAAATCTGTATGATTTAATTTCTCTGTGTAATGAGAGTTCTACTGCACTATCAAGAGTTTTGTATTATTTGATTGTAAATAGCTAAATATGTATAAAAAACTAAAATCTTTAGCATATTTTTAGGATTACATACTATAGGAAGCCACATGGCAAATTATTAAATCCTTTATCTCTATTCTGATACAGAAATTAATTCTATCCTTATTGCTGGACAGCAGAATTACTAATCCCTAAAATTCCATAAATGTTGAGGAATAAATTGATTAGACTGTTAGAGGCTTACAGAACTACTTATCGTGACTAAGGGTAAAATAAACTGGCTTCATAGGAATGTTTCAACTGAGTAAACAAGAAGAGTATATTTATTTTCTATCAACAGAAACAAAACATCAAGAGCAACATTAACAGACTGTTCAAGCTATGAAAGTTTAGAAAGAAACCAAGAAACATTTCATTGACTTCTCTAAAGAAAATGGACTAGTGAATGTAGAAGCTGTTAAATACCAGAAATGCTGCTGCTATATGTCAGCAAAGCTAAAATGAGGAAAACTGAATTATACTAATTTACCTCCTTTAAGTAGTTGGTCTTTAATGTCTATCAACAATAACCCCAGCTAAACTAAAGATAAAGAGTATTCTCAAAAAGTTTTATTAAACACTCTTAAGTGTGGCTGTGTGTCTCACACATTGTTTGAAAAACATACCATTCATCATCAAAATATTCTTAATTCTGGTGTCACGTCATCTGAATTCCAACAAGTATATTGGATCCATTCCTTCTGCAATTATTATAACTCAGGGAAGTACCAAAAATGCAAATGCTTTTTGTTTAAATATGCACAGCATTATTTCCACTTTGCATCTTATTTAATGAGTTATTCAGATTCTGAATGAAATTCCTAACAGACTATTGTGCATAATTAAGTCAAAAGTACTACACAGAAAGCAATCACTACATATTTACCTTACCACCAGTAAGAATGCCTAAGCCGTGCTTTTTAACAACTAAATTGTGCTTATCTTTCTCACACAAGCAGCTTTTCAAGAATTTTTTTTAAAAGACAGTCGTCCAATTAAAGAAATTGCTGTTTGCTCTTCGGTGTTTTCACCCTTGTAATAGACTACCTCCTTCTACAAAATGCAATACTTTTCATCCAAGATCTCGCTTCTTTATATACACATCAGGAAACAAAACAATCTTTCACTTACTCAGGTCTAAAAAGGATTATAAGGTACTGCAAAAGACCAGGATACGGTCCTTATTTATCTCCTACACAAATTGTGTGTATATCTTCGGAACTTATAATCAAGCCTTTTACGGATTAATGTGACCTCAGGAGCTCTATTACTGTTTCTAAATAAATCAATTCAGAAAACATCCCCTAGGAAGTTTGGATCAAGTTACCGCAGCATGCAAAGGTAGTCCATTTGCTGAGTCTAACGTTCTAATATAATTTCCTAGTCAGATTCATGATTCAGCAACCGCAGTGCTCAATGCTAGTGCTGCAGCTGACAATTGCATGAGCTCGTCTAAATGCCAGAGGGAATTGTCTTCTTGCATCATTTAGCATTTTTGCCTATTCTGCAGCGTGCTAAGTCTTAGTGAAACAGGGCTGAACTATCTTGCCTAACTTTAATCTCTTTGTCTTTGGATCAATAGCCTATGGCACTGAATTCAATTTGGGAACTAGTTTGACAGATGTAATTAATTGGATGTCAAGCAATATGCTGGTTTTGTAATACCTGAAACCTTAACCTCTGGAATTAAGTCTTTCATTTTCTGTTTCACAACTGTATAACTCTTGCAAAGAAAAGCCACTGCAAGTTTTTTTTGGTTTGCTTGAATGTCTTATGTTACCATTATCCCTTCCCCTTGCATGCTGTGCTAAGGACATGTAAATAATTAATGAAGACTATACTGATGGTGACTTCAACCCCTCCTACATTTTACAAGATGTAATTGTTCTGGCAGTATCTGGACCATCTGCACTACTACCACCTACCACTGCCTACCCCTCACCCTGACAGACAACCTTCCTTTTTTGTACAATTGTTCTTGTATTACTGAGGTATCCTTACGAGATGAGATCACAGTTACCTTATATGTGTGGAAAAAGGCTTCTGTTAAGTCTTGCAAAACTTTTTTTCTTTCTTTAACATTTCATTGGCATTGTTCCCTCAGACAGACCATTCTGACACGTTTTAAGAGCACAATACCTTAGAAAACTTTGGTTTTCCATCTTCATAGTGAATCTCCACATAACTGGAAGATAACAAGTCACTGTCAAAGAAAGGAAAAATCAAGATGAGAAAAATCTGAATATTCTTTCTACTGCTATGGGTAGGGTTGGGTTTTTTTGTTAGAATTTTCAAACCATTTTTTGTTTCCTTGTAGATTAGTTTAACAAAATCAAGCAGCTTGTGTCCAGCAAACGGTTTGCTGGTGCACTAGAAGTCAGCATGTTTCAGAAGGGGGAATTTCATTCTGCAATCTAATCCCCTGTATTTTAGCTTTACAATTACAGTATCAGCCTTTTAAATACGCAAAAAAAAATCCCATGGCTTCAGAACTTTGTTTGCTGCCAGTAACTAGTACTGACAAAATCTACCTTTAGTTCATTATTGTTTTCAGTTAAATTTTTGTATTTTGTCTAAAAGTTAAACAGGTTATATATAAGGCTGAACAAATACACACACAATTGTTATGAAGACAAGAGTGTATACTTTACCTGTAATTCACTTTCACAACTGCAAATACTCAGTTGTTTCCAAAACCAGTAAGGCTGTCCTGGTTTTGGCTAGGATAGAGTTAATTTTCTTCCTTGTAGCTGCTTCAGTGTGTTTTGGATTTAGTGTGTGAATAATATTGGTAACACACACTGATGGTTTAGTTGTTGTTAAGTAACAGTTGTCCTAAGTTAAGGATTTTTCAGTTCCCCATGCTCTGCCAGAAAGCAGGTGTACAAGAAGCTGGGAGGGAGCATGGCCAGGACAGCTGACCCGAACTAACCACAGGGATATTCCATACCATGGAACATCATGCTCAGTATGTAAACTGGGGGGAGTTGGCCAGGAGGGGCAGATCGCTGCTCAGGCATCGGTCAGTAGGTGGTAAGCAATTGCATTGTGCATCACTTGCCTTTTCTCGGGCCTAATTTCTCTCTTTTTGTTATATTCCTTTTCATTACAATTAGTATTGTTGTTATTGCTGTTGTCGTTGATGATATTATATTTTACTTTAGTTATTAAACTGTTCTTACCTCAACCCACAAGTTTTACTTTTTTTCCCCCCCAATTCTCCCATACCCCTGGGAGCGGGGAGGAGCGAGCAAGCGGCTGTGTGGTGCTTAGCTGCTGGCTGGTCTCAAACCATGACAGTAATGNGACACAATTTTTTTAAAAAAAAAAAAAAACCCCCCAAAAAAAAAAAAAAAACCCAAACCCAAAACCACCAAAAAACCCCAACACACACAAAACCCCCAACCATACTATCCCTTTTCTCCCTTTCACTTTTTCTTCTCAGATTCTTTTCTCACTCTTACTTTTTTTCCTAACTCTGGCAAGACAAATTTCTGAAGCATAAAAATTTCCCTTACTGTATAATTCACAGTCCAAATTTTTTTTTTTTTTCAAAAATAAGATTAGCTAGCCTGTACATATCCTGGGATAACTTCAATGCCCCATTCACCTCTCACCCCATTATAATCAGGCTTGCAGTGTAGCAGCCCTGGGAGAGCAAAGCAGTTAAATATGTTAACTGTCCCCATCATATATGCAAGATAAGCATTTTACTTAATGTGATCCAGAATTCCCAGCATTTTTCAAGCCTCTAAGAGCCTGTACCCTTCCAAATTTAAAAAAAAAAAAAAAAAATCATCATTAAAGGGTCTGAAAGTGGTACATATATCAAAACAAAAATACTGTTGCTATGAATAAAAAACGTCATCATTATGGAAGACTGGTCTGACAAAATAGCTCTGATGGGAATTCAAGACTAAGAACAACTTATGATAATGGGCATCTCAAACTCAGATTAGGCTATTAGCAATCCTGATAACTCTTCAACTCTGGGACTACTGGCTCATAAAATCAATTCTTCATGCTGCGTTTATCAGGTGCTACACTTATCAGAGAAGACCCTGCAGAAGTCAGTTACCAGTGGTTCTCTTGAAAGTCCTTTTTCATGGAACTGAGACACCACATTATGGCCACTCCGTGCCTGCAAAACCAACACCAATAGCCATGAATAATTACTGAAGTCTCATCATTTGTCTTAACTTTCATTTTGATAGCAATATTTAATAGATATATTTTTAAAGTCCAGATTTAAAAATAAATTCAGTTGCATAAAATAATTTTAACCTTCTCTATTTGTATCATAGCAAGCTATAAATTTTCTGCAAGACAATACAAATGCTTTATAAATAGTGTAAGTGCTCCACTACAATGCAAACATTCACTTCTTCAACGTGGTAAGGTTTGAAGCTTCTAAAGAGTATTACGTATCAAAGCAATTAAACTTTAGAGTGTTGATAATGTCCTTTTCTTCTCTGCATTTTTCATACTTACTACGAAGCATAAGAACTGCCATCATCAGTACTTAATAGGATGGCATGGACAAGGCTAGAGGTAACTGACACAAGTAGGAAAATGGAAAATTCTGATTAGATATGTTTAAAAAAAACCACTGAGGATGGTTAAACAGTGGAACTATGCTCAACTTGAAAGGGCCTTGACCAGATTCAGATTTTTACAGACACTTCTGCTTGAATTCACGGAGACCATTTGGTTTCCTCAAACGAATTCCAGAATCAGCATTTATCTCCCCGTTTCCAAATCAAGCTTACACTCTAATGCCCCCTTTTTTGCCCTCTTCTACTAACCTTACCTGACTGATCTCAGAACTGCTATCAGTGCTATCTAGTGGTTTTGGCATCTCATAAGACTCTCAGTAAGCGATTGCCCACTGTGTCTACTGGCTCACAACTAACTGTAGTTTAATTACAGCATTTGTCTCTTAGATTTATCCCATTTCATGTGATGTAAGAGCTGCTCAAAATTTCTTTAGTCCACCCTTTGCAGAATCTTTCCAGAGTTCAGTGCTCTTTTCTTGGATTTTGGTTGAATTTCTGTTGCAACCCAGTTGTTTCCTTCATCTGCCAACCGCTTCCATTCTTTAGCTTCTCATTACTTCCAACTGCAAAGGGATTCCTGATTCAGGTAGTAAATACTGTGTCCCACATGGATATCTAACATGACATGCTTATGATGGAATACTCCACACATACCTATGCTACAATTATAAAGCAAGGATGCAGCGGACAGCAGCTTTTCCAGTAGAGACTACATTTTTCTCATTGCTGACTTCCCAACGCTACTGTCCTGTGGGACCTGCTAGATACAAGGCACATCGATGAAATTCTCCATACTGAACAAATTCCCTCCCAACAAAATTGAGCCCTGCTATTTATTATATACTTCCCAAATGCCACGCTGTAAACAAAACACACCTTTAATTTGTGAACAACCCTTTTACCAAATGTAACACAGTATCTACCACCTAGACGTTGGGAGTAGAAAAATCTATTATAAGGCTATTGTCTTTCACAAACCCATTCTCATCCATTACTATAACAGGGTATTTGACACTAGTTTCCGATCACTATTATGTTCTTAAACTTGTCACACATAACCACCAACATACTGCGAGGGCATTTTTCTCTTAACATTTCCCACAGGGCAGCAAGAATATTGAACTTTCCATTGAAAAAAATCAAGTCAGCTTCTCCTTAAACCGTATGCCTCTACATTGGTAGGTACCTGATTTTTGCCAGGTGCCTTGTATCATTTATTCTTATTTCAAGTATCTGTCCACACTAGCAAACATCCTAAAGAACACCTTACTTCCAATCATCCAGAAATCCCTCAATGTATACTGCTAATCTGAGACAACCATAATCTTATTCAGGGGAAGGGGGACAATGGGAGGGGGACAGTACGTTTGCAGGTGTTTTCCAACATGGCTCTGCTAGTACACACAACCACTTGCTTCTATAATAAAGCTAATCTCAGTCTTGTTCTCTATATTCATAACAAAATCAGTACAAACACATCCGTAACTATGCTTATAAATGGTTAGTATCGAAATGTGATATTGCAGAGAGTAGTCTAGGACTGAAAAATCCAGCAAAAATGTTCCACTACTGCCGCAAAGAAGATGACAGAATTTGGGTAAGGGAGTTTTTTCTATATTTTGCTAAAGCTCCAGGAATAACAACAGCTGTAAAAATATGCGTAAAACTGCCACTCCAAATTTTCCCTAGCAAAACTTTTACCTGCCATTAATGCTGACAAATCTGACAGAAGACATGAGAAATTATTTAAGGAAAAAAAGACAAAAAAACCCCACTTAACCAAAATAAATTTCAAACATTTTTTCCAACATGAAAGACAGATACACAGAGGAGCACTGTAATTTCCACCAGTAGGTGTGATGGGATCCTTTATGCAAGTGGCATTGAAAAGAAAGGCCTGGAATACACTGATTAAGAGCTCATGTAGAAGTACAAGTGCCTGAGCAACGAGATACAGAACTCAGGCATAAAGTAGGGAGTCTCCACATCACAAAATAACTCTTCTCCCTTCATTACCATTTACAGAATGCCTAAATTTACCTCTGAAAGGCAGCCCTGAATTTTGGAAAATACATTTGTGCCTCATCTGCACTAGACTGTGTTTTGTCACCTTTCAGTTGATCCACTTCCACTTTGATTGAGCAGAAATGCATCCAGTACAGCAAATTTTTTTTCAATATTACAACCACCAGAAACAGTGCAAGCTTTAATTGAAACAATTATGTAAGTCATGATCACATCAGACAAAAGCATACTTAGGCTAGTGACACATCAGTATGATGCCTTACAATGCACACATCAAACCACAACATGCTGAATGAACTCATGAAAAAAAAAATTTTAGTCTGCTGTGTCCTTTTCTATAGTTCCTCCCACCCTGCCCTGTTTGTCTTGGGTAATTGTTTTTATTGAGCTGTCCCGCATCACCAGCCCTTCTAAGTTACATTGAGAGATGCAAAATAAGCAGCAAAGGGATATGCCATTCCTGGTAATTGCTGCCTTTGAAGACACAGACCAGCTGCTAAAGCAAGCAGCAGATGCTTTCTGAAGAACTCGCATCCACCTCCCCAGCACATATTTCACTGCTGCTGTTTTCATTAGCAAGAGAGCTGCAGTGTGAAAAGTAGCTTACCTCAGCTGGCATCTAACCTGATGAAAATAATTGATTTTGGTAGGTAAAGGCTATGAAATGACTAAAAGAGATCCCATACACAAGTAACCAAGTTAGCTTCCAAGAACCTAGTNGAATTACTTAGCAGAACACCCATCAGATGTTTTTGTCCATTTGACAGATACGGTTTAGTAATACATAAAGATGTGAAAACCAAATTGAGACCTTGCTACAGCATTTTGTTAGATCATCAAGACACTGTCATCTAATGAAATGGCCATCTATAGCCTTGTTTCTATTACCAGTTTCGATAATATCCACAAGTTTTGTTGAATTGAC
>VYZV01019375.1:0-23533 GCA_013401275.1 Pandion haliaetus
AACATCAGTACACCTCCCCCCACCCCTCCCGTCTTCCCCGCTCAGCTCCATTCCTGGTTCTCTCTCCCTCCTCCCCNTCACGAGCTTCTCCAACGTGGTTCCTTTCCACGGGCTGCAGTTCCTCACAAACTTCCCTGGCGTGGGTCCTTTCCGCAGGCTTCTCTCCAGTCACACACTGCTCCCCGGCTCCCCTCCCTGGGCTGCAGGGGGACAGCCTGCCGTCTCACCACGGGCTGCAGGGCCATCAGCCTCCTCAGGCGCCCCTCCTCCCCGTCCTCCTTCACTGACCTCAGTATCTGCAGAGGGGTTCCTCTCACATTCCCACCCACACACACTGCCCGTTCCCCTTCTTCAATCTGTTCTCCCAAAGGCGCTCCCACCATCACTGATGGGGTCGGCCTGGGCCAGAGTTGGGTCCGACTCTTTGGGGCCAGGGAGGCTTCCAGCAGCTTCTTACAGGAGCCACCTCTGCAGCCCCCTCCCCCACTACCAAAGAAAACCGTGCCACACAAACCCATAACAGTCCCCTGTAAGACTTAGGGGAAATATCTGTACCTTTGTACAGATAAATTGTCATTTCTCGGATTCTTTATGTGCTTTGCCATGGCCAGGGCTGTACCTTATGCAAGAGTACAGTGGTGCCAGCTAGGCTGTGGCGCAGACCACCTGGGCCACGTTGCGATGTCAGGACCAGCCAGCATTGTGTTCTTGTTTTGGCTACAAGTGCAGTGAGTTGGGACAATCTGGTACTTTCATGTCTTGGTTGTGGTGCAGTGAATTAAGACAATTACGTACTCCCTAAGTGTACCTAAACCTCCTGCTTCTGATCCTATAAATAGCAATCCTAAGTGAGACCCTTTGAGCTCTCCAGGATCACAGCCGGCTGTGACCCAGTATCTCCCCTTGAACTGGGGGGGCCCTCAGGGTAGATTTCATGAGGATTTCAAAGAGTAGATTTCACAAGGATTTCGAAGATCATCTGCTGATAGATGCCAACTAAGAAGAAGAGGTCAAAGATCGTCTACTGACAAATGGTAATGAAGGAGAATAATAAGTAATTCACTACAGTTAGATTTTGTGAAGTTTCAAAGATCATTTGGTACCAATAATTTACTACAATTGGCAAAGAGAGAAAAATCTTGATCATAGGTTAACTTCTGTATCTCTGTGTGTGTGTGTGTGTGTGTGTGAATTGATTTAGGAAACTTTGTAGTGTTGATTATAGCAAACTTTATTAAAATAGTCTGCTAATTGGCTGATGATTAAGTATTGTTAAAAAACATACAACCGAATTTTGTGATTTACCGTAATAGTGCTAATAAATCTTAAATTGCTGCTACCTCAAAGTCATGTAGGATCCACAATCACTCATTCCCCAACAAATTGGAGTAGTAACTCAATGGGAGGTTTTCCTCACCCTTTGTATCCCTTCCATTAGGCATAAACCATTGACCAAGTCTGGGACTAAGTCTGGCTGCAGCCACACCTAGTCTCCTCTCTGAGGAGGAGTTTAGAAAGCAAGAGGATCCACTCTGAACCTCGTGACTCTACAGGAGGGTCTCCCTTAACCTTTTTTGTCTCCGGTCTCTGTTTAAATCATTCTGAATCGATTCTAACTTCATTTTCCTTTGTATGTTTCTTCCATGTAGTAGGTAATAGAGTGAACCTTGCCATCGAACTTTGTTATGTCACATTTTACAAATTCACATTAAAAATCGTTTTTTCTAATATCTTTGATGGTGATTCTTTAAGTGATCTAAATCACTTCATTCATGACATAGGCCTTTAAGCAGTGCTGTAATATAAAATATGATGCATATTCATAATACAAAAAATACCTATGTTGAAAATATGCTTAGATGTCTGAAGTATAAAAAAAGAGTCCTGCAGTTCATACTTTTACTTTAGCTAAATGCGTTATTTTCTTTTAAAAAGAAAATATACCCAAGGAACATTTGTAAGTGTTCTGTCAGGTCACATTGAAATCTATGACTGCTTACATTTGCCTTTCAAGATTTCATCCTAACTGTTATGATAAGAAGTACAAATCACAAAGCATTTAATTGTATCTGTTTTATTTGCATATAGAGTCTGGACCTTAAGCATGCTACCTTAACGTATTCCTTCGAGGCACATTAATCAATGCAAAATTAAAGTTAATTATGGTAATTAAATCTTCTCAAAGTAAAAGGTGACTGTAGTAGTACTCAGCTCTAGCACAAGCCAAAAAAAATAGAAAAGGAACATACTAATATCTTCTTCATGAGTTTGGTATTAATACAGTGCCTTCCTAATGCCTCTGCTGAAAACTGAATTTTAAATGAAAGGCAGAATTTGCCTTTCATTGCCTGGTGTGTGACATTAGCGCTAAATCAGACACATGGTTGTATCTGCACTGTCACTGTTGGTCTTTCTCTTTTACATGGCTCTTATTCAATTTATGCAACTCTCACTCCATAAAACATTAAATAGCTACATTGTGAGGCTTCCTGTGTGGTGTCCTTCGGTTTAATCTTCAAGTAATTTCAGCTGAATCAGGCATTAAGGAGATGCTCTTGTACCGATGATGTTGTGCTCTGATCTTGTTATTGCAGTGACCAGGCTCTCAGCAGTCTTCAATGCAACCCCTCCTGGATATCAGTTCTGTGTCATAAATTCGTAGTTACAAAAAAAATCCATTTAACTTTTCTCTTAGCAGACCTGGCTCTGCTGCTTTCTCCAGCTCCAATACGGAGAGAAACACTAATAAATCTGGAGTTCAGCACTCTCTAAACCAGAGATCAATTCAGTAAGCACCAACATGGAAACAAATAGGCCCTTTATAGCTATTAATAAAGGAGGATAATTGCTGGCATTAGTCACGGCATTTAATTTCACCAAAGCAGTAGTTGGACAGTTTGCTTTCCTCAAGGTGAGGATTTTCTGTGAGACATTTTCAAGCACCATAGCTCATGTTTTATAAATAGGCAAATCTTGCTTTCACATAATAAATAAATAAATAAATAAACACACCTCCCCGCATCCAAAATCCCCCTCTCCTTCCCCAACAGCATATTGCAAACACTTCTGGTGTACAACAAACTATATACATATAAACAGAAGATTGCGAGATAACAACATCCAACAGTTTGAAAGATGCACCACAATACTAGTCTACGACTCTGAATACATGTGCTTTTCTTCCTCTGAGAAGCATATGGGTTTTGTTATTTTTTTTTCTTCAAAAAATTGTTTGTTAATCTGCTCAGAACATAGTGATAATTGCAGGAGAGCATAAAACTGAAAGCATGAGAATCTAATGAGATAAATGAAAAAAGGGTTGGTGAGTATGTCAGCGAGATAGAAAGACATTTACTTTTATTCTCACTTAAGTCCACTGCTGTCACTGCAAACCTAACTCCTCCAGGCACTCCTCCATTTCCTTACCAAAGACATAATCCTTGTTTCTAATGACTGCAACATAAGGGAGGACCTGCTTTCTATACTGCCAGACTATGTTATATCCAGCTGATCATGTGGAGTTAGGAAGCTACAGCTATGACCAGTACCTTAATGGGAGACCTTCAAGGAATTTTTTGGTACTATACACACAAACCAAGGAACCATAGCCAAACAAATGGCGATTACCATACCACCAGAACAGGAAGAATGGATGTGGTTTAGTCTTTTTTGCTGTTGAGACTGGGTTGGTGGATTGGAGTAAAAAAAAAAAATATTCAAATGGGCTTACACTTAAAGGGTATGAGGAGATTAAAAATACCACAACTTCTGCATGTATGATAAATTTTAAGAAACTGTGGGAGCATCTAACTTGGCATTTCAGAGTGCCACGATTTCTATATATATTCCAGCCATGGCCTAGGTTCAGATCCTCGCTCACTTCCCTGCTTCAGAGTCTGGCTTTGTAAGAGTCCCAATATCCTCTCATCGTATCTTTGACTTGGAATAATAAGGTTTATCTCTTTTTAATTTATTGTCAAAATTCTTCTGTATCAAGCATCCCTACTGACAAAGAAAGAAGTACTTCCATTATCTCTTAATCTTCCAAATCACAGATTCAAAGATATTGAAAATAAATGTATCATGTGCTTCATTTATCTGGAAGAATTGCACAGCAAAATCAGATCAGGTATATCAGAAGGTTATAACAGCATTTAGGCCAAGGTCTCAAAGGGTCACCAAGAGAAAGGTACCTGTCACAAACAGTTATATTCTATTCTTAGAGCCTCTCACTTAAACTGTCTTCAATCTATTCTGTAAAGGAAACATATATATTGAGTTTCAGGTTTTCCTACCATTATGCTTATCAAAGGGACCTTAATTACCATTAAATATTCACTTTTGTTTTCCAAAAGATATGCTTCTGTGTGGGCTTCATTCAAGTCTGGTCAGAATTAAGCAGCATTTGCTTTGGTTTTCAAGACTTCCAGGGAAATAAAGGACAACAAGGTCAAATATGACTTCAAGTCAATGCTGATTCAGACTATTCAGCATACACAAACACTACTGTCGATTCAGGAGATGCTGGCAGCTCAGAGCATTAAAGAAAAATATTGGACTTTGCAGATTTTTCTCTTGGCAAGAAATGCTGTGGTACTACTACCAAAATGACATGTGTTTGAATTAATTAAAATGGCCATCACTTAAACAGAAATCTGAAAGAGTATACATCTGAACTACTTTGGTTCCTCGGACCACTGAAACCAGTCCTAAAGGTTTGATTTAGTATATATCAAAGATACAAGGAGTTTCACTGATTTTAACAATGCAATGATTTTTGTGGATAGAGTTATTGAAGCAGAAATCCAGACTACTTTGTGTCAAAATAAGCCTGTTCCACCACAATAAAATATAAAGTCTAACTGAACTTTTTATAAATTTGTGGGTTTGTCAGAATTTTTTATCTAAACCATCAGAGAATTTGGGAGGCAATACAACGTATTTTCATTAAAAATTCCCATGCTGTGTCAATTTTATATAGAAGAAGCTCCCTTTATAACAGAGAGCACATGGTGCTCTATTTATGAATAAAACATTTCAATTACAGGAAAAAATGAGTCATAAGTCTTCATTATTTGTTTAACTTGAATAATGTGTTAGTCAAGATGACCTGCAAAATCACAAGCACTTGGTGAAAAATCTATTCCATTTATTTATTGGTTAAAAAAAAATTTATTGGTCTGAATAGTACCCATAGGCGCTCATTGAGATTTCATGTCTATGACCAGTTTTTGATGATCACATAATAGATGTTTACCTTATTATAATAATTGGAAAATTTCATGCCATGACAAAGCCATTATCATCACTTCTGTACTTTTGTGCAGCATATATATATAGGACAGTGCGGGGTTCAGAGTTTGTCAGGATTCAGCTGGCATACACTCACCTCATAGGAATCAAATAAATAAAGTTTTATACCTCTCTCTTCTACCTGAATACTAAGAATTATCACAAGGATTATTGGACTGTTATAGGGTACACACTGTTCTAAATGTATTAATGAGATTGTTGTTGAATTACTCGCTAAGATCCCTACAGAAAAGTTAGCACAGTTTATTTTTATTCTATGACTTGTTTTCAGCTCTGATAAAGGGAACAGATCTTCCACAGCTCCCTAGGATGATGTAACATCCCTGTAAGAGCTCCAGCAATAATTCCATAGAAAAAAGGCCCTGACGGCAGATTTTAACTGAAATCCCTGTTCAGGGTGTCTGAGGCAGTAGGTCCTACCTAAGGGAGGGGAGTCCAGCTGCTGACTTGACTTAGCTTGCAAAACAAGCTCGTTTCCATATTTTGGGGGGAGGGGAAGTGGCTATGTTGCTGTAGAGCTAAAGTAAAGATTGCTGAGTGATGTGGAAATTAGTTTAGTAAAAAGGAACCACGGTAGGCATTGTGATGTGTTTGAGGATTTTTTTACTTTACCAGTAAGAGCACTGTCTGAATCAACAGCTTTATATATTCTACAGAAATGGTAATATAAAAAGGAACTTAAATACTCCCAGAGCAGAGACACTGGTCTGTCTCAAAGTCTTTTCAGCCAGGTGCAATGCCTTAAATCTAAGACAATAATTAGAAAACTGAAGCATTACCAAGCAATGAAGAAAGCTGACATTAGATAAGCTTGAACTATTCCAGATGTTTCTAGCGAAGCCGTTGTTTCATGTTGAAACTTAACTTTTCCCCACCTGGCTAGCTTTTGGTGTTTGGACTACGACTTTGGGTCTTCTACCACAGTGAATGGCTGGGTGCCATTATACATAGACATTTGCAACACTACAGTCCTTCTCCTTTGCTTCTTATTAGTACTTTGGAGTACACTGGAAATACTGCAAAGTGTGTAACAGCAGTAAGATGAAAGTTCTGAAGTCTTCATCAAGAAGTGATAAAGATTGTCTGTTGCAAAGGGCGAGCATGTATGGATCAACCCTTTCTGTTAGTGAAGGTTATAGCTATTGAATTGCTTACTGCTTTCTATTAGTGAATCCACTAAAGACACTGTTTGCCAGCTTCTCCTATGAGGGTGTCTCTATATTTTTAGGTCTCTTCCCTGTGCATCAAATTCGTGTCTTCCTCTGGACAGGCCATCGTCCTCTCTCTCCCTCACTTAAATATACAAAACTCACTTTTTACCTGGTGTTCATTGCAGCTGGGTTGATATATTGAATACCCATGTATTTTTTTTTTTATTTTAAAATATATGGCATGAAAAAGATCATCCCCAATGTCAAATGCCTGGAAGAGGCTTATACAGTGTTTCTTTTCCCTGTATTTTGTATTTTTGTGAAGGTACCTCCCCCTTAACAAACCAGAATAATGCCAGAGCACCCCCAGACCCAGGATCTCGGAAATACTTGTGGTTGATAATCTGGTCACGACTGTTGCAGTATCTGAGCATTGCCCCTGCACCACCTTGCAGCCAGGCAAGTACCAGTGCTCCCACTAGCCTCCTGCTGCTGCCCTCTGCAAGGGGGCCCCGTCCTGTGGATGTGGGGCAGGGACACAACCCAAGGCACTAGAGAACGGCCATCTGTGTCCTTTGGCTTTGAAACATCTAGCACAAGTTTGGGAATAGCTGTGTCCGAGTTTGGGAATAGCTGTATCCTAACTGTTGTCTGAGAGATCATGTATTTTTTATGTTGTTTTAGGATATACCTTGCACAGCCTGCAGTTATATTTTACTATGGAGTTACACATAAAACATTAAGTATACTTCAAAGATAACACAGTACTTACACCTGTCAAGAAAGGTGCAGTCAGAATTCAAGCTACAATAACTAACATTCACTTTTACTAACTGTCCTGGTTTCAGCTGGGATAGAGTTAATTGTCTTCCTAGTAGCTGGTACAGTGCTATGTTTTTGAGCTAGGTATGAGAAGAATGTTGATAACACACTGATGTTTTCCGTTGTTGCTAAGTAGTGTTTAGTCTGAAGTCAAGGGGTTTTCAGCTTCTCATGCCCAGCCAGCAAGAAGGCTGGAGGGGCACAAGGAGTTTGGAGGGGACACAGCCAGGGCAGCTGACCCAAACTGGCCAACGGGGTATTCCATACCATGGCACTTCATGCCCAGTATATAAACTGGGGAAAGTTGGCTGGGAGAGGCAGATCGCTGCTCGGGAACTAACTGGGCATCGTTCAGCAAGTGGTGAGCAATTGCATTGTGCATCACTTGTTTTGTATATTCCAATTACTTTATTATTATAATTTTATTATTGTTATTATTGTCATTATTAGTTTCTTCCTTTCTGTTCTATTAAACTGTTCTTATCTCAACCCACAAGTTTTACCTTTTTCCTTCCGATTCTCTCCCCCATCCCACTGGGTGGGGGGGAGTGAGTGAGCGGCTGTGTGGTGCTTGGTTGCTGGTTGGGGTTAAACCACAACACTAACACAAATGCACAGAAAATAGAAACTTATTTCAGACAAATCTGCATGTTTATGTTTTTTGAAACTTCACTGATGAAGTAGGAAATATCAATGTATAATGACTTCAATGTATAGTAACTTCATCTAAAACACAACCAAATGTTCACTGTCTTGGATATTTTCACCACATTCCTCTTATCTAACAGATAAACAAGTAATATCCTCAGTCAGCTAGATGGCTTTTCATAGCTTTCATGTAAATGATGAATTCCAATACTGAGTTATGGGCTACAGAGGGAGAAATTCAATTATTGTAACTAGGAGGCACAGTTATTTAACTTCATCTTCAGGTGTAGAAACAGTTGAATGTATTGAGGCAAGTTAGAAAAGGTTTCTTCTGAAATCTGCTTTAAAGCATTCACAGCTGTTTCTCAAGCAAGAGGACTGAAAGAAAAACTGAAGTAGAATTAGAAGAAATGTTTTAAAGTAGTATTAATAATTTCAACAAAGGGAAATAGTTTGATGGAAATCATAAATGGCAGAAGTAAAACATTTAGCACATCTCTTTCAATAGACAGAGGTATGAAATTAAAATATTTGTACATTTTTCCCTTATTTAGTGTTTGTAACTGATTACCACACTTGAATTCTTATGACACATCAGCACTGCATGTAACTGGAACCATTTTAGTGGTAGAAAAACATCCCTCACTAGTGCCTCCTTTTTGTGTATTATTGCTTCCATTTTCTACTTAAATCATCAATATATACATATACACAGTCCCCCCAAATATTCAATATTTTAGTACTTCAAAGGTTCCTAAATTAAAGACTTCTATGATTTAACTAATTGTTTGGCATAATCTTATATGATAAACAACTTGTGCTGGAACTAAAACATACAGAGATTTGTAGCCACCTTTCATTACCATTATTTTCCAAACTAATAAAAATTATGAATATGTTCTATATCCCCTGTCTCTATCTGTAAGGCCCTGCATTTGGGTGAATTAAAGCTTATATTACACGTCAAGACAGAGCTGTATCCCTGGTCTACTTTTCATCATTGTTACTTTTATGTTTTGAAGATTCTGGGTGAAAGCAACACATATTCCAGGAAAATAAGCATTTCTACAGGAAAAATCAAGACCTCAGCTAAATAAGAATGGAGTTATCTTATCAAATTGACTTATAACTTCTAGATGAGATGTAAAAAAGTGTTTCTTTGTAATCTCAACATAGTTAGCATGCAAAAGCATTTCTTATTTTGGAATAAAGCAAAATCTATTTTTTCATTTGACTTCTGTATCACACCTGTGAAATCAGTGTATTCCTTGGTAACCTTAAACTTCTATATGATATATTAGCATACTCAAATAGTAAACATGTCTGTATAGTTTTAAACAATCAAACACTACTAGAAATATTACTGTGTCACGTTTCTAGGCATAGTCAATGTCAGATGCCTTTGAAATCTCCCAACATTCATTTCAAAAGCTGTCTCATACTTGATTGGGAAACAATAGAAGTCATTCTGTGTTTGTATCACATACATTTCAGAGACTCTAGTATTGCTTTATACTTTGAAAAAGTAAGTCTGTTTTTTTACTCATGTTCCAATTATAATCTTTATTTAAATGCCATTCTTAAAAAGTCATTTGAAAGAGGAAAAAAAAAAACATCAGACAGTAACTAAAGGCTGGTTTGATTATTAGTCTGTGTAAGCAGAAAGGAGCTCTTTAATAATGCTGATGTGAATCTATTGGCTCCATTCATTTTCTGATAAATAAAAGCACAGGAAAGAACAGAGGTATCCAAAAAGGCTTAAAAAGGCTAATCTACCTTACAGAAGAAGAGGAAAGTTAGATTCCTCTAGAGGACAATTCACAGTCAGAAGTTTGGTCTAAATAGACATAAAGTGGAGCCTCTCTTTCTCTCCATTGATAATAAAGAATACATAGGTCTAGCTTGCATAGGTATATACATAGGTATAACCTTTGTGAATGCTACTTATTTTTCACCATAAGTCTATAGTTTTCCTTTCACTGTAGGAAATTTCAAGTGCCATCCAATTAAATAGCACTCAAGGAATCAAAATCTTCCTTGGTAAGTTTCATAGCTCTGCTGTATCATTAGCTGTTCCTGTCATAGCACATAGGAATTTATTCCTATCCTGTTGTCCTAAAAAATATTAATTTCTTAAAAATATTTTGAATATCTGCATCTAATTAACAGAGATTTATATTGTTGCTACTGTTTTATAATTATGTACTTTTCTTAAAAATATCTATAAAAAATGTATAGGTTTCTTAAATTTTATAAGCTCTTTTGGAAAACCTGTGTTGATCTCAAACCAATGTAGGGGTATGTTAAGATACATCAATGCTCAAATGATTATAATTAAGTGAAAGGATGAACAATAGAGGAAAAGAAAGTATTAAGACTGATGAGAACTGAAGTCAGGCAAGGGATACTTCTCATGAAAAGAACAGCATGAATTTAGATCTGAATAATTTAAATCTCTACATGAAGTACCTTATTGGGAGTAACCCGTCCTTGGGGCTTTGGGAGTGTATAGTATATACAGGTATGCACCCGTCATTTAGTAGAGGTTATTGTTATACATTAGTACAGGTAAAGTTCAAAAACAACAAAAGGAAAAACTGAGTTCACTGATTTAGGCATTTCCACACTTAAGGGGACTCTGGAAGCATGGTGGTTTAGGTGCTCTTCTTCAACCTGTATTGGGTACCTCTCTCTAATCAGATTTTAAAAATGGTAGTCATTATAGCCTAGGATCTGGACTATTTTGCCCTTTTCTAAGGATGATATAATAGCTATCTACCTGTGTCCAGAACAGTGAGGCAGAAAGTGAGTACCCTATGCTCCAGGGACCTCTCAAACTGACATGGGCTGACTTGTTATACCCAGGAGCTAACTACCAAGTTATGAGCAGTCTTGAGTTTGCACCCTATTAGTACTTCTTTTACAGCTGGACTATTGACCAGATGAGCAAGCCGGAATCATGGGTCCAGGCAGAGTCTGGGTCTAGACTAGTTGATAATGCTCAAAGTATGCAGAAATGAGATCTCTGGCTACCTTCCTGAAGATGCATGTATTTTGCAGATATATTTCCCATTATATTTCACAAAAAGAATTCTGAGTTGAACAACCCGTATCCTTAGACTTCTCTGCTTCCTACCTAACGTTGTTACACCAGGCTTATTTGTGCAATGGCTTAGCTTCAGAAACATGGTTTGTGTTTTTATTTATAAATAGGTGATAGATCAATAGATAGGTAGATAAAGCTGATGGGAACCTCTGAAGCAGAGGTTAGACTGAAAGGAACCTAGGAGCATACCATGCTTTAACCACAAGACAAATGTAGGACCTACCCTGATGTACGATACTGAACTAATCAGAATACTGACCACATTTAATATGACAAGAATGATCAGCTGAAACCTAGTATCTGACCAACTAAACCTGGGTTACAAAAAGCCAGATGAAGTCACCTAGCAATAGCAGACAGTCTGAGCACATGTGAGAGACCAAACTAAATGCACAAAGTGCTTTCAGGCTAACTATTGAAGCAGCTAATAATATGGATGTTTGCAAAGTTATGCAGTCTGGGAATAGCTTATTTGCATAGAAGCGAATAGTTGCAGTTCTTCTATTTACCTTTCAGTACATTGTTTAGTATAGTGACACATGAAATTAGAGATGTCATTGTTTAATAAAAGTACAAGAAAATTGTGAGAAACTGGGTAGCTGGGTAGAAAACTTATAGCTTAGAAAAGGAAAGCACTATATTTAAAGAAAGTTACTTGTAAATTTTCTTAAAGGTTGATTTCAGAGGTGATTTTTGTCCAAAGTTCTTATTTTGGCAAAAAAACTTTGCACGTGTGCTGAAATGAAAAGTTTTGGGAACTGATATCGAAAGGGACTGATCATGCTTCTTCATTATATCCTTACAGTTAGAAAGGTAAATTCAAATCACATATGTGTTCAGAGAAGGGCCACTGTAGTGATGAGGAGAAAGAAGAAAGTATATAAACTTTGCTCTTGGAATCCAACAAAGTGAAAGCTTAGATGTGCTGCTGTTTGAGATGTAGCACATCTGAAGTGAATGGCACATAAACACCAATGAGGGAGAAATATTTAAAAGAAAGAAAAGTCAACCAGAGAACAAAAGATTGTAAACTGGTCATGGATAAATTTATGTGGAGTTAGAAGACAGTTCCTAATTACTACTAATGGAAAGTTGAAGAATCAATCAAAGAGGTGAGGAGAAGACCTAACTAGTTTGAAGTAAGATCTGGATGCATTAATGGAGAAAATTACATTAGTGTTGCTTTTGAGAGCAGCATGCTGATTTAATGATTCAGATGGATCCTTCAAGTTCTCTTGAAAGTGGATGGATGCTATTCTCTTTAGGAGATAAGCAAACTTTTTCCTATGGGTGTGCCAGTTCAGCTCTAAAAAGCAGTTCAAAGGAGACTGAATTTACAAAAAATGCAGGAAAAGAGTCCTTACTGTCCTGAAGACTTGAGCACAGTGTTTTAGGTCTGTTAGAAGATTCAGAAAATATTGGATCCATCTTTAAAATAAAAGATTCCTCCTGACAGTCTGCCATTACCTCATGTAGAGTAAGTGTAATGCACTATATTTGGTTTTAGAAGTTAAATGTACTTCATCACTGTTTATTTAAAACATGTAATTTTCTTAAACCTGCCACATCAGTTCACCAGACCTGAGCCTCAGTTATTTTGAAAAAAAATCCAGAGTGTGGTTGATTGCTCCTGCTTTTATTGAATTCACGTTAACTTCACATAGATAGCCAGAATCATTCATGGTATTTAGAGAAAGCCTAATGGAAGAGACTTTCAAATATGATTACACACCTCTGCTTTTAAATGTATAAAGTCTGCTATACAGCTATGGGTCTCATATGATGTCAGTTGATGGTGATATTCCTGCCAGATGAACATACACCCAACCACTTTTGGTACACTGGCCTCCTGAAGGGTTAATTTGTAAAATGGATTTCTTGTAAATGCTACCACACAAAGTACAAACTTCTAAAAATCTGTTTAACTGGACTGCACAATGAAGAAATATAACAGGCAATTTAAAAAGCTTTTGATTTAACCAAACAAAGCCTCCTTGCCACACATTTAATTGAAGAAGTGAAAGACCTCAAGCTTTTCTTTCCGCTTTATTTCCTTCTCATTTTTTCTATGGGGAAAAAAAAAAAAAAAAGAAAGAGAGCATGCTTTATAGATCCCAGCATAGATATTATAGAGTACATAAAAGAGACTCTCAAGGGCAGGTTGTTTGCGAAACAGCACCCTTTGCAAAACCAACAGTATGTTATCTTTTCTGAACTTACAATGCTAATTTGACCCCAAATGTCCCTCTCAAACAGAATTTTGTAACCACGAAAAGATAGCAAGAAGAGTCACAGGGCTTTTAGTGCTGTGACAGAAAATGCAGATAGGTAATGAGAAACGCAAATGAATTAATTTGAGTGGGACAATTAATATTCACAGTAGAAAGAACTCTTCCATTTTTCTGAGGCAAAGACAATTAAGTCCCTGGCATTTATCTCTTCATTTGAATTTAATGACAATGCAGTTGGTTTAAACCTTTCTGGAGGACATATGTTAGGCATAAATGGTATCCTGAGTCCTGAAATTTAAATTCAGTTCACCACACAATGTTTGAGAAAACTTCATTTTGCTGATGGGAGCCCTGTAAGACAGTAGCCAGAATATCTGAGGGTGGCTGAACACAAAAGAGCAAATTTCCTGCAGGTGATAAATAACCTTGAGGCAACATGGAGTGCAATTAGTAAACTATCAGAATACAGTGCATATCTGTGTGTGCTGTAGAATAAGCCCAACTGCAAACGCATTATTTTGAAACACAAAGTTCTGAAATGAAGTAGGTTGTCCAGATATTGATAGAGTGTAAAAGACTTCCTTCTGACATTTGGGTGAGTCTGGTCTCACTCATTCTACACCGGTGGTGTCTTTACCAAATCTAGAATATTAATAAAACTATTCAGAGCGTAACAAACGGTAAAATTTTTGAATGGGTCACAAATGATCCAAGAATTCAAAAGAAAGTATTAACTTCAAGAGAATAATCTACTAAGTGTTTGGGGGTTTGTTTTTTTGCTTGTTTGTTTGCTTAAATAAATACAAAATTATGGTCATCCTTTCAAAATAATCCTGCTATTAGAACCCTTCCAACTCAACCCACAGAGCTAAACACTTATTCCCTGTTTTTGATAATATATTGCTACACAATGAATCCTCATATACTACCGGATGCAATATCAGGAGTTACAAACAATAAGATAACTCTTTACTCATTTTCTAAATAAAGGATATCTAGTGAATGCTTTATTACGTTAAAATATTAATAATAAAAAAAATGTTTCCTTTACAGAGAAGTATCAATCATGGGTCTAACCCAATGCCAATGAGAAGACTCTTATCAGGGATAGATCAGGTTTTAGGGGAATTCATTGCATTTAATGAGTGTAAACTTACACTAGCCATCACATAAACACTGAGAAATACATATATATGCAACTTTCAGAACACTGAAAATAATTTGAAAGGTTAGATACAAGATATGACTTGCACAGAATGGAAATTAAGTTAACAATTTCATGAATGCTGGAAAAGAAGCCATGGAATTGCAAGGAAGACAAAGGAGGTGCTGTACTCCTAGGGACTGAAGTGCCTGTAGGTCTAGTAATGAAAAATATATCTTTGATTATTTTCATTACTTTTAAACCTTTCTAATTCCAAAGTTTTCTGCGGAAAAAAAAAAATTAATCAATCATCTGAAGTATTTATGAATAATTTTGAATCAATGAAACATTCTTTCTTTCCTCACTGAGAATAAACCTCATATTAGGTGTCTGAAATTTTCCTGTCATATATAATACTCATGGTGAAAAAAACACGAAGGTAGCTTATATACACCACCATGATTAAGAATTTGATAATATTAGCTAGTATAAATCAACATAGCTCTCATGGAAGGAGGAGTATTGCAAGGTCTGATTCCTGCTGAAGATCAATCCACACAGGTTTGTCCTGTTTCTAGAGGAATTGCTTGCTTTAGTAAAGTTATTTGCTTCTCTACTTTATATAAAATGAGCTAGAGTAGAACACAGAAAAGCTCTAAAACTGGAGTGACATTTCTAAAATTGGAACTAATATTTTTTATCATTTCCTCACTATATTTTGATTTTATGTTTGTAAACTGATTGGACACTCAACTTTCAAGCACTAATTGCTCGAATGATTGCCTCCTTCCCACTTCTTACTTAAGAAATACTGTTGCAATTAGTTCTGAAATGTTTTTTTAACTCCAATGGGCAGCTCAGACCCACACAGCCGCTCGCTCACTCCCATACAGTGAGATGAGAACTTGATGGGTAAAAGTCAGAAAACTTCTGGGTTGAGATAAAGACAGTTTCATAGGTGAAGCAAAAGCTGCATATGCAAGCAAAGCAAAACCAGGAATCCCTTCCCCACTTCCCAGGGGCAGGCAGGGGTTCAGCCATCTCCAGGAAAGCAGGGCTCCACCACCCCTAACGGTGACCTGGGAAGACAAACGCCATCCCTGCGAACGTCCCCCCTTCCTCCTTCTTCCCCCAGCTTTCTGTGCTGAGCGTGACGTCCTCTGGTCTGGAATATCCCTTGGGTCAGCTGGGGTCAGCTGTCCCGGCTGTGTCCCCCCCCAACTCCTTGTGCCCCCGCAGCCTCCTCGCTGGTGGGGTGGGGTGAGGAGCAGAAAAGCCCTTGGCTCTGGGTAAGCACTGCTCAGCAGTAACGAAAACATCCCTGAATTACCAACCCTGTATTGGTCACAAATCCAAAACACAGCACTCTATGGGCTGATATAAGGAAATGTAACTCTCTGTCCCAGCGAAAACCAGTCCGTAAGGAAACAACAGTTTCTGCGTGGGATAGCAAGCACCGGAATAGATGTACTCCCAATGGGTTTTATTAGGCTACATTTGTGTTTGGGGACTAAAAAATTTAATGGTTTAATGAGAGATCATAAAGTGATAGACACAGTCTTTTAATTAGCAGTTTTGTCAGTGTGGAAGACTTATAAGATACAAAATGAAAGAAAGACCTGTTCTTGTGTGAGACTTTAAAATTATACATTTCCAGAAATATTTTTTTCTCTAATAATGAATTATTTATAACTCTATAACAGGACATAATTTTTCTAGGAAATATGTTGGGTATTTCCAGAAACTACAGGAAGTTAGTTTTCCATTCCTGGTATATTTGTTAGTATAAATATCTGTGAACTAGCTGCCACTTCAGGGTTAATAAATCTAAGAGTATGTTTGTAAGTATATTTTCAATAAATATGTAATATCCTTGCTTATAACAAATTTATAGAGTAAGTTACTCACATTCCCATGTATTTAATGAGGAAATGTATCTCCATATTTCAGCAGATAAAGGTATTTTTAAAGACACAATACTCATTTCCAACTGACGCTAAGTGGGAATTATTTGAGAATTGATGTCCTTGTCACTTAGAACCTGGAGGGTTTTATAGTGTCTCTAATACACCACCTAAATTTAAACTGAGGAGACAAAGAATGGACATTTTAATAGGAAAATAAAAGATACGAAGAAAATGAGGGTAAACTGCTTCCTAAATACATAATGAAAGATACATTTTGAAGCTATGAAGTGGTAGAGCTTCCACACTATTTTTCACTATTATGTAGTGCAGTTTTGGTTATTTACTGTTGAAGTTTTCACTTCAGAATTTAGTCAGAATATCCATTTCTTGATTTCATTCATTATTTCTAGCAATGTGACTGAAAGATGAGCAGAGCTGCTAAACTCTTCACCAGCTGCTCATGCAAAAGTAATATTTTTTGAGATATGGCCATTGTTTCATGTTAGTGAGCAAGATCAAACCAAATCACCAGTCTCTTCCCAGAATTTCTATAAAACAAAATCTAAGTCACCATATTGCAGTCCTAATTACAGAAAATACATAATTGTGCACATATTTTTATTCAGTGCAGCACTTAAACACACACTTAAAATTGTATTCATTCTTAAGTTCAACTGGTTTTAGTAGGGCAAAGCAGATGTTTAAAGTTATTCATGCAGTAGAAATTCTATTTAGAACAGGTTTTCTAAGTTGATTCCTTCTACTCTCTTTTGAGTGTTAGTGTGATTTCTATTACAATTTCACTCTGTAAAATCTTCTTTAAATTAAGCTATATTTAGAAAAATATTGTTATTAATAGTATTAATAATTTAATACTATTAACAATATTATTAAAAGTAATAATGCCTCCATGTGCTGGCATTCTTATGTTTTTTGAGATCCGTTCCTTTTTTCAGTTTTAAATGATTCTGAAATCTCAAAGGACTGCTGCAGTCAGATTCACATATAGAAGAAGATTATTACACCCAGTTCAGTTACAGAATTTTGTTGCATACCTGGAAATACGACAGATAATAACTTTAGTATGATATGAGGAGCTATAAAATTCCTTCTTTAGTAATTTATTGCATGGATCTGCAAGAGGTGCAACAAGCATGTTGCCAGTTGCATTGTAATGAACAATTCTAAGAGGCAGCAGAAACAAAGATGTTAATGAGCTTTTTGCTCGTGTTTTTTTAGACAAAATGAATTGGCAGAAATCAGCAGCTCATTTTCTTAAACACAAAGATAAAGCATGCATTTTATTTTGAGCCTAAGATTATGCCATGTATCAGGAGAAAAATTGAGACTATAACACTTCTATGAGTAGTAGAGCAGATGATTCACTATCTAATATTCTGCTTTGGAATAAGACTTCTACTTAAAGGAATGAATAGTTTCGAATTATTTTTTAGTTCAGGTTTCTTACATTATGAACTGCACATATGCACACACATAAACACATAATTATAGGGTGTGTCTGAAATATAAAACATATAGAAAAAGAAAGTATTTTATATTAATGTAGTGGTATTACATCATATGCATTGCATATGTAGGAATTATATATAATAATATGCATATGCGATTGTCAGAATTATTAGCCAGTATAAAGGGATTCAAAATTTAAGTGACAGATGTAAATAAATCAGCTCCTGACACTAAACATTATCTGGAGATAGTAAAGCAAACAAAAGAGTTACAAATAATATAGATTTTATTTCGCTCAAAATAAGCCTTTAATTAGTACATTAAAGCAGAAAAATCCATATTTGCCAATAAGAGAAGCGCCAATTACCCACATACTCTATTAGCACTTCTAGAGGGTTCATAGATCAGAATTGTTGGAGATTTGGGGTTTTTTTTATGATCTTTTGTATCTTGAAAGTTTTTGAAACCCCACACTGGGTGCAGCATCACACAGAAAGGAAGCCATCCTGACCTTGCATCAGTAGGAAGTTGAAGATGCTTGTGCTGAATTTTCCAGAGGGCAACTAGAAAGATTCTGATCTGAGTCAGTTACTGCCTGATTTATCTCACTGAAGCAAGGTTGGTACAGACAGCACCTGCTCAATTGTAATGCTGTAACTACATGAAAGTGTCAGCCCTTCTTATCCTAAAGTTATTCTGAAATATTTCCCTTGATAAACTCCTACTACTGTGGAAAGACCTCATCATCTACTTTAGATAGTCATGGTTACTCTTATATAGTCATTCACTGCATTATAAAAAATAAAACAAACCGATTGCTTGCGATTAATTACAGCCTTAATTAATCTTTTAACTTTAAGACTTTACCTTACTAAGCATTCATCAACTCGTGATTGACTAGCTTGTCATTCATATGATGGGACCCTTAGATACACTAAAGTGTAAAGAAAAACATAATTTTGGATAGAAAATATACCAGGAACATTGTCACAATGGTGATTAACCTACCACAGGAAAGAAATTGTGCCTCAGAGACATGCAGATAAGTCAAAGAAATTTATAGATCAGTCAGTCTAGTGGATATTCAATAAATAAATACATTTCTTTTTGATGAATTGCAAATACCTCAGCCCGAAGGAATACTAATAATTTAAGGACAGTGTAGTTGCACAAAATATTGAATAAAAAGCATCCTAGACTTAAATTTATTAACAGTTATGTTTCTGTGAAAAAGTTCTACATGAAGTGGAGATACTGGTGACATTTTCTCACAAAAGTATCTGTAAAAAAGCCAGATCTTTCAGTATTTTCATTAATTTTTGCTTTAAGTTAATATCCAAAATGGAGTTCAGAGAGGAGCTACTAAGCTGAAATTAGCTTACTACACCCATTGGGCCCGGTACACTTTCACCAAATGCAATTATTCTTCGGTGTTCATTTAGCTAAGTGGTCGAGCTTGCCTGCAGCAAGGAAGGAAGGAATACAAGGCTAGACCTCAAGCAATCATACAAACTGATTTTAGAATTAGTAGTCAAAATTAGTGTCCTTCAGTGAGTAGAAAAGCTAAGACTCTAACTCAAAACTTATAAAGAAGGGAATAAAAAGCTTCATCGAAATGCACTGAAAACCATTAATTCCTAAATGTCTAAACCCATTTTTAACAGTGAATCCACAGGTGTTTTGGACAAATCACTTGAGTTAATTAAACCTTCTGGAAAAGAAAGGATAATATTTTTTTCTATTCTCTAAAAGTGTTGTGACTGAGCTATTTAAGATACTGCTGGTAAAGTGCATTAAAGCCCAAATGAATATAACTATAATTAAATAAAATAATAACAATAATAATAATAAATAAATCCATAAATATGCTTTCTGCTAGTACAGAAATATTAACTCCATATCTTTTACATTTTACACACAGGAAAGTTTACCTTACACGTTCTTTAATCTGTTTGGTTTTCCCTGTACAGCATCACTCTTTTTCTCACTCGCACTGACACTACGTCTCCCAAAAGAGTGTTTGAGCATTTTGTGTGCAAAATTCATGCTTCTGCTCTTGTTAAGATATGATGATTGACTTAGGCTTTAGGTAACTATTTGCCTCTAATATGAAGGCTTCTTGGGTGGAGGTCTGAAAAATGTTTTAATTTAGTTTGTCAAAAACATACAAGACAGTTCTTACTTTCTATCTGGCACTTTTCTACTCTAATGTGGATTATTCTTAGCCCTACCTACCTACTCTGAAGTTCCACAAACACCTTAAAAATTTTCAGAATAAAACATAGAAAAGTTTGGGGGGTTGGATTTTTTCTTTTCCTAGAATAAATGTATTCATTTCAAAATATATTTTTGTTCCTCTTTGGATCAAAAGTCAGTATATCACCATTTCTCACAGAGCCAAACTCTTCTGTAAAAGCTATTATTCATTGATAAATTCTGCTTGCAACAATTAGGCAATTTAACATTCAGCTTGTATACTGTAGATGGTTTGAGCTGCCTTTTCAGATGTTTCTTTACGAGCAATGGGCAAACGGCCTTTGTAGAATTCTGCCTCTCTTTTCCCCCGCACTAACACTAGGTATGCATGGCTAGGAACGGGCTAATAGGAGTCATGGTAATCAACAGTTGTCCCTAAATTCTCCTTTTTGCCTTTCCCCCACATTATTATTCCCTATAATTGTCACAGTTTGCATTCACTATTTTTTCTTTTATGTTCTTTTATTTTTCCCCGATTTAATAAGTTTCCAACCCTCTTTATCATTGCTTTTTTTAAACAATATTGGAAAACTTAAACCTACCTTCCTGAGTTTCTCATCACATCGTTTTGCAAGTTAAACAAAGTACTTCTGAGCAAAGAAAGCAAAGGGGAAGAGACGGGTTCCCTGTCCTGCTTCATTTCTTGCTATTACCTTGTTTGCTTCTGTGCTCTAGTGAAAGCTTTTGAACAAGGTGCTGCAATACTGGGGTAAAGCCTTCTCACAAGATGGCCTAGTTTGTAAATACCAGTTTCCTCTGGCATCCCTGGGCTTTCCTGTTTCATGCATGATGTGGAGGTTTTCTGTTCATTCAGTATAACCTCAGGCACACTCCGAAAATGAGCTTCCAGCAGAAGCTGTGCTGCTTAGTCAAATTTAAGAAGCCTCAACCTGTGAATATTCTGGCCCTCTGTTGTCTGCCAGAATTTGCATCCTCGAATCCCCTCCTCAGCTAACAATTTTCCTGAGTAATACTCATTCATACAGCAGTTATTTTTCTCCTCTTTTCTGTAGCAGAATAAAGGTGCCTTTCTTTGCGTGCACAGGAGCAACACTCTTCCCTCTGCCTGAGCATTTAACAAATGACCATTCTGTCATCTGCCCTGCTCAGTTCCTAACTATTGATATACAAATCATAACACTTCTATTTTGCAGCTTTCCACCTGAGCGTTCCACATTTCCTTTTCCCTTGCTTCTCTTGGAATGAAACCACTGAACTGGCAGGAGCCCCTGTGTGTGAAAACGAGTGTGAGGACTTGTCTGTTCCTTCTTTCTTTCTGTGGTTTGACGAGGCATGCAGAAAACAGATCTGAGAGCACTTGTCTACAAAAGGGGAACACCGATTTTAAGCCTCTGGTCACACTCGTTCAAAGTGATAGATAGACTTTGAATGAATACTCTTGCAATGATACGAGGAGGGAGACGATATAAACATGCACCCTAAACTAGTTGCCTCCCCCGCTTCCCCCGTTTTCTTTCAAAGGGAAAAAAGATGCCTCAACACATTACCATGACTGTCAAGAATGCCCTAGTCACAAAATTATGAAGAGTGTTTAGCTGTCCCTCACCTACAAAAGAAAATCAGCAGAGTTTTAGGCCCTGAGGGCTCTAGCTGGACCGGTCCCAGCCCAGCTCCCCCCGGGGCTCCCCCCACCCATCCCACAGCCCAGGACCCCACGTCAGGCCCCTGGGGCCGTCAGCGATGCCGCAGCAGGGACAGTCTCCAGCCCTGTCCCTGGGATGCTGCTCAGATCCTCTGGACTGAGCATGGACCCAGCTGCTGCCAAATGCTCCCAGGTGGTCCCCGGGACCCTCAGGGACCTCAGGCTCTTGCCACTCCCTGACAATCAGTTTGCTGTGACTTTCTTTCCTTTCCTGTATTCTTTCCCGCATAGAAGACTTCATGAAGATTTCTTCAGTCGAGCAATTGATAAATCGTATGTAATCAAAGGTTCCAAATAGCTGTATTTACAACAATGCTACTTTAATTTAATTTTTTTCAATTTGCCTCAATACGAAAGTAATGGAAGGGGAGTCAAATACTTTTTAGTGCCACTGATGAGTGCAACAGAGGCTTTCCAACAGCTATAAAATGTGGTACAGGTAAACAAAATAAATATACATTTGGACTCTGTCTCATGTATGATGAGAGCTTGAAATCAGACTGCTGAAGCGAGCTCCTGCCTTGAGCCATACACCTTGTTCCTCCAACGGAAGCGGATGCCTTTGAGATAGAAAGGATTGAAGAGTTATGAAAAAAAAACCTGAATCACTGTAATATTCAGTTCGGCACATGAAGGCAAAACAAGCCTAATTTTCAGCTTAGTTTAATTCAGCAGGCGAAAAACTGATGGTTAGGATCTTCTGCAAGTACTCTTTAGGGATGTCACCCTGTGAAAAGCAACAGCCAACAGTGTTGCAGAGCAGCATGCACAGGTAAAAGCAAAAACATCTTCAGCCATTAGATTTTAATTCACAACACTAGGTGGATCAGAGCCCTGGAACAGAATTATACTGAGTCAATATATTTAGGATTAATAATTCTAATATTTGTCTTAGAACTGTTTGCATAGTTAAAGGTGAAGTGCATGCATCACCTAATGTTTTTGTCAGACTTGTATTACTATCGTTCTCTTAAACTGTCCATGGAAAATCAAGCACATGTTTTCTTTAGTAATAACCTGCCCAGCCTTTTAGGGGTTTTATAGAATGTAAGTTCTCTTTTTATCGTCTTGGACAATGACTGAAATGCTTTCTAATGGAAGGAGAACTCCTATAGCTCTAATTCCTCTCTGCAATATTGTGTGTTATGCATGCATCTATGCATAAAGGAAAGTTTATGCATAAATTTATGTGTGTGAGAAAGACTTCTAGCTTGTGTAATTGTGGATAAATCCTCAGGGCTCAAACCTGTGGGAAAAAAAAAAAAAACAGGAAGAGGGGCCTGGGGAGTCCTGAATTTTGCCACAATTCAAAACTGGAATAGAAGTTCCTGATCTGGACTTTGAATTCCTATCAGATCATTTCTATTGCAAGTATTGGATTTTTTGTTAAGTCTTATCATGGTTTCAGCTCAGTCGGTAACAAAGCACCACGAAGCCGCTCGGTCACCCCCCACCCCTCCCCTGGCCACGTTGGGATGAGGAGAAAATCCAAAGGCAGGCTCGTGGGTCGAGACAAGGACTGGGAGGGATCACTCCCCACTTATGGTCACGGGCAAAAGACAGGCTCAACTTGGGGAAGAAACAAAATCTATTTAATTTACTACCAATCAAAACAACAAAAAAACCCAAAACACATGGGTATTGGGAAGGGAAACCAAACATCAGAACACCTCCCCCCAGCCCTCCCGCCTTCCCGGCTCAGCTCCATTCCCACTGCTTTCTACCTCCTCCCCCCCGGCGGCGCAGGGGAACAGGGGTTGAGCCAGCTCCCCACACCTTGTCTCTGCCTCTCCTTTCCTCAGGGGGAAGATTCCTCTCTCGT
>VYZV01019375.1:29934-45122 GCA_013401275.1 Pandion haliaetus
CTTTAAGGCACAAGGAGCATCCAATGTTACCTGCACATTTGGGTGTGGAGTAAATATAGATCGGCTCACCAACACAAGGCTGGAACTGCATCATACTTGTCCTTTAAGCATAGTAGACATATAATTCATAAGCAAGCAAATTATGTAGGGCAACGTCATCACCCTCTTGGACAGGGTGATTTTAAGTATCCTTTGGTGACTCATTCTATCCTATTTTATAATAAACTTCTTTTATGTAATCCTTTCCTTGAATGTGCCATTAAAGGAGGATGACAGAAGGTAGGAGGTGAGAATGACTAGATGAGTATTCAGCACCAGATTGGTATGCCATTAATATGAACTACCATTTCCTTATCATCAAAGACATTTGCTTGGATATCCATAACCATAAAGTTTTATTTTTACTAGAGTCTCATATTAAAATAACTGTACATCCTAGTATTTTATTTCTTTAAGCCGATAAATTATTTATTTATTTAGTGTTGGCAGACATTCAAACAGAAACATTATGTTTTCTCACAAAAGGTGCTGTAAAAAAGTATATTCCTGTGCCCTGCAGGCACAGAGTATCCTGTACCCTGCCTTCTCTTTGCTTCAAACACCCAACCAGGAAAAAAAAAAAAACCAAACCCAGTCTTGTATTAGTTACATCAAATTTTATTACATAAATAAAAGTGATGTTTGTAGCTACAGCTACACAGTCAGAAAAAACCAGCCAGAATTGCCAGTAATTATAAATCCATAATGAAAATATGCTGCTAGTGTTTTGCGCCGTGTAGTCTGTTTCTGTAAAGACAAGTGATCTTTTATCTGGCCATGCAATCACACTAAAAATCTTAAAATAGTGTTTTTCCATATAAACTTAGTGAGTACACTGGCTATAGTTAGAATAGGATTTCATGCAGAGGGTTTTTTTCCCAGACTAAATTACATAGATTGAAGTAACAAGGTTTTCTCTTTTTAAAACCTTGCCTGGCGAGATTTGAATACATTGTCCAGGAAAATCTGTAGAATTACGTATAGGCCAAATCAAGAATATTGCTGAGTTTTAACCAATTGACCACTATTTTGTTCAAGACAGGCAAGATCTTGTTACATTTTGGTTTTATTATTTAAAATATAATTTTAGATTAATTAAGTAACAGATTATTTGGTTGCACCAGCCACTACTACCTGCGAGGTAGACACCAATCTCCAACATTTCAATTTCCCGAGATTCATGTCTATACCATAACAACCTTTCTATTGCTGTAGTTTATCCTCTCCACTGTCCCCTACTTTCCTAATCCTCTCAAGAGAGTAGGTGGGTAACTTCCATTCTGGTTCTGCGTATTTATTTATTATACTTTCAGCACATTTTACATGTGGCACACTTAGGCTGCAATCCAATTGCTATTTCCAAGGAAACTGGTCAGTAGGCTGATTGTATTTATGTTCCTGGAATGGAGAATAAAGGAATACAGAAGAATGTTTTATGGTGTTTCTCCTGTTTTGTATGGCACAGGTGTATGGAGAGAGAGAGAGAAAGGGAAGGAGAGAGGAAGGAAAGGGAGGGAGAGAGGGAGGGAAGGAGGAAAGAAAGCTAGGAAAGAGGGAAAGAAGGAAGGAAGGAGGGAGGGGAGGGAGAGAGGGAGACGATGTTTTTCTGTGATAGTCTGAATAACAGAACGGATATTGCTTATGAAAAAATAATTTTGGATTTGGTTAGATTTATTAATTGAAATATCTTTGAAAATCTTGCTCAGAAAATAAGCTTCCACTGAGTTATGCCATTCCAACTAATACCTTTATTATAACAGTAGTTTAAATTTTGACTGATGAATGTAGAAAAATAACCTTACAAATGCTTAGCTATTATTCAGGAGAAGCAGTTGAGCAGTGCTGCTTCTGTTTCTTCAAGAATTAAATTGGCCGGCAGAAATTGGAATACATTTGTAGCAACGGAGGCTCGGCTCTTACCCTTGTTGTGCAAGCAACTTTACAATCAAATAGGAGTTTATATTCTCCTTTGGGATATACTGAGTTATGCCAATTCCAGGCATAAAGGGATCAATTTCTGCATGGCTAAGTCCTCCTCACATGAGAGTGGTCTGCTGGGTGAAATTCTTGTGCAATTGCTAGCATTTTCAAATCCATCACCATATGGCCATGACCTTTGCCCATCCACATCCAGACTAAGCTGTTGATCAGTCAGGAAATATGGGCTTCACAGTGGGTCATCCTGCATACTATGGTAAGAAGTTCCTTACACACCAGTTCTTCAAATTCAACCTATTACAGTAAGAAGGATAGAAGAAAAAGATCTGATGTACATCAGGGAGGGGAAGAAACAGACAGACCTGAGGTATTCTCAGGGAGAAGATATATCCTGTTGTGAACAGACTCAAATGTTTAAAACGCCAAACTTCACACCATGGGATAGGATGACATTTTAGCAAGGCAGAATTCACAGAGGAACCATCACTTGTTTCTTTAAATAGAAAAAGCCTATGTATTCCTATTTATAGTCAGTCATTGTCAACTATCAAACTAAAATGAATAGAAATATAAATTGTGCTTTCCCCCTTTTCTTTCTCAATTCTTGTGTACTGTATACTTTTTCATTAATAGCAGGGCTCTAAAAAGAAAAACAATGCTCTGTTCTTTCCACTTACCTCTTTGTTTTCCAGCTTTTATATGTCTTACACTCAAGTCTACTCCAAAGGACAAAACTTGAGAGACTTTAATTATTTGTTTCAGTTTTAATTTAAACAGAGGCAATTATGATAGCAGCAGCTGAGTCTTTAGGAAACTGAAATATCCTGAGACTCAGTAAAATCAGAGGAAAGTTTAAAATGAGAGCATTCATTGTGCTTTCAGTGGATTCACTTGCTTCTGTACAAACAGTAGTAACAGTGATCATGAAAATTAAAGTAGCATCAAGTTTTGTTTGCTTGCTTAATTTATAGAAGGTTCACCAGTTGTGAGTACAGATCAGATATTTACAATTAAACCAGTCAAAACCCCACCTCATCAAGGCTTTAACTTAGTACAAGAATGAGTCTCATATTCCCTTAATTATAATTTTGTGCATAGCTTTTTGTGACAGGTGGAACTCAGGTGTCGTGGTTTAACCCCAACCAGCAACTAAGAACCACGCAGCCACTCACTCACTTCACCCCCACCCAGTGGGATGGGGGAGAGAATCGGAAGGAAAAAGGTAAAACTTGTGGGTTGAGATAAGAGCAGTTTAATAGAACAGAAAGGAAGAAACTAATAATGACAATAATAACAATAATAAAATTATAATAATAAAGTAATTGGAATATACAAAACAAGTGATGCACAATGCAATTGCTCACCACTCGCTGAACGATGCCCAGTTAGTTCCCGAGCAGCGATCCGCCTCTCCCAGCCAACTTTCCCCAGTTTATATACTGGGCATGAAGTGCCGTGGTATGGAATACCCGTTGGCCAGTTTGGGTCAGCTGCCCTGGCTGTGTCCCCTCCAAACTCCTTGTGCCCCTCCAGCCTTCTTGCTGGCTGGGCATGAGAAGCTGAAAAATCCTTGACTTAGTCTAAACACTACTTAGCAACAACTGAAAACATCAGTGCATTATCAACATTCTTCTCATACTGAACCCAAGACGTAACACTATACCAGCTACTAGTGTCGCATCCCAAAGTTGGAGTGACTCTGGCTCGTGGATTTCCTTTGTCAGAATTAAGGTGAAATGACACCAGGGGAGTTCAAACAACAATCAACATTTATTCCACCTAGCTAACCTTGCCCAAGTACAAGTGAATTTATCAATATGAACCTTGCATCATGTCATTAAGCCACTGTTTGAAAAGAGAAGAGAGGTGTAGAAAAAGAAGTGGAAAAAGGAACATGAAACTGTGTCAGAAGGGGATCCCTCCCGTTGAGCCACGAGGTTCAGAGCAGACCCCCTTGCTTTCTGAACTCCTTCTCTAAGAGGAGCCCAGGGGTGTCTAGATCCACTCCTAGTCTCAGACTTGGTCAACAGTTTATGTNATAGTGTGTTAGTCGGTGGTCTCGACATGCGCAGTTCACGTTCCTGGGTTTCTCTGGAATTGGTCAGTGAGCTTGGGTGGGGGGTTCATTGGGAAGTTGCCTCTCTTTCCTGCTGGCATGACCGCTTAAGATAGAAGCACAGTCCCATCCTCTGCGGAGCCCTCTCTTCTGGGTGCATACTCTGTGCTCCTTCTCATGGCCACGTAAGATAAGGAACTGCAGCCTTGGAGAAGTGCTGTCCCACCCTCCGTGGGGCCCTCCTCTCCGACCACATTGTCCTGTTCACACAACTCAGCGTTTTTACAGAGGCATCTTTTCCACCAAAGTTCTTTAATGAATGTTTGAGACATTGACTATAATTTGTCAGGCCGTCACAAATAGGAAGAAAATTAACTCTATCCCAGCCAAAACCAGGACATCAGTTCAAATGCAAGGTGTCATTACCAAGGAGATAACAGCTGTGGGTTTATGACAGCATTTATTCTGTGTTTGATGCAAACTTGCTGACCACATAATGGTTCCAAACTGTCTAGGCTTATCTGCATTCCATTTTTTTTAATTCAATGCTGACATTAAATTTCAGGAACCTATCACCTGAAAGCTGACAGTTACATTTACAAAGTGGTGTATCAAGCATCAAAAAGCTGATGCAGCATTTTTCACTGTAAGCTTTGCGACTCAGATTATGAAATAATTTGAAAAGTAAACTTTCATTAAAGTCTAATGTAGTATAAAAGCAAAATTACAGTATAAATATTTGGGAATGTGCATACATAGAAAATGGCATTTGCAATAGGTTTCATCGCAATTTTGGAAGTGCAGGAGGGGTACAGAAGATCTAGAAGCAGTGCTTTGACAAGATTTCCATCTGAAGTCAATGAAAATTTGCCCTTTTACACCAGTTAAATTTTTTCTCTAATATATATTTCATGTAAATCTAATACAGTTATTTTATTCTAAAGTAAGTCAAACTCCAGATTTGTCATCAATCTCAAAATAACTTTTATTTTCCAAATAAATTGGAAAAAAAATTAAGTAATGCTTTCTTTTAGAAGTCTGATTTGAAGTACATGGTGTTCACAGCATTTCCAAATGCTTATTGATTAAGACAATTCACTGAGTGTTACTTCATCAATAGATTAATCATTATGATAGTCTCATTTAATGTATACTTAATTTCCCAATGTAATCAACAATAGAAAGACAAGACTTTCCCACACATTTTAGGATTAAATGATTTAGTACAAAGAAAGAATAATTTATTTATCCATAAATCATTATAATAGACAGAGTTCAGTACCACTGAATTTGCCTAACAGTGCTATTATAAGTCTTTGTCATACATATTTATAACTAGTGGCACAGGATCGCACAAGGAATATCAGTTCTTCTATTTTGTTCTACTTTGAATGAAGGATTTAATACAAATGCACCATTTTAACATATTTGCATGTATGTTGTTATTGGTGAAATTCTGGCTCATTGAAATCAGTAGCAATATATACATTGATTTCAATGAAGTTAGCATTTCAGGGTTTTAAAATAATAAAAGATGGGGATTTTTTTCAGATCAGTTGCATAGACAGAATAGAAAGTGATGCAGGTGGAGTTGCCACTCTTTCAACTCCCTTTCACGTACCACAGATACGTACAGCACAGCTGTGCAACTAGGGGTACACAGATATGGTGCTGAAAGGAAAAAGTACTTGTTATCGATAACTACTCTGGATTTCTTGAAACCATAAGGTATTGCCAATTTTTGAAGCTATTGAAATTATTCTGAAGTGTATGCAAGCCTTTATTACTTTATTAATTTATTTTTTATGTAAGTCTGATGCTCAACTTGCCTAAGTTAATGTTGAACCTTTGAAATCATACAAAATCAGGTAAATATCCAAATTTATAATAAAACGCACATCTTACATACTTGTAAGGGTTGGTATATAGAATGAAGTTCAGAGAGGAGATACTAATACTTTGGGTGTCCCTTTTCTCATCCATTCTTTGGATCAGGGCACTCCAGTAAAACATTCAATTCTTTTGCTGTATATGCTCAAATTATCTTACATGTCTTGAACTCAGATATATTACATGGGATTATTTAAAGGTAATTTTTTTCTTAAATTCATATGATACATTAATTTTAAAAGTTAACTGTTGTTGCTGATCAATGCAGAATTTATTACTAGACTGTTTCAATTTACTTTAGTTTTATAAAACTACCGTTTACCCCTGTGATCAGGTGACTAAACTAGGCTAGCTTAGAAAATTGACTTGTAGCCTCTGAGATTTCCTTCATCTATGATGACTTAAAACGGTCATTTCTGTGTTTCAGCTTCCCCTTCCCATCCTTGCTCCCAAAGGATGTCAGTGAAGCAGACCTAATGGTTTGCCTTGGAGTGGGGTCCCTATCCTCTAATGTATTTTTTATTCTGCTGAAGGTAAAATGAATGAAAGCAAGCCTGAAATCTTATCAGACTGATAATAAATAAATGTTGCTGCTTTTAACCACAATTTAGTCTTATTTAGAAGCTCACTTAATACCTTGTTCATCATTACCAACTTTTCTTAGTGCATCAAGCTGCGGTGAGCACCATTACTTTCAGCAAGTGTTGTGCTTTGTTATTCTCTTCAAGTTTCTACAAAAAAGCAAGATAATGAATTATTCTGAGAAAATAAATCTGTTCTATGGAGTGACTTGTGACGAGCTCTGGAACAGTTGTGGCAGTACTGAAGCTTAACACCCAGGATCTTAAACAGTTATGTTGAAAACAAGGTTGAGTGGCAGACAAGCAAGGTAAAGGGAGATAATTTAGACAGACTGTGGCAAATTAACTAAAAGATAGCTTTGTACTTAATCTGAAGTGCTCACTCTTGATTTTACTCTATAAGCCATGTGACCTGATTTGTAGGTCACACTTGGACAGATAGTACTGCATCTTCCTGCTCAGTTCTGGCAGCATGTAGAGGAGCAGAGAGAGAGACAGGGAGAAACACAAAAGATGAAACTCCTTTACAATTACTTTGTACAACATGACTACAAGGATACAACTTAAAAATAATTCTCTCCTACATCAGTATTACAGATCCATGTCTCCTACTTCTTTTCCCTGTAAAATATAAAGTTACATCAGGTTTTGAATCTTCTTAGTAAGAAACTACTGTACAAATGTATACACAGTTAAGTTGCATTAATATGTATAAAACTAATTTGTATAGATAATATGAGTCAAGAATACAGGAAATTATTGCCTATCATTTTTGCAGGGCTTCTGAAAAAACATGTACAGGATAGGTCATAAATTGCCTTCTGTAAAGCATGAGTATGAATATTAGATTTGCAGCTAAAAATAATCAGATTGCATACAATGTAAAGGATAAGACACACTGAAGGTGTCTTAGTTTATTTTTTTCCAAAATATTCCCATGATTTAAATGTTTTTAAGCCAGTCACCCCTCAGTAATACACCATAATTACTTTCAAACTTGCATAGTTATTTGAATCATTGATGGAAAATACCGGAACCTAAAAGTCCCATTCATTTGAAAGTTTACTGTTGTGCTTTTGACCACAGACGTTCTGCAAGCTTTCATTTTTAGATACATGAATAAATTCTGATTCAGAGTCAGGACACAAAAATCTCTGAAAGGAACATCGTTCCTTCTCCTCTCAACCTTTCGGTGTCCCTGATGCCTTCATATGCTTTAGTAAAAGGTGTTCTGGAAATATGTCATCTGACCAGTAATCTAGGTTTTCACCAGAAATTTACCAGCATAATTTAATGAACCTCAGAACTGAATGATCAGAATGATTAATAATAAAACCTTCTAGCTCGATTACTTAAAGACCTGTGGTACTGCTAATCAGTACTACCAATCAGTGTGCTATGACAGCTCACTTTTATTTGCAGTCAGTTGAGTAAGATGCTTCTGAACACGAATTACCATTGATTCTGATACAAATGAGATTTTTTTTTAATGTCACTTATCTTACATGTACTCAGACACTTGGAGTATGGATAATCACTGCTATTATAAGCCAAGAGATGCTGTTGCTTACTGTTCTCTGCCTTAATGAAGTATCATATATCTGTTAAAGGTCTGAGGATGTTTCACTTCACACTTCTGATTCATTCACACTGTAGGTCTCTATTGAAATTTGTGTTTCTGTGCTTCGTCCTACTCAAACCTTTTTTATTATTACAGGCAAGAAAGCTTTCAGCAAATATTTTTTAGATCTTAATGGTGACTGCTTTTGCAGGAGTGACTCAGAGTAGGGCTCTCAGACGTTTATTCCCACACTAAGTGAAGCGCACTAATCATAACCCTTCAAATGCTAAGCTGGAGTGCAGTAACACACTTGGTACAAGCAGGTCTGACCTGCCTGTGACTGAAAGGGGCACTTCCATCCTTTCATACGTGCCACGTATTTGTAGTCTTTGAGGGTTCACCAAAGCAGGATTCAAGAGGTAGGAAAAGCTCCATGAAAATTCTGGGGGAAAAAAAAAGAATAAAAAGATTTGTTTTCAAATTTGCAGTCTGCCAGATTAATGGATTCATCAGACCGCTGGCTGAGCACTCACTCATATTGGTGCTGCAGAGTCAGTGGCTAAAGGGGGAAGGTCCACTGCTTTTGGTCAGGGCTCGCAGCAAATTCAAGAGCAATGTAAGCCAGAGAAAACTATACTCACACCACCCCCAAAAGATAGTTTCCCACTCAGTCCGGCAATCATTGTATCTGCAGAGCAAGGGGGTGATGTAGGGCAGTGTGAGGTGGGGAGCCTGTGCTCAGGGTGGGGGACTTCCTAAGCCAAGTGTGTCATGGAGGAAGGGTACATGGCACCACCTCATACATCTGCTACTTCCATATACCCTGGGAAGACATCCTACTGCAGTCACAGTCCTGCAGCAGAGAGATATCCCCCTCCCTCTGCAGGCATGGGGGCGAAGGGTTGCTGGCTGGCACCCCGAGGTCTGGCAGCCTCCTCTGGGGTCCTGTGCACTTCTTACCCTGCCTCAGCCCAGCTGAAGGCGCTTAGAGAAGATCTACTATTAGAAGTGTTCAAAGACACACACACTGTCCGCTAATTTTGGTGGAAATTGAGAAGGGGGTGTTCACGGGAACAGCTCATCTGGCAGATGGGAAGGGAAGGGGTGGTTTCTTCCACCAGGGAGGTGGGAAAGATCAGCTGGGAGTGAGGTGGCATCGCTCCTCTCTGCTTCAGTCAGCACAGCTGCAGTCGGAAGAGGATGTCTTTCTCCACCCATTGTACTTCAAATCAGAGGTAGATTAATTTCAAATCTAATAAGTAGCTTCAGTAGTCTCACAGGATGAATTTGGGCCTTGATGAAGCATGAGTCACATCCCATGAAGGAGGTCAGAACTACTTCTGTTGATGCTTACTTCATGGAAATTATATGGGAGAGACAAGTTCAGGAGCCTTGGTTAAAAAGCTTTTGCATCTCGGTATTTTTCTTGTTGCATACCTCGGCCGAGTGAAGAAGGCGAGTCCATTGCTTTGTGCGGACTCCTGCAGTGCCAAAAATAATGAATAATTTTTGGTAGGAAATAAAAATTGTACAGCATGCTCTCTTGCTTCTTTTATCCTCTATTATTGACAAATGGTTTCGTACAAGGAGAGGATATATATACAGAAGAATGATTATAACTCAAATATTCTGTACATCCCTCTTATTTTCTCTTCAATACAAGAAGGTTAGCATTTGAAAGCAGCTCTACTTTAGGTTTAAGCATCAACTACTTGAATTTAAAATGGATTAATTTCATATTCCATTTAGTGTGAAGTTAAAGATAACAATTACAGTTATGATTCCAAATAAGTCTAAGAAAACATTTTTAATGATTTTTTGTAACACAGTATGCAGTTTTAAATAAATGTTTCTGGATTACATTTAACTCCATTAACCTCTAGCGAAATATGATTTATTCTCCCTTTTGCTCTTACTCATTTGTTTTCCTGTCATCATTAAATGCTGTGTTGCTCTTCTTAATGCTGGCACAAGGAAGGCATAAGACTGGAAGGAGCAACACTTAATCCAGATCAGGTACAGGCAACATAATACATCTGACTGTGCTTTTAGCATCTGGGGTATTCAGTATTCTCAGCTGGTCAGCAATCTAAGTATTTACAAAGTGTTAGCTTTCACCATCACACAAGAGTTTGGTGTAGTCTGTCTGGCACAGCCCTAGGCAAAAGTCTCACTATCAGGGAGAGAGGGTGGGAATCATGCCTCTCCTCTTGATATTGACCACAAATATTTCAAAATATTTTTTGAAGGGCTTAGTAATGCCATGTTATGTTTGGTGTTGAATGTTACTCAGATGTTGGTTGTTCTTTCTCTTTCACAAGGTAAATCCACATGCATTGTCCTCTAACAGGAAAAGAAGAACAAAAAGAAAGCAAGGAAAACTAATCTGTGATATTATATTTCATACTGTGATAGCACAAAGGATTTGAATTACAAGAAATTTATCTTGCCTTAAATGTATTAGCCATAAATCACTATCAGGCTTTCAGAAAACCTGATGTACTACAAATAGATTAAAAAAAACCTTAGCTCTTCTTCAGTCCTCCTTCTTTTTATTATGCCATTTTTCCCTAATTACAACATTTTTTTCAATAACAATAGTCACACTGTTAGGAAATACACAATAAAGAAAAAAAAAAGAGAGAGATCACAGATATTTTACTCTGCCATTGTCATAATAGAAGTAAATGTTTATGTGCAAAGAATTGCCAACATAGGCAATATGGGGGGAGGGGGAGGGTCAAAGAGTAAGGAACAATCTATAAATAGCACACAGATACAAAATCCAGTGTTGTAGAGTGGGGTGGGGATTCTTTTCTGGTAATGCATCTAACTGCATACTAAAGACATACAGAAACAATGAGTTAGCAAGGTATTTGGTACAATTTTATACTATAAGTTATAAATGCAATTCATATTAGATTGATCATGAGGTAAACATGGCAAAGGAGAAGGAGAAAATATTTTAAAAGAATAGAACATTCCATGTGTTGATCTAGCAAAAAAAATCAGATACCCCTGGGTACAGAGCTATAACGTTACTCTTCCAATGACTCTTTCTTCAGGTTTGGCACCATGTTTCACCCGGAGCTGTACAGCAAAGGACCCAGAGGCAGCGACACTCCCATGGTGCAGTCAGCCGAAATCCATTTTCTTGGGGATGGCACACCATCCAAGTGTTTAAATAAGCAACATGGGACATGTATGGGTTGAGGCCATTTCATCCCTCCTGTAAAATGGTCTTTAGAGACTGGCTTTCCAAAGGAGTTTTGGAGGGAGTGATAGTTTTAAATAAGTCAAGTCTTAAACTTTCTGGACTCTATTGCCTAGGAACTCATATTTTTCAATAGGACTTCACATTCTTCTGCTTTTCACAGATCTATTTCTAGATGTGGTTTTGGAGGGAGGAGTGTTTTTATTACCATGTGTTGGTTTGATCTAACGATCCGTTGAATAATATGTTAAACATTATTTAACAACAGGATTTTTCTTAACTCCTCCTGGCCCTTTATAAAAATGTCAGGTAGATTGTAAGTCCTATTAAAAGTTTGCTGTTGGCATCTGCCCATTTTGAACAGGCCCATATGGAGATGACGCATGTGGGTTACATCTCCTTTTTCAGACTGTGACTTGGCATTTACAAGTGAAGCCCGTACTACACATCTGCACTCAGCAGTGTGCCTGTCCCTGTGCACTGAATACAATAATACGGTGTTTAGACAAACTTCATTGTTACCTGACTGCTTGCTAAACATGAAATAAATTTCTCCCACGGTTTCTCAGCTTTCCTTTATGAACTTGGTCTAACCTAAATAGCCCATCAAACTGAGGATTTGTCCTGCTTTTACAGATGGACACCACTGAAAAATAAGTGTTTTTTATTTTTAAATATACATGGTCTAAGCCCAACCAAATCATAAGCTTTTCCTTTATCTTGACAGAACCAAAATGATAATATATACTATCTCAACAATGTTTTTCTCTTAGCTATTGGGAATCAGCACATCTTTTAACAAACATGATAATTTGTACTTTCAGAACATAATTTCAGTAAAGAGCTTTTCAGCTAAAGATATGATTTTCAGTTCTTTGTAATTGCTCATTATTCCTCTTAATCACTGAAATATTATTCATTATGCACTAGTCTAGAATAACAACAATAATAGATATTTTAAATACAGTTTGAACTAGGAATATTTTTTTCTTCTATTGACAAAAAAAGGCTCAGAAAGTGGTTCTAAGAAGAAAGAAAAAAAAAAGAAACCAACCTGTTTCTGACATTTATTCTTGTCCTCCAATCTGCTCTCAAATCAAAAAGAATTGCTGATGTCAGGTGGGTCAAGTCTCCTCTGAATTAATTGGATTTTCTGCTAAGGGATTCATCTCACAGGAGATTTCTGGCCATCATTACCATGTAAAAATCTTATGCTACCCTACTTATGTGAACCTTTCAAGAGCATACATAACAGGGAGGGGAGAGGAAAGGGAAAATCAGTATGCAAAAGGAATAGACAACTCACTGCCCTTTGGAGATTATTGTAGGACGGGAGTGTGACTATGTAAACCCGGGGTATACCTCGGTGTTCACAAGAAGTGAAATCTCCCTTGGTCCAGAGTCCTGGATGTACAAGGTTTTCTTTTCTCCTCTTCCTGCATTTCAGCTCGGTTATGTTTCTAAAACAGATCTGTGGAGTGGAACAGCAAATACGTTAAACTGAAATCCTGCGATTCGCTTACTATGAAATGTGGCAGAAATAGTTTTGGTACACTGTGTAGCAATTAGGCTGCATATGGTGGGGTTTTTTTTTACCACCTCAAGATACACAGCATACTTCAGCTTATGAAACAATCAGAAATATTCTTCAGTTTAACTCTTTCAAACTTTGTTTTGTGCACACGTTTTTATTCTACATTGCTGGGTTTGTTTGGTTTTTTTTTTTTAAAAAAAAGAACTGCAAATTAAACTCTTAATAATTATGATGACGGTAACAGCAGCTAGTCTTTTATTGCTTCCCATCAGGCTCCTGAGGTACATTAAGAGCAGCTGTACCAAAAAAAACCTTATGATCCACAAATGTGAGGGGAACACACTGCTACCACATTCATTAAACATAATTTCGTTCTCAAATAGCAAGCGCAGAAACACGGCAACAGAAGGAGAAAGCACTGAGGATATTGTGGGCATCAGCTGACAAAGCAACCTGATTGGGGAATAGTCCTGAAAAAGAAATCCCTGTGGTGTTGGCAAAGGCAGCCCATCTTTAAGCACAGTTATGTCGCTGCTGTAAGTACAGACAGGTGATGACATCGTCACGGGACGCGAAACGGCTCTTGAACGCAGGGGCCCTGGTTTATGGATGCAGAGAAAGGGTGGAAGTGACTGGGCAGGTTGCCTCTTCTCTTTCAGTCCACCTTCATACATACATGCTATGCTACAGCAACGTTTTGATCCAAAGGAAAAAAGGGGGAAAAATATCTAGTAGTTGCCCAGAGAAGAGAAACAATAGGGGATTATTAGAGCTGCCATTTATCATAAGAGGTAGTTTAGAGCCAAAGCATCATCCCGATTACTCTGGTTTCCTCAATTTACACTTAAGTGAGTGATATATGGATCTTTACCATGAAAAGATGTCTTCATTAGAAAGAGATTGTAATTCACTATCATTTTACTAATTACCTCACTTGCGGCTTTCAGTGCTCTTCAAGTCTCGGTTTTAATCTTCTTACTAACTGCTGGCTGCAAATGGAATAAAGTTATACAGCTTGCATAAGGATTCCCCGAGAGCACAAAGCTTGCTTTGTGCCATAAAGCCAAATGGGAATTAATTGTTTTCCTGTACCATTATTTGTCTTAAAGGTAAGAAAGAATGGAATGGAATATCTGAATGCAGTAATGATGTGAGGAAAGAACTGTTTCTACTATCTATGTAAGAAATAGTTATATTTTCACTTTCATAGTATTTTCTGTGAAAATATCTTCAAATGCTTAAGATTTTTAATTTTTCTTTTAATATTAGGGTAAAATTATCTTCTTAGAGACAGTTGCTTGCAACTTAATTCCATTCAAATTCTGGTCTTCATTTTCTGATATTGGAAATTACATTTTTTTCAGTATCTGCCAGTGGAAACAGCTGCATTGGAGAATTCTTCCAGTGTTTGAAACAGCACTTGTTTTCTTGATAATGCCTGGAAAACATAACATGGTTGCAAGTGTTATTTGTTCAGTATTATGTGTGGGCACACTTGGAGAGTCCTGGGTCACAGGCTGAGTAGAGCTCCTTAATACAGCCTCACTACACTGTTGTATATAGGTCTCCCATACCCACGTCTCTGAAAGCTTTTCTAGAACTGAATAAAGCCACAGTACTTTCTCATTTTCAGTTTCTCATTTTTTCCTGGGCATATCATCACTACTTTTAATCTCATCATGGAAATGGGCTTTATTGCCCCATCTTAAAGCTTCATAAATAGCACAGGTCACACACAGAGACAGGCAAACGCAGACACACACACCCTGTGAACACCAGTGAAACTGTTTATAACACCTTCCTAATAACAAATCTGAATTTACAGTTTGTCTTTGCAGGATATATATGCCAGTTGAAACAAATGGGTATATTTACTTCACAAAGATGCTAATGTGGGTGTTTCTGAAGATGATAAAAGAAATACAACAGAATAAAACAAGTATTTTCATTTGTTTCCATGTTCTGGTTTATTGCCCTCTTTTGAGTGACATTTGAGTCAAGACAGCCCTACCATATCACAGAGGTTCTCTCCTCTTTCTAACTAGTTTCTGTCTTCCGTGGTTCACTAGGCTCCTAATACAACAATGAATGCACGAACCACTATTTTTCTCCCCTCCTTGGCTCTCTCCAACTTTCCTTTCTCCTGAAAGTCTCAAAGTTCTGTCATTTTTGAAAAATATAGACTTACCCTGCTTGTTCATATTCTGGAAAATTCCACCTTAGCCAACACACTTACCTGGACAGAGTCTTTAAAGATTCAACTACATCATGTTCTAGAGCTGGTCTTCTGTCTAAAGCGTAGGCCCTGCACACCTCAGACACTACATGTGGGTGAAGGCTTATTATTCTGTAAAGATCAGGGTTTACAGTGGTTT
>VYZV01019375.1:45181-78497 GCA_013401275.1 Pandion haliaetus
AAACCCAAACCAAAGAAATGGTAAGAACAGACTAAAAAAAAAATTCTTTTTTTTTTTTTTTTTTCCCCTCATAGGGGTATTTCCATTCCCCTTTAGAAACCTGATATACATTCTGATGACAGAGCATTATGTTAATCGCTTACTTGCAAATGTAAGATTTTTCTCCAAGATTCTTTTTCTGTGCTGCCTTTCTCTACAATTATTCAACTAACATAGGTCCTCAGAAAGAAATAGCAGATGGATTAAATAAGCAAGCTGATTGAAAGAAATGGATAATATAATAAAGTATAAATTAATATTGGACTTAAACAATGAGAATAATTTGCTTTCAAATTGCAGTTCTTTTTTTCATCAAAGGCAAAATAAACTCTTTAACATTTCATTTCTGAATATTGTACATGAAAAAATCTACAACTGTTTTCTGCAGGACATCCGATCAAAACAATACAAATTAACCATGAGGTTAATTTTCAGTTAACAGCTAAAACTGTGGAGTTACAAATTATTTACACAAGCTCATATTCTAGTATACACAATAGATAATTTTAAATTGTAAAGCGCAGCTTGCACTCCTTATAAAATAAAGGCACTCCTTATAAAATAAAATAATTACCAAAATATAAAGTTTTACTGAATCTTTTCAAAATATTTCATTAAAATTCAATTTTATCAAACGTTGGTTTGATGAGCTTGTCAAAGTGCTGTTGAAGTATGAAGGGGATAGAATCTGTTAGGGTTATGGCATGATTAAGGGATAGTGATCCCTTGAGTCCATTTGCTAATCAACAAGCATTATTAGGAGGCAATTTAGTAGATTAAGACTATTCAGCTCAGAAATACAGAATGAAAAAGCATCAGCAAAACCCACATTACAGTAGATGAGTATCTATTTGGTGTTCCCAACTAGACAAACTCCTTTGTGTGTAAGGTGATAATCAAGTGTTTACTGCCACAGGTTAGTGGCACTCATCTGAAATGCAATGCCCTGCTTTTGCTTTTCCATAACATTGGAGTTATTGCAGGAGATCATCCTTGGGGCTGGTACTCCTGTTCCTTTTTCTTTTCCCAGAACTAACTTAAAAGTGTGTGAGGAGTGTGTGTGTAAAAGTCAGGTATTGAAGTATAAGGCTTTAAAATTGCTTCAAAGCAGGCATAAATTCAAAAAAGGGTACAAAAAGCTCTCAAAGAAGATTAAAATAATGAAGAAAAATCCTCTCAAACAGCATTTCAGTAATAAAGTCCAAAACTTTCATGCTTACTAGTTGCCTATATTTGGAAACAAAACCAGGTGTCATCTTTTGCTTGCTACCTGATGGTTTCCTAGAAGTCTAACTCTCTGCCCAGTATTGTCTGTGCTAACGTTTGCCTCAACCACAGTTGGGTCCAGCCTGATGCTCTGACAAGTCATAAAAGTAAATATCCTTAACTGTCCTCTTTGTGCCAGAGAACTCTCCTGTATGGGAGGGTTCCTCCTCACTCTTGATGAATCTTCTCAAGCTGACTGCTGAACTCTGGAGCAGAGGATGCAAAGTGTCACTGGGGCACCTACCAGGTGTGCTGAGGGAGAAGCTCAGACACAGCTGCTTTTCTGTTAGGTAGGTGGTTGTAACCCTTCTTCACTCAGCATGTCAGCGTTTTGATTTCTCTTCCTGAAGTAGAAGAGGTGCATCTGGGGCTTCTGTGGAGAAGTCAAGAACCTAAAGAAAGCATCGCAATACTTCATTTATAAAAGCCTAAGGGCTTTATTGAATCTGGTGCATTTATCTTACTGTGCCAAACTGGTGATGAAACTAGAACAGTATTAGTCACTGGGTTGGGGGGGGGGGGCAGGAGAGGACAGATTGNGAAGGGAGAGAAGTAGTTGTTGAAGAATACAGAAGACCAAGGAGGCTCAGGTAGCTTCATTGCTTAGCTGCCTTTGCCAGGTTGTCCTACCCTAATTGTCCTACCCCACCCATATCAGCCCTCACTATTTCATATGATTAACTTGCTCCTTTTTCTCTCTCACCCATTCACAAAGTCACCACCACTCCCAGCCTTCTCCTCAGTGCCCTGCTCCTACCGCTCCCCATCACAGGGTTTTGTTAACCCTGGTTTTTAAAATCAAAGAGAATACGTAAGGACAAAGCACTTCAAGTGTTAATTTGGTCCATGGTGTCCAGCACTCCTTCTGGGTAAAAAGTGAAGATCTGAACCACTGAAAATACAAAGAGGAATGGGAAGAAAGAGGCTGACAATGTTAAGGTTAATTTGACACCATGGTTCTTTTTCCAGGCTGTAGATTAACTAAAATAAATATGACTTTTATTATCTTCATGAACATGTACAACTCCCTATTGGCAAAAAGGTTTTAGCTTAGCCTTCATATAATTTACAAACTTGGAAAAGCACTTCATTTTGAAACATCACATAGTTTAAATTGGGGTCTCTTATTAGCTATTATTATCAGATGTAACCGGTTTGCAAGTATAGATTGATCAGCTTATGACTTTAATAGATTGGACTAGTTTAATAAAAATGACTATTCTCCATAAACTATTATTTTTTTTCTAGAAATTTCTCAATTAAAGAAAAATATATATTACTCCATGCTCACAGGGATTTGCATGATGTTTACATGGCAAGACAGATACAGGCAGCCTTAGAACTTTGGGATTGTTTTACAGAGCTATAATCTTACTCTTTTTCTGTTGTTTTTTTCCCCCCCAATGTTACGTCCACATGTCTGTGTATCAACAACTTATTGCTACTTCAGTAATGCTGAAATTTGCTCTGGTGTAGAGGTGCATCACTAAATGTATAGATATTTTAATTTGTGTTTCTACCCAATTTAGAAGCCCTAGTACTGGCATTAGATTAATACAGAAGTATTATTAGAAAACCAGCAAAAAATCTGTTTCATTTTACCTATGAAATCAGTCATAAAGAAAAAAAATGCATATTCAGATGTGTTCATCTGTGAACAAACTATGCATTTTACAATAAATAACTTCTAAATTTTAAAAAAAGTCCAGTCTTTTCCAATAAATCCCTTCTCCTCGCATAAAGTTATAGTGCACTACCTGCTACAGAAAGAAAAAAAAGAAAACAAACACTTGCTTCTTCCATTACACATTTAGGAGGAAAAAACACACTTCCATGTACTCCCATGTTCACACGCTGTTATACCACTAGATTTCATTGTGATCAGAATTTCACGCAGGATGTTGTATAGTCCTCAGTGCCACTGTTTGTGTTTCACATCTTTATGTTTCACGTTACCTCCAAAGTCTCAGCTTTGTCTTATATGTGCAAAAAAGTTCCGCTGGATATTGTGCCTGGGAATTTTTTTTTATTATCTTAAAACCAATAATATTATTCCACTAGATTTTTCTTTTTTTTTCCCTAGAGGTTGCTCAGAACATTTGGCTAAAAATTAGACGTCACTAAACTTCAGTGTAAAATTATCAGTCATATTTTATAATTACTAAGAAATGTACTGAACTTAATGTGAAATAATCAGTGTTTTCACCAGTTTGGACACAAATCAATTACATGATCAAAGTAGGCTAATTCCTTTAGCGGTACCAATGTAGTATTCATCTCAAAACATTTTAAATTTTTAATTTATATGCACGTTCACCAAATGTTTTTGAAACAGCCATTAATACTTTTAGAAAAACATTGTTCTGGAAAGACTCTTTAAGAAATTGCTTAAATGCTAAGTATTATTTTGTCTGAAATTACTATTTAATATATGCTGAACTATTCTAGCAGTCACTTTAGGAGTGGGATGGTGAAGTGGTAAATATTTTAAACTGCTTTTAATATTATTTTCAAACCAATTTTCTTTTTCCTATTACTGACAGATATTTATTCCGATAGCTTGCTATGCACATTCTGTATAATGTACTACAGAAATGGTGTGTTTATGTTGCAGAAGGAAAGCATATAGATAGAAAGAGGTATGTAGGAAGTAATCTTTTATTTCACATTATGATATGCTTCTATATTATTGATATTACTATGTTTGTTTAACCCTGGTATTGACTTTACCCTTATATGTCTGCACAGACTTCTTTCTTTTCCTCTGAAAATATTGATGATTTCTTATTTTATTTTAAAATATAATATAATTTATAAAGACCATAACAGTTCTTTTGTCGATTGGATTCAGGTGACAGTAGAGACAAAATCGGAGAAGCTTGTTATCTATATGCTGTCCTTAAATACAATAAGTAAATGCAAGTTTTTCACAGGATGAATCAGAAATGTGACAAGAGTCTTTACTTTCCATGGAGGTCCACAATACTAGTGTGAGCACCATAAAAATTATCTCACTGACATTGGTCAAGACTTCTGAGAAGACGACAACTTTTTTCAAGAAGGAACAGCAATTACAGTTGTACGTCCCAGACAATACTTCTAGCTATCAAGTCTTAGCAAAAACTCAAAAACATGTACCTAAAACTTTTAAAAGAAACTGTCGAATTACATTTATGTCAAATCCAATCTATGGATTCATATTTTTTTACTTCATAATTCTCAAGCCATATTCAGAGCTGCATACTTGCTTCTGAGATGCAGTCTACCTCAACAGACCTGACTGAGGTCTGTATCCACCGTGTTCATGAAAATCTTGCAAGGGAGAGAAAAACATCAATTGTGACTCTATCATTTGCGCAGTATTAGAACGTAGAAACCTCAGCCACGGCCGTAGCCCCGTGTCTGGTTGCTGACTAAATTCACAATAAATGACATTCCTCATCTAAGAGAACAGCAAACATCAGTCCTGTCAATGCATGGGATAAATGGTTTCCTGATGGTTTTATAACAAACGACCAGAGGTTTTTCACTGATCCCCAGTGGCATTTCATTTTCTAATCATAAGGAGGACTCCTTGGGTGTTGCACCCTGTTGTGATCCTGACCAGAAAAGCCTTGGGCACTGATGAGTCAGTGATCCACCTACCATTAATCCCAGTACACCTATGCCTGGGCTGGGCTGGGCTGGGTGTACAGCTTGGTTTTCAGGCTGCGTTGTGCTGCACAAATTCCCTGGCTGCAGGACACATTCAGCCAACTCATTGTAATGGTGTAGCCTGCCGGCAGCTCCCACTTGATACTGGTGATCGTACCTCCTGCATGGCCTTGCCTGTATCTAAAAGTGTGGAAAGAAGTTCTCATGTGAGCATCCTTGTCTGTTTGACAGTACAAATGGTGAATAGAGTTGTTTCCTTGTGAAAAAAACCTGTAATAGCCACAACGACCCAAATGGGTTAATGTCTTCTACAGATGGGATCTGCAGAGCCTGCTGTGCATGGATTGGAGGGACATTCGGTGCAGCACCGTTCAGGGTTCCCAACCTGGGATGCGAGATTATCTACACTATTTTCTCTTTCTTTATAGTGTTAGCTCTAATAAACAGCACTGTAAATGACACATTACCAAGTCTGAGTGCCTTTCTTACTGGGATTGTCATGGACCAGCACCTCCTGGTGCAAAACACATGCTAGACTCAAAGGAGGAGAAACTTCTTACTCTCATAATTAAATAAAAGAAGCTGAACATTTCTTTGTTATTTTTATGTTGGTGTAACTACTTCATGACAATTAATGGTATTCTTCTGGATTTACACCAAGGTCTTTGAGAACCAAGGATCCTGGATGCAAAGTAATTAAGGCATTGGGCTGTATAACCAGAAGCACGAATACAAATGTCTTTCCAGTTTTGTGCTGAAAGCTGCCCTACGCATGGATCTGTAGAGAGGAGGGTGAAGAAGAAAGGGAAATTTAACCATTCCTGGTGGCCTCTTCCTCTGGTGTGGATATGATTTCCATTCCCAGTGCAACACTGCAGCTGCTCTGTAATAGGAACAATTTGCTGCCAGGGCAGCAGCAGGGGATAATAAATGATACTAATAGCAGCAAGGTCTCCTCCCAGGTCTGTAGAAGAGATGAGAAGAAGGCATAAACCTTTCTGTTCAGGGCAGTTCCTTCAGGCAGCTTTTACTGCATGTAGACATTTTGAGAGCAAGAGATACCCAGCTTCAAAGTATGAAGTAATCGTTTATTAGCTGATACACGTGATAGATGTTAAAGAAGAATGAGCTACTAGGCTAAACACTAACGTGTCCCTAAACCCATTATAGCACACAAAGTGCGTTTGCTCTCCAGGCAGTTGTCACTCAGGTAGGGATGGGTCAGCATCTATACATCGTCAGTGCTGCTGAGTTGCAGTCTTCCAGATGCTTGCTTTATTTCTTTAGTGCTACAATTTTCTTCTGTTAGTATTTTTCCTTTTGAATCCTTGGCCCCAGAACTGCCCCTTTTTTCAGTAGCCTGACCTCTGTCTGCCACTCTCACTGTCTTTTCTTGACCTTTTCTTGCTCCACTCTGCATACTTTCTTGCAGCTCTTTTTCAAAACTTAACAGCTTTTGCAGAAGTTTAAGCCCTGGCTGCATAGGTGTGCTGCATGGAAACCATGCCTTGGGCTCAGAGAACCAGCCCCCTGGGATGAGGGGAATGGGAAAAGTGACATGGCGGTTTGTGGTGGGGGAGCATCTCTATAGTCCCTGGGGAATGTCTCTCACAGGGCTTCCAGCCTGCTTGAGCCCTTCCCCTCCTCCTTTTCTGCCACCAGTCAGCAAGATTGTAAACCAGGACTTTGTCAGCCAGATTGGATAATAAAAAGTGTCTGACAGAAAGTTGTCTTGGACAAAGAAAATGACAGCATTAATCACAGATACATTGTGGGACTGCAGGGTCAGGCAAACCTTGGGCCTTTTTCAAAATGAAACCAGGAACTACTAATTGTTGTTTTGTGATTTGTGGCTTTTTTTCTTTTCCAAGAGGAATGTCATAAAATGTGCAAGTGCAACAAGTTTTGTGTTTCTCATATTTGTCTTAAGCAGTGTTCTCCTCACATTGAGTGGAGACAAGCAGGAGCAGTGGCAGCAGTCATTCCCCAGCACTAGAGAAAAATGACACCGTTCTTCTAATTTCTCCTTTTAGACTGAAGATTGTTCTGCCAAACCCTGTAGTCTTTTACCTGAATTTCCAAAAAATACGCATGCAGAAAAGCTTTTATAAAAAAAACCAAAAATAGTAATTCTAATACCATGCATTGCAGCAACCAGATTTGCAACTAGGAAAGAGCTGCTTCAACAGACCTCACACAAGGGAAGGGACATTAGTTCTAATCAAATGCTCAGAGGCTATTCAGTAAGATCAAAATAACATAAACACAGAAGTGAAGTTGCTGGTGCTCCTGTTGTCATGTCTAATTTATTTCAGCCCTCAATAATGCAAGTTCCTGAATAATAACCTTGTGAGTTTATTGCTATTTTCTGCTTGTTTCTGAATAGGTTCATCTGCAAGCATAACTGTTTAGGAGTTTCTATGTTACTTAGTCAAATTGTTCCTGAAAACAGCTTCTCAGGAATTATGTTTAACTATGGCATTATAAGCAAGAAAAGATTTGTAAGAAGAAATAATAATTTTTTAGGAGACCATCTGAAGTGACTGTATTAAAAAAGTCACACAAGTTTTCTTCCATGTCAAAAAGATTGCTGCTTCTTTATCTCTCCAGAAAGACCAATTTCTCATAGAAAAGATACTACCTTCAACTACAAACCTTGTTTATTTATATCTTTTAACCTATCATTGGCACATCAAAACTATTCCTGCTAAACATGGTGTAAAAATGGTTTATGATCTTTAATTCTGTCTTATTCTGGCTGGCTGCATATTAACTCTTTAGCAGGGATCTAGAATATGATACTATTGATGAATGTATATAGACTATACCTTTTAAATTATCCTCGGAAGGATAACATATTTGAAGAAATATTCTTCCATGATATGGAGTTATTTCCTCATATTCGTAAGGAGTCCTAGTTTTGTTCTCATATCAGCCTTCTACAAAAGCAAAAAAAATCTTTGTCTTCAAGTCAATTAATTTTCCTAAGAAGATAAGTACTTCTGAGACACAAAAGTGGACAGAGGCACTATGAACAGATAGAAACTGCATCATGAGAAAGCTGGATTCTTAAACTATTTATATAGAAACAACTTTTGCCTTTTATTCTAAGAGTATCTTCCACCCCTTTATGTTACATTATGTCTCATGTCTTTGTGACATAGGAAAACAGAGCATCCTTCTTTAATAGCCCAGGCAGTTAAAGCAAAAAGAAGCTAAACAGCTTTCCCAAGATCACAGAGAAGATCTTTTACAAAGTGAATATTTATTATTGCTAGTTCATTCCCATCTTTAAAGCACAAAATGGTCCTTCCTTTTTCACGCAAACAGTCTCAAAGGGAAGAAGTAATTTTGGAGAAAAGTTTGGTTTGGGTTTTTTTGTGGTTTTTTAATTCATTACATTTTCTCTTCAGGTTTTTGATTTTCCATCTTGTTCTCCCCTGTAAAACAATTAGATGCCTTTCCCAGTTTCTATTATTCCACTAATATACTCATCCTCTTGATCAATATGACTGCTCTTTTTCATTTAATTTTTAAAGATGTTTATTGTTATAGTGACATAATGACTGCTCCTAAGATAGTAATTGCTCTATTTGCTTTTGTCATGGTTTCGGGTTCAGCTCAGCCGGTAACAAAGCACCAGGCAGCCTCTTGCTCACTCCCTACCCCCTCCCCTGGCCACGTTGGGATGAGGAGAAAATCCAAAGGCAGGCTCGTGGGTCGAGACAAGGACTGGGAGGGATCACTCCCCACTTATGGTCACGGGCAAAAGACAGGCTCAACTTGGGGAAGAAACAAAATCCATTTCATTTACTACAAATCAAATCAAAACAAGGATATTAGGAAGGGAAACCCAACCTCAGAACACCTCCCCCCCCACCCCTCCCACCTTCCCGGCTCAGCTCCATTCCCGGTGCTTTCTACCTCCTCCCCCCGGCGGCGCAGGGGAACAGGGGATGGGGGTTGAGTCAGCTCCCCACACATCGTCGTTGCCGCTCCTTTCCTCAGGGGGAAGATTCCTCACTCGTCCCCTGCTCCACCGTGGGGTCCCTCCCACGGGAGACAGTCCTTCACCAACTTCTCCAACATGGTTCCTCTCCGCGGGCTTTAGTTCTTCCCGAACTTCCCTGGCGCGGGTCCTTTCCGCAGGCTGCTCTCCCGTCTCACACTGCTCCAGCGCGGTTTTTACCATGGAGTTACCACCATCCTGGGAGCCCCCGCTCCACCATTCACCCCCATGGGCTGCAGGGGGACAGCCTGCCATCTCACCACAGGCTGCAGGGCCATCAGTCTCTTCAGGGGCCCCTCCTCCCCCTCCTTCTTCACTGACCTCGGTATCTGCAGAGGGGTTCCTCTCATGTTCCCCAACCCCCACACACTGCCGGTTCCCCTTCTTCAATCTGTTCTCCCAGAGGCGCTCCCACCGTCACTGATGGGCTCGGCCAGGGCCAGAGGCAGGTCCGACTCTTTGGAGCCAGGGGAGCTTCTGGCAGCTTCTCACAGGAGCCACCCCTCCGGCCCCCCGCTACCATAGAAAACCGCGCCACTCAAACCCATAACAGCTTTGAAGTATTGTACACCTTTTCTTTTGTATCTACCTTTTCTATTGTATAATACAGTCCATTTAATATATTTCTTCTCTGTATTCAAATTGGAACAGGAGTATGTTTTTTAAAAAATATTGCATTTCTTAATGTATTATATACTGGTTTCTTCGTATGCTCATTAATTTGTAGAAGGCCTCTGTCAAGAAGTATATATATCTTTTGTAACCTTAGAAGTGATAATAGTTTAAAAAATAGAGAAATTCTGTGAAGTGACCTTGTTCGTGCCCAGTAAATTCAGGAGAATTTCACTGAAAAACCCTTCTGAATACTCTGCTTAATATTAAATAATTCAGGCACAAGAAACTTCTCATTGCTTCTCTTTTGCAAGCTTGTCTAACATCACCACTGCAAAATTTTTTGTCTGTGTACTCTAAGCACTATTTCTTTGATCACAGATATTTCATCATGCCACCTTCCTCTTTCAGGATCACTATTCGTCTCACTCTATGTTTTTGATATCCCCATTTTCCATCACATGGGGAAGTGGAGGCTCTCTGACTGCTGGTACAAGGAGACTGTGGTGTCCAGCAGGTATCCTTGCTCAGGAGGGGCTTTCTCAGCTCTGCCACTGCCTTGCTCCAAGTTTCTGAACAAGTCACTTTATCTCTGTTTCCCAGTCCCACTTTGCTTTGATTTCTCAGCTATATTTCCTCTGGGAAAGATATTTTGTGTCTTATAGTCTGTGATGTAGAGATACCAATTGCAAGTGGTATGCTTGATGCTGGTGCTGCAATTCTAGTATCAAAAAAACACCAACAGCATTGTTCAGAATGAAACGCCAAAGTGTCCCATTCCTTTAGTGAGAGAGACTCCATGTGCTTATCACCTTGCTTTGTGCTCCTGAAGGCAGGAAGGGATTTGCCATTGACTTCAGCGAGCGCAGGACTAGGGTTTAAAGGAGTACCAATCCCTGTTAATCACAGTTCAAAAGCAAAAGTAAAGTATTAAGAAGGAAAATGTTACCTTAACTTTGCTTTCTTTACATGCCTATTTTCCTGTGACCTGGTTTTTTTTTTTTTTTTTCTTTTNAGTCCCATGAAGTTTTTGTTTCATAATTAAAAGGGAAACAAATTTATACAGGTTGAAAAATCAAATCTTTTACTGCAAGAAACTTAGTCATAAAGAAAACTGTGCTATGATATATCAAGAGATGAATATTGGGGTTTTTTTTGCCAAAATTTCTGATTCATTGTAAAATTAAATTTTCTATTTTTTTTCTCGTTAGCTTAAAAATTTTTCCCTCCTTTCCCTGCCTCATCTTTTGATTGTTGTGTTTGTACAATCTAAGTCTGCTGAGAGAGCATTCCTCATCAGCATTTTGAAAGTATCCTGTAGGATTAATAGAGCTCCATTATTTTAATGTTTCACACTGAATTTGTGTCTTTAAAGAAAGGAGACCTGCTCCTTTTATTTTCTTTATTTCTTTTACCTCTGAGGCTGTTAAAGCTTCAAAAATTTCTATTTAAGTAAGGAGCTATTAATTACTGCAACATATTTCATATGATTGAAAATAAGTTGAAGGAGGCTTTAAGGTTGACTAGCAACACGGGCCAACTGACAGCTGACAAACTACCTTGGAGTGCCCTGTGCCAGGCTCTATTAGGTTACGCATACTAGTAAACTGCAAGTTTCAGCATAAAATGAGAAGAAAACACTTTTTAAACAGCTCCACTATCAATTATTTCTTTATGACAAGAAGTCAAGGGGTTTTTTTGCTTTTCAGTACACAGGTCAGCTGTTAGTTCTTAAAAGCTATTGCTGTTATCAGGACCATAGTTCAAGTTATTCAATTTTCGGTATGCATGTAAAATTAAACACCTTGTGTACTTGCAAAGTGAGGTCATAAGTCAAGGAGCTAAGCCCCTGAGTGATCTAAGTAATGCTGTTACGAAATCCTGATTAACTAAGGAGACGGCACTGCATTTCTTTTTACAGGTTCATTGGGAGAGTGATGGATTTTGTTTGCTCTAATAACTCACGAGGCAGTTTCTACTCAGACTCCTGTGGTGTCTTTATCCAGTGTGAGGTAACCTAGTGACACAGGATGTTGAATTGGAGTGTATGATAAAAAACATTCCTGGTAAGGAATTACGTGGAAGAATACACCTGTAAGATTTTAACTAATTATCAGAACTCCTCCAGTGGTGATCACTCATACACAAAAAACATGGCCATTTATGGTTGGTTACTCAATAGAACACATTCAAATTAAAATAGATTTCAAAATGGGAATACAGTACATCACCATTATAAATATCTTGTTTTCTCTTTTTTTTTTCTCTTTTCTTTACTTGTGAGTCAACAGATGTGTGTCTGAAGGGAAATAAGAGCATGACTGCTTATAAACTGTTCTGAAACACAGATGGGACCTGAAGGTTTTTATTTTTACCAAGCCAAAGAAAGAAAATATATCAGGTATACTCCATGTGCAATCTCCACTGAAATGAACCCATAACGGTTCCTAACTATAAACTCCGAATATGCCTAATGGAGGCAATAGTTAGAATCTTAAATAATAAAACAGGAGTTCTTCACTTCTCTTTAATCCCCTCTGGGAAGCCCAGTTAATTAAAGCTGTTTATTACAACTTGATCAAAAAGCCTAAATTCTGTGTGTCCTACATCTAGCTACTACAATATTCTCTGTCATTGAACCCTCACGAGGCCCTGAAGACTTTGACTTGGTAATGCAGCCATCAAAGAGATAGACTAACTCGCTCTTTAGTCAAAGCTGTTTGTTTCAAGGTGCAGTGCAAAACATGCTCTAGGCTTTCCAGAGCTGCAGTCTATTTCCTCCTTAACTTTAATCCAAAAACCTCCTTGCAATACTTAATTTAGCATTTGAATCAAATTAATTATTTTGTAACAAGACTAGTGTGGAGGATGTAAATTTCTCATTTAGCATGGAACATTAATTGATGCAGTGGAATGCTCCCTTTGAGAAGCTGCTGTTATCATTTATATGTTCCAAATAGGTAAATAAATGTAGTTCACACAGCCACACACATGCGCGCACACACACTTAAGAAACATCAAGATGAAGCAGTGAACTGAGGAGGAGAATTCACAAGTCAAATAGAAAAGGAAAAATTAGTATTTACAGCTGCATTTCTCTCTTTTTTATGAGAAGAAAAAAATTACAGTAAGACAGCTTTACTGTCTCTACCTTATTGAAAGAGAAGTGTGATTGCTGATGAATATTTTCCTACCTGTACTTGTTAAGTATTAACCAAAAACATAATTATGAGCTTAAGCTTAAAAAAAAAAAAAAAAAATCTCATTTTCCTAGCTTTTCTTTGGCTCAGCTGACAGCTCACACTGGAAACAGTACTGATTCAAATCTAAGGATATAAAAGAAAATAAAATCATTAATCTGTGAGCAATTTAGAAACATCTCGCTACAAGGTCTCTGCGCTGTAAGAAAATCCTGTATTGAATAATAAACTGGGACAGAGAGCACCCAGAAATAATAATCTAGAGAGGGAGAATTAATCTTACCCTGTGTTCAACTCCCTTTTATCTCAGCAAACACAATCAGAAAATATAAAATACCTAACACCTGAGCAACTCATCTCTTCAAATTCAAGCCAAGAGAATGTGTGCATTTCTTATATCAGACCCTTTTTAGTTTTGGAGAGCTGAAAGAAATAAGTTTTCATTCAACGTAAGATTCTTGTGGCTTCTGCCTGTACCATACAGGGCATTGTACCAGAGAGTTTTAAATGTCAATTGCTGCCATTTTGCGTTAAAGATAAAGCTTGCAAATGAAGCCTTAATGCCTTTGCTGTTGACAGCCACTGAAAAAGCCAGATGATTTAAGCTACCTTAAATATCTCCCATAGTAGCTTCCCTTTGCAAAAGGTAAGTGGATTTAATTTCCCCATTTTCACAAAAGCCTAAACGGCCCTTGTGACACAGCAAGTTCTGTACACTTGTTGAAGGCTCTGTTACTTTTTTTTTTTTTTTAAAGTGAAATTCCTCTGAAATGCTGCTCCTGGAAGTATGGTATAACTGCATGGAAGCACATGCAAATATGTTGACTTTAAAAATAAATATAAACCCTAATTCAAGAAGGACAGACACTGGAATACTTGTTTCATGCTCTTACCTAAGAGGTCTATTTTCTCCCTAACTACAGCGTGACCCGATACCTCTACAAAAGCTTAACGTACTGTAGGTGCGCAGTAAAAGCCATCAGCCCTGATTCACACCTTCCTGTAAGCTTTCTGCCACCTGTCAACACCAGGGAGAAAGTCCTGCTTGTCCTCACTCTCTCGCTGTATGCTTTTCAAACTTCCACTGTACAATCAGGCGAGCAATGCGTATCCATCTGCATTTATCACCTGGAGACCCCTGTGCAAAGGGCTCAGTAATACGCCAGGACTTCCCAAGAGAATCCCCTACCCTTTTGCTTCACTGGAATTCATGTCACCCCCTCAGAGGCTTTTTATGTAATCCTGCCCACGTCCTCGCTTTGCCTGCTTCACCCCAGAACACCTGAGGCTCTCTCCGTGCAGCTGTGGTGCTTCCTTTGGAAATAAGGTGGCCTTCGATTTCTCTCCTCAGTTTGATATTATCACTCTGTAACTGCTAGTGGCAGGCTGAGGAGAAGTCCGTTCACCTCCTCACTGGAGCTCAGCCTCGTGTTTCAACTGGTGAAACTGGTGTTCACCAGGGAAACTGGTGTTCGTGGACCAAACCCAACAGATCAGCATCTTAGGGTGAGCAGATAGAAAAGGTGCTTTTATATTCTAATTTTTTTTTTTAATTTCAATTTTCAAGGGTTTTTTTCACATTAGCAACAGATTTTTCTTGGCTTATATTTGCAATATGATCTGATAAGGCAAATTGCATAACATTGCTATGGTTGCAGTGAGTTTTTCTGTGTTTAAAGGGTTTTTTTTGTCCCCTCATTTTTAACCATATTTAAATACACAATGGTAAACTATTTAGTGAATTCATATAATTCCTAGGAAAGCATAAATATCTTGTTCTGTCCCTGAAGCACAACCAGTAGATATGCTGATTTACTAATATGTCCCCTGAGAAAAGGGCATTTTAGTTTCAGAGCTGTCTTGTAACAGAATACTTCTTTTTCAATTTCATTCCCTTGACATAGCCTACATGCAACAGTTAAGCAACAAAGCTTTAATCTATATAAAAATATTTCATCACAGGAAAAAAAGCATGAACATCAGAGAAGCTACACATTAAACTACAGGGAACACAATGAAGACTGTTACAATACATGATTCTACCTTTATTAAAATACACTTCAGGATAAGTCAATCAGAACATGTCTTCAGAATGGCCATCCTGATATGAGACATTCATGCTGGAATGATGGAATATGGATGTGAAAGTGAGGCTTATCCCCAAAGCCATGAAAGAAAGAAATCCTTTTCAGTAGTTATTGTTGGAAAGCCTGCTGTGGAAGAGCCTTGTAATTTGTGCTGCATTCAGAGGGCAGAAATTTGTTTTTTTTAACTCAAGATAATGAATCATTCATTCTCAATGAAGATTGTTATTTTGTTTTCATTAAGAGTTGGAGAAGCAGAACATAAATTGAAAAAAATTGATGTTTCCTAGAATGAAACTGAACTTCAGGAAAAAAATACTCATATGGCACTTCTGGTTTTCTCCTTTTGAGTTCAAATATGCCTTCTAAGAATTAATAATGTAATCAAAGGTAAGGGATCAAATGCCATCTGCAGTTGTCAATGACTGAAGACTTCAGAAAAACTTGTCAAAATAGATTATCTCTGATCCTCTCTCTCCTTTTCTCTCCTCACACTTCCCTTTTCCTTTGCCATCTATGCCTTTATTTTATTTTTCTCCACCTTCTGTTGTTTGTAGATAGGAGCTTATGACAAATGTAGCTAATTATTTTCTGCTGTATGACAGGGTAAGAAAAGAACACACTCTAATCTCTTCTAAAACAAAGCACGATGTAGTAATCTGTTCTGAAAATTATTTGTCTCCAGTTCTGTAATGCTTTACCATAGACCCCGATAGTGTCATTAATAGTAATAGCAATAGTACTGTTACTTATTTTTTATCCTACCAAAATATTGACTGTATTAGGCACAATGCAGATATTTGTCAAAACCTCAGGAGTGGAAGGGATAACTTACAATTCCTGTATGAAGGGAAAGGCAACAATTGGCTATAGCAAACAAATAAAATGACGGCAAAGTATAGTAAATGAAATTGTCAGAGAAGGTTCTCATCATATACTCTGCCTGTGATTGTAAGCATTGAACAGTCTGTGTAGATACCATAGCAAGAGAGAGCATTGAGAGGCAGTGTAAGAGAAGTCAGTGAAGTGGTTCTCTAAGTATTTAAAAGGAAAATCTCACTTGTAGGGAAACACAGGGAAGACACTAATATACTTGTTTGAACATCTGAAAGGCAAGAAACAAAGCTGGGCATTGATTGACTGGCTGGTAATTGGTCTATTGCTCTAGATACAATTAATTTTTTTCAGGCCAGAGCAGAGAGAGCAGAAATTGAAATGTGAGATAATAATAAGGCCTGAAAAGGCAAGAGAGATGGCAGTGAAAAGATACATTTTATTAATATTATGCAGAAGAATAGCAGTCTCTAAAGATTGAGGAAACCATGCATAACATCTAAGCAGTAATCTTGGATTGACAAGATGTTGGTGGTGTTCACAGTATCTGTGCAATGAGGCAGAGAGGTGTCTTAGAACAAAGTTTAGGAATTTTGACTTGACCCTGCATAGACATTTTAGCTCAGACACAGGGAGTCAGACCCAGAAAAGGACAGGAATTGGATGAATTTGTACAAGTGAAAATTAAGATGGAAAGCAATGCAGGATTCCAGAAATTAATCTCAGTGATCTACTGCAGAAATTTTTGGAGTACCTTGAGTAAAATTTGAAGAGGCACTTGAAATGGTAGCAGAATTAGGGTAGGACAGAATGATGGAAGCTAAGAGAAAGAAAAAATTAACAATAAAATGTTAGCTTGTGGGCTCAAGGTCGTCTAATAGACTAAGAAAAGCAAGAGTAGAATATTGATTCTGAACTTTGCCCAAGAGAAAGTTATGAAAGACATTGAAGACAAACAAAGGTTTTGTAATAGGATAGATTAGTCTGTGAGATTTTTTTTCCCTGACATGAGGGAAAAAAATTCAGAGCTCAAGAGTTTTCAAATTTACCCACAGGCAGCCAGAAAGTATGATTTAAGTCAAAGAAAGAAGGAAACATCATGAGAAAAAAATAATACCTTACATACAATTTAATTCCATGGGAATAAAAATTTCTACCAATTGCCCCTCCTTTTCCTAACCTTATCTTGCTATAAATGTCATTCCACAGACATACTCTGTGCTCTATCATTTGCTGAAGATTTTCATGTCTTCAGCAGGAGATTCTTTTTTAAAGTGACTAGACCAGTTTATAAATTCAGAATCCCCAAAATTTTATATTTTGGAGTAAAAGACATTTTATTTCAATGAGTCTGAATTCTAACACTAAGATTTTGTGTTCAAAAATGCTTTGGAAAGCAGAACTTTTATTCAACGTCAAAGAGGAAGCTGTGAGTTTTTGTTTCTAAAATAGGGTGGTATATCTGGATGACTTAATTTTCCAGGTTTTTCATTATCTTAAAATCCGGGTGGCAGGAAATAGCTTTATTGGTGCTTCTGGATGACTTGCCTGTCAAGCTCCTCCCATGACTATGACTGCTGAATACCTGGTCATGTAATATTTCTGTTCTTGAGCAAAATGTCTCTATTCCCTGACTATTTTTATTTAGTTATCAAGGTGTAAATGACCAGCAAGTGCTCCAGCCCTGTCAACCAACCTTCGTGGTCTCCACAGAACTCACTCTGGTTTATCAATGTCTTTCTCGTACTGGGGGACCTAAACCCAGATGCAGTACGCAGATGCGGTCTCAGGAGTGCTGAGTAGTGGGGTACAATCACTTCGTTTGATCTGCTGGCTGCTGTTATTGCTGTCGGTCATCTTAACTTCCAGGGCCCTGCTGGTCTAGGGCCTTTTCTGCAGATTGGGTTCCCAGCCCCTCAGTGCCCAACCTGCAGCACTGTCAGGCAGTCTCTGCACCTGTCCTTGTTCAATTGCATAAGGTTCCTTTCGGCTCATTGCCATGGCCTGTCTAGGTCTTTCTTAATGGCAACCCTCCCTTCCAAGTATATCAATTGGCCCTTCCAATATAGTGTTGCCTACAAAACTGATGAACAAGGACTCATTGCCTCCATATCCTGGTTAAAAATGTTTGAAACAGGACAGGCCCCAGATACAGCACAGTGGTCCTCCACTCGCTACTCACCTCCAGAGTACAGCCCATTAACATCTACCCTCTAAGCCTGATCATTCCTTTTCCTCCATTGGGGAGCACCTATGCCTTTTTTTCTGATTCAAATACAATGGTTCAAGAGCATTTTTATCATCTGCATGACACCTGTTGGCACTTCATTTGTCCTTGCCTGTGTTTTGTTCTAGTTCCCTTTCCTTAGAGATGCACCAATTAACCTATTTTCTTTTCTTTGCAGTCTTGTCTTCTCTTCTATTTCCATAGCATGTCTTTTTCGCTCTTGGAAGACTAGATGTTTCTGTGTCCCTTGAACAACCTCCCAAATATGCAGTGCCAGCAACAAGCTTTCAAATATCTGTGGCTGAAAAAAATAACTGGGTTACAGGTGCGTGACTACCTCAATCTTTCCCTACTCTTGAACAATGTTTGATGCAAAGCCTTTTCTGTTTCAGTTCCAGCCAGACTCTGTGAATGTCTTTTAGCTTGTAGAAGTTCCCAGAAAATTTTTATTCAACTGGGAGAATTCATAGTGATGTGAAAGTAACTTCTCCACACAGTTTCCACCCCTAGTACAAAATGGCCTTAAGCAAGGTTTGAGCACTGCTCCCGTCTGCTCTGCTCCAGCACAGTCCTAAGAGCACTGACATTTGACTCTTGTCTGGCTGTAGCTCCCAGCTTGAGTGACACCTTCCAGCCAGTTACTGGGCTTGCTGGGACCAGTCTGGTCTGCATTCCAGACCAGACCTTAGACATGGGTCTGGTACCTGATCTTCTTTTAAGTACATCACTGATACACTGACATTTCCCTAAAGCTATCACCTTTCCCTCTTTGATGCCCAGATTCAGGATTTCCTTATACAGCAATTCTGATTCTGTGTTGTAAGCAGGGAGTATTAAAAATGTTCTCATGCTCCATGCCATTGAGTTAAAAAGGCAGATCTTTCTCAACTTGATTATTATCTACTTCCCTGTACTCTGAACTGTAATACAAGCAACAAAAAGTGGTAGGAAGGAGGAGAAAGAGAGAGAAGGGGGGGCTGGGAGGGAAGGAGAGAAAGAATTTTATATTTTTACAGTGTGCTATGAAAATACACCCTGGCAATTTTAACAAGTTGAAAATCCAAAACTCCAAGCCCCACTTTGGTTGAGGGTTGCATCTTCACAGTGCTGTAAACTGAGTCTATTCCAGCTAACAAATTGTGCTTCTGTAAATCCCACTGCTTGCAAAATTTTAAACATTTCATATTCAGAGACACATTTTTCTGCTAAGGGAAACCAATGGTTTTTTTAAGGAACTGTACTTCGAAGACTGAGAGAGTTTTGCAGGGCATTTGAGGAAGAGAAATTACAGCACTAGGAGCAGCTCATGAGAATCACAACAGGCAGTAATGCTAGGATGGTTAGAGCTCTGTCTTGTTGCTAGGTAAAAACTGACCATCTTTGTGAAATTATAAGGAGCAGTGCTTTTAGTTTATACGATTCTGGACTGCCTTTTCCTTCAGGCAATTATATTTTCAGAGGAGAAAAATGTCTTAAAAGTAGTCAGCTACAAAATTGCTACAGTAAATCATTTACATAGCTTTCAGTGTTATATCCAACAGGGAAAGGATAATAAACAAAAAACACTGATATATCAGCTACTCCAAATATTTAGTTAGGCAGCATAGTTTCATTTAAAGTGTGCATGGTACACAGGTTATACATCTGTAGTTTTAAAAATATTATTTCTGTCAACCTTATATATAGGGTAAATGAGGACTGGAAAGCTAACCAATTTTAAGACAGCAACATCAAAGTCTTAAAACATTTTTCATCACACAGAAACAATGTACAACCAGTGTGTAATATATTTAACTTTTTTTGTTTCAGGTCTTTGTGATCGAAAAGCTAATCAAACCAATCAATGCATTTTCCTTTATAAAACATTGAGGGCTCACTACGATTTGAGCAGTGCTATGTTTGCATGGAGAACAGGGAACACACATAGGAGAAGACACTGCATGTTTAAATTAGATTGCTTTCTGTGTAATTATTTTTACTTAAGGAAATAACTTTTCTGACAGAAATGCATACATGTGGCTGTAGGTGGCATAGCAGTATAATTCACTGCATTACCTTATGTTACATGCTTTGACATGTATTGTCTTTTATTCAGAGACAGTGGGTGCAACATTTAAAAATGCAAGAGCAATAGGTTTCATGAGTTACTTCCCATAAGCCCTGTCACAGCTAGCAGAGAACTGCAGGGTTTGTATCTAACTAGGGCAGTAGAGGCAGCACATTACGTAGCGTGATCATTCCCTCACTACATACAGTCAATTTCTACATACTTACTTACAAAAATTAAACTCAATGAAAGGAGTAACAATTTAATAATCGGCTTGGAAGGAACAATTTCTATATATACAGTTTATATATCTCTTTCTACATATAAAGCAATATCTTATATATATAATTACCTAATATTTCCATGAAATGTTAAAATTATTATAGAAAGTAATAATATTAATGAAATCTATTTTAGTAAAATAAATTTAATTCATCTAGAACTTTTACTAGTTGGCTAAACAAAGCCAGAACTAATATTGATGAGGTATTTATCCAAGAGGATATTCACAAATACTTCCGTAGTCACACAATTACATTTCAGACATACTGTTTGGCTGTTACCTTTAATACTATCAGATTCCCAAGGTTTTCAAAAGTAGCTTATGAATATCTGATTTAAACGGTTCCATAAGGGATCTGGTTTTGAAAGCTGTATCTATATTCCATCACTTCAACTAGACCTGAACCTTCAGTATCACCAACCATGCTGCTTCTTGTGAGGGCACTTGAATTAAGAAAGATAGATTCTCCATTCAGAGAGGAAAAAAGGTACATGGTAATTTCCATTGAAGAATAAAAAGAACGATTATAAAAATGATATTGATGTGCAGATAAAAGTCAATGGTAATAAGGTCACTGTGCCTCTCCTCTTCATGGCATGAGCATAGGGGAAAAAAAGGGCTTTGAAGGGTGTGCTGGGTACAGGTGTGAAGGTGTAACGGGGGCTGCAGGGGTGGCCTCTGTGAGAAGAGGCCAGGGACTGCCCTTCGCTGGACACCGATGGTTCCAGCTGGCTGCAAAACGGACCCACCACAGGACACAGCTGAGTCCATCAGCCAAGGTGGTGCCACCTCTGCGAAAACGTATTTAAGAGCAGGAAGTACCACTGGGAGAGAAGGGAACAAAAAAGAGTGAAAAGCAGGAGAGGGAAGACGATGGTCAGAGGAGGAGGAGGAGGAAGCGGTGCTCCATGGTGGAGCAGGTATTGCTCGCCCTCTGAGGAGGACTTGCACCAGAACAGTTGGGTATTCCTGAAGGAACTGCCACCCGCGGAAAGCCCTTGCCAGAGCAGAGGAAGGCGTGAGGAGTGGAAGAGAGAAACTGCTGTGTACTGACCATGGCACCCTCCTGTCCTGTACTGTTCATTGCCTCCCTGGAGGGACTCAGCATAACCTGCCACGGTAACAAGAGGAAAGGAGAAGAGTGGAGTGAAGTTGAGCCTGGGAAGGGTGTTTTCCCTATGTTTTAATATTTGTATCCTTTTTCCCCCATACCCAAAGAAGTAATTAAATACCTATATCAATTTTCAATAAATTTGATTAATTTCCAAAACCCAGGTAATTGTTCTGTTTTTTTCTCTCAATCCCTGAGTTTTCTTGCTCCTGCTCTATTTTCTCCCCCAAACCTTCTGAGGGCAGCCGGTGAGCGAGTGCCTGGGTGGGAGTTTGGCTGCCAGTTGGGGCTACCCCACCACAGAGGAGAAGGCAGGCTGGTGCAAAGCTTGAGCTATGGCAACGCCAGAGACATCAACAAGTGCATGGGAAAATGACAGCTTCCTGCAGTTCTTGATAAGGGATTTCGTAGCTGTCATAATTTTTGGCACACTGCACTGTGTCAGTGATGGTAAGTTTTCATTATAGACATCCTTTTTCCTTAAAAATGATATAGCCCTTAGCACTTAGGTCTCTTCTGGAATTAACCATTGATGTCCTTGCAGCCTATTTTGGCTTAAATAACTTTGGTTCCAGCTGTCAATTTTAACTCAGTCTTTTAGGTACACGTCGGACTCCCAAACTGTGATTTTCAGCATCCAGACAGGGGCATATCAAAAATTACACTTTGGAAGTCAAAATTTTTGTTGCATTAAGTATGAAACCAAATACAATACATATAGAGGCCTTGCCAATGTCATTTGTTGTATCACATGGCCCTGATATTCTGTGTGCGTGCACTACAAACAGTAGGATCTACGTAACAATACTACTAGTAGTGAGAACTGCCTAAAAGCTGTGTCAGGTACATGGGGGGAAACCACATCCTTTATATATTATTGGAATTCATTGTCTGTTGTCTATCAAAAATATTTTTATCCAGTAGAAGAAAGATATACACATTTTTAAGGACAGTTTCAACTAGAAATAATTTTCATTTATATTTATTTTCAAATAATATTCTAAACTATGGTTATACACACACAGGAAAAATAAACCCAAACCAAAATACAAATCACCACCAAAAAAAACCCCCTACAAGTAAATACAAGCCAAATTATATTAGTTACCAGACTTGTTAATTCAAGAAGAAATTTAGAGGAAATGTAAAATGTTACTAGAGAAACAACTGAGACCAACCAGCATAAATACTCCTGCAGAAAACAGTAATATAGTCAGGTAAGGGAGGGAATGAAACCAGCTGTCTGATGTGGTTATTCTAGAACATCTACAGAAAACCCCTTATTTGAATATGTGATAGTAAAATACATAGAGCGAAATCTGAAAATGTATTCTTCACGATACAAACTCTCAGCAACCCATAACCGTTTGTATCTGTCGTAACAGCTGAAAGCAGAATCAGCCAGAAAGGCAACACAAGACCCAGATGCCACTGCTAGAAAAAAATTCAAAGCGTATCATCTGTGTCTTGTGCCTGCCAAGCTCAGCTCTTTAGCGGTGACCAGCTCAGTCTTGGAGTAGAAAGAGGACCATTGAGATTAGTGAGCCTTATAATGTTCTTTCTTACAGATAGCTACACGAAGAGATGGCCCAAAGCATTTAATACTGTTTGCTGATATTGAAAAGGGACAGTGTGTCTAGAAAATTCCTTCCTTTTTTACTTTCACACACACTGTGCCTGTGCATGCCAGGTAGGATTCAGGCACAGACTTAGACTTTCACCTTACATATGATCATGCTCACTGAAAAATGTTGGGTGCTGTTACTTTCTCTATCCCAAGAACTTTTCTACTGCAAAATATGAACAAAACTAAAGAGAAATGCAAATGCTTATTTTGCAATCTATTTTCCTTGATAAGGAGCAAGTTTTTTTTTTTCTCTGATGCATTAATTCCATGTGATTGCCTATGCAAGATCAGCAGCAGCATCTGTAGTTAAGGTTGCATACATGTTCTCATTCCAATAATCACTTTTCAGTGGCTTCTAATGTTATACAACTTTTACTTTTTCTTTTATAATATATCAAGCTTCTGCTCTGTTTGAAAGGAAATTGCCTCACAGGTGTTGGAGAAGTAGTTCAGCCATTTTTGAGAATGGAGAGCCATTTTCTCATGTTAAGAGGTTTTAAAAAATTTTCAGCAGATATATGAGTTTTGAAAAAAAAGTTTACATTTAATAATATACCTCCATAAGGCTGCACTAGGTTGCAGAATATAGTGAAAAAAATGAATCTTCATTGACTGTATTTTTATGAGACTATGAAAATAGCATTTGATTGATGAAAAATGAATTATAATAAACAAAGTTCATAAGTTCTGTTACTGTGTCTAGCTCATCTGTATTGTGGAAAATATACTGAAGATACTAATGAGTGGAGGTAAAAGTCAGATTTTTAAACCTGTGCATTTTTCAGCTTTCAGAAAATTCATCAAGATCTCAAAAGATGATGTAATTTACTCATTTCAACCCAGCTATCCTCCATATGAGGGATTCTGCAGCTAGTAAGACATAAATAGTTTTCCTTAGTTTCTGTAACAACAGAGATATCCACACCCACTAAAAGATCTAGGCTTAGGAAGACAGAAAGAGCTATCAGGCAAAAAAACCCCAAACCCACCAAACCCAAAGCAGTACACTGTAATTATCTCACAAATTACATGTAAACCCTAGATTATCAGGGCATTATTCTGCCATGCGATTTAAGTTAAGATTATATGCCAAAATTTCTTGGAATGTTAAACTGTGATATTTTATGAATCCTGAATAATCAGGAAAATCTCTTGATCCATTTCTTTAAAAGACTTTCTAGGTTTTCAAAATCTCCAAAACCTTCAAAGGGACTTAGAAACCTTATTTAAATGTGACATTACCTTTGCTAGAAAGACATTCATTTGACAGTAATAGCAGTCTTTGCCACCCGGCCAGTGTGAGAAAGCAGACAATATTCAGAAGACCGTTTAAGGAGATAAATGCCAGTTATAGACAACTTTGCTCTTTAATTACCATTTTTATCCACACATGGTGCAGGAGCTGTCTGCTTCATATAAAAATGCACATTTAGAGATTTCAGTTGAGCGTAGTTAACTGCAGTAAATCAAAGTACAGGGAATCCAACCCAAAGTCAACTGAAAACATTTGTGCAGAAAAAGGAATGGGGGAGGCCCTGAGGATGGGGCTCACCTACTCTGTGGTGGAGGCATGGTCCCAGGTGTGATGGGAATGTGCCTGCCAGATCATAGGGACTCTTGGTGCCTGGCAGATAAGCAGTCATTCTTCCACTAGCTACTAAAACCAGACACCTTTTTTTTTTTTTTGTCTGTTCAAGAATTGTGATCGAATGCTCCTGTTAGAAAAAATAACCACACAAAGCCCCCCACCCACCCAAACAACCTCTCTTGGCTTTTTCAGGAATGAATTTTTCTAGATTTTGGGCAGCGTACCTATCAAAAGTGTAAATATAAAGAAGGTTTTCATATGCAGGGAGCCAGAAGTCCAAGAAACAGATTATTGATAATGAAGACTATAGTATTCAGAATATTTTGCAAACACCTTTTGAATATATTAGCTTTATTTAAAATAATGTTCAGGTTCTTTAAATAAAACTTGAGTCCTTGCTTGAAATTTCTCTCTATCATATTCATTTTATAAACCTCTTCGCTCTATGCCCATACATTCCTAAAACAGGATTTTCTCCCAGAAATTTAACATTGAAACCATTATTTAGTTAATCCTATCATATATTGCTATATATGGAATAAGTTTGTCAGAAGAGAAATAGAACCAAAGTACTTCAGTAACTTGTCCAAGGTCTCAGAAAGATTCTATGCCTGCCACGATGACAGAAACATCATCTTTGCTTTTTATCAAGACTGCAGAAACATATAGTATGTGAAGAAAATAAACTCCAGGACACACCAGTATTTTAGAAGATGCATATATACTTCTTCCAACAATTGAGGGGTTGGGATGAGGCTTTTTTTGAACTGCTCACTAGCCACAGCTCTGCTTGTTTGTTGCTGTAAAATGCGTTTTTAATGAAGGAGAGCTCAGGAAAGACAAATAGCCAGCAGCATAACCATTTTCATGCCATATATTCAGAACAGTACTCCACAGACACTTCAACAACTTCTCCTGGTCGCTCATTTGGCATTGGACTCCAGAAGTGCAGTTTGCAGGACTATTGTCTTGAGAGATTCTCAGACTCCATAATGATGATGTTGCATATGTTTTACAAAATAAACAAATCAACAGCTTATATGAAATTTACTACCACTTTTCACAGTCATTTTGGACCCTAATTCTTCATTTTCTGCTTGGATTGTTAAAAATCAAGTTAAGCATCCAATTTTTTGTGGTGGTGTCATCAAATTATTAATTTTTAAATGGTGTCATTTAAATTATTTCAATGGAAAATCAAGAATGCAGACAGTGCAATAGCTCACATTTTATTTATCTAGCAATGAGGTTTAAATTCTTTTTCACTGTTCACATATTTCAACTCTTACAGCACAATGTTTTCACAGTGAAATTTAACCAGATTTTTTTCCAGCAAATAATATATTCATTTAAAAAATAGTCTTATCACAAAAATATTGTGAATTTGAAACACTAATGCATGAAGGACTGTGGCATTTTATTTGTAGCCTTTCTCAGTAGGTGCGGCCCTGGTCTGGAGGTTACATACAAAGTTCACTGTCTCTCTTTGCCCTGAGGGACTTGCATAAGAGCTGGTGTTATAGCACTAGAGTGGTTTTGGAGCAAGGTATTTCCATTTGGCCTGTGCACTCCAGACCATGCAGGATGATCCAGAGGACATTGAGATGTTGCTTACTCATGGCTGATCTGTAATCAGAAGCAGTATTAGCATGCCAGCCATGCCAGACTTTTTTAAATGTTTCAGAAAATGCTGTAACTGTTCATTTCATTTCCTCTCACAGAATGCCTTAATAACAGTGTCCTTCTCAACTTTAATTGCAAAGTAAGTACGCAGCTGTCTGGTGTCATGGTCTAACCCCAGCCAGCAACTAGGCAACATGCAGCCACTTGCTCACTGCCCCCTTCCCAGTGGGATGGGGAGGAGAATTGAAAAAAAAAAGTAACTTGTGGGTTGAGATAAGAATGATTTAATAACTAAAGTAAAATAAAATATAATGCTAACAATAATAGGAAGAAAATATAATAATAATAATAATAATAATAATGGTGATGCTAATAATGACAGCAACAATAGTAATAGTAATAGTAATAGTAATGAAAAGGAATATAATTAAAAGAAAAAAAAGAAATAAAACCCAAGAAAAGACACTGACTGATGCCCGAGTGGTGATTCGCCCCTCCCGACCAACTCCCCCCAGTTTATAGACTGAACATGACATTTGATGGTATGGAATATCCCTTTGGGTAGTTCGGGTCGGCTGTCCTGGCCGTGCTCCCGCCCAGCTTCTTGTGCACCTGCTTGCTGGCAGAGCATGGGGAACTGAAAACTCCTTAACTTGGGGTAAGTGCTACTTAGCAACAACTGAAACAGCAGTGTGTTACCAACATTATTCTTGCACTAAATTCAAAACACACCATGCCATCTACTAAGAAGAATATTAAGTCTATCCCAGCTAAAACCAGGACATCTGGAAAAACAAGTAACAGTGAGAATAAATGCATACAGAATAGGAATCAGAAAAATTTACTAATTATTTGCAGCAGAAGTGTTGCATGCCCGCTTTGTGGAACATGCTGTATATTCACTACCTGAACATCAGGCGTCTTGCAACCTGAGTCACTTGTTACTTCTAAAAATCCTAGCCTGTATTTCTGTGTTGTTACAAAGAGATTTGGGGGGTTTTGTTTGTTTGGGTTTGGGGTTTTTTTTTCCAGATTGATATGTACCTTTAACAATGTGAATTGTTACTGTCTAAGTATAGCTAGACTGGACTGATATCAATAAAGCCAAGAGAGATGTAAGCTTCCAGCATTCATCTTAGTGGCCTGGTAAGTTTGCAGTTTAAGAACTATGACCTTCTGTTTCCTCACAAATGCAATGCATGGCCCAGTAGTACTGCAGTGTTTTTTTGAAACGATGTCTGAATTCACGTTAAGCCCTGCAGGAACTAAAATAAAATTAAGTTAATAATAAAAATTCCCAGAGCTCTTGATGTTTCTTTATTGATTTGTCTCTCCATTCTTCACATTCTCTGTTCCCAGTACTGAAGTATTCTGACCCCATTTATTTATTAAATATGCCTGATTGTCATGACTGAAATAATATCTGCCTGAATTTACCCATCTCTCCCTGAAGTACTGACATTCATGCTCTACTTCCTCTATATGAGTTCCTTGAACAGGAGATAAAGATTCCATTTTAAGTATCAGTATCTATTACTGTTCTGCCCTTGGCATTGTAAGTCACTAAGTCTTACTTAAGTTTCATGAAAAATTGCATGAATTTCTGCACACAGTGCTTCTGTGTATATAAAACTGCATTGTAGGTGAATGGGCAACATAGTTTTCACCAAATTACCCAGTTAACGTCTCCTAAAGCCCTGACCAATGGAGGTCTATCCAGTGACTTGGCTTCAAACAAGGACCTAGTATCAATTTTCCTCCAATGAGAAGGAAAGCCAAGTAATGGTGGTGACATGGTTGAACTTGGCGTCCCAGGTGATGGCAGCTCTTAGAGCAAAAAGAAAGGATATAACTTCACCCTTTCAGGATGCCCAGTTGCCTAGCATTAATATCAAATAAACCATTCAGACAAGTATGATGACAGAAATAGCTCATTTTCTCATTAGTTTTCTTGGCCTCTCTGATTTTGTGTCTCATTTCACATTGATCATTCACAGTCTTAAAGTATTTTTAAAATAGCACTTAGGTAACATTGAAGAAGCAGTTCATTTGTCCATTTTTAATTGTGTTGACTTTTGCAATAAATTTTATATAGAAGATTGTGAAGAACTTTGAAAATCTTTACAAAGCTTTTTGAGAGTGGAACATGACAGCCTTTTGCCTTTTCATACAGAGAAATTACAGAACCATAGAATCATTTATGTTGGAAAAGACCTTTAAGATCAGGTCCAACCACTAACCTAGCCCTGCCAAGTCCACCACTAAACCATGTCCCTAAGTGCCACATCTACAGGACTTTTAAATACCTCCAGGGATGGTGTCACCACCACTTCCCTGGCAGCCCGTTCCAATGCCTGACAATCCTTTCAGTCAAGAAATTTTTTCTAATATCCAATCTAAACCTCCCCTGGCACAACTTGAGGCCATTTCCTCTCATCCTACCACTAGTTACTTGATAGCAGAGACCAGCACCCACTTCACTACAACCTCCTTTCAGGGAGTTGTAAAGAGCGATAAGGTCTCCGCTCAGCCTACTTTTCTCCAGACTAAACAAGCCCAGTTCCCTCAGCCGCTCCTCATCAGACCTGTGCTCCAGGCCCCACACCAGCTTTGTTGCCCTTCTCTGGACCATGCTCCAGCACCTCCATGTCTTTCCTGTAGTGAGGGGCCCCAAACTGAACACAGTACTCACGGTGTGGCCTCACCAGTGCCAAGTACAGGGGAACGATCACTTCCCTGCTCCTGCTGGCCACACTATTTCCGATACAGGCCAGGATGCCCTTGGCCTTCTTGGCCACCTGGGCACACTGCTGGCTCATATTCAGCCGGCTGTCAACCAGCACCCCCAGGTCTTTTTCTACCACTTTTCTACCCAGGTCTTTTCCAGCAACTCTTCCCCAAGNTTCCCGCCGGGCAGCTTTCCAGCCACTGTTCCCCAAACCTGTAGCATTGCATGTGGTTGTTGTGACCCAAGTGCAGGACCTGGCACTTGGCTTTGTTGAACTTCATACAATCGGCCTCGGCCCAACAATCCAGCCCATCCAGAGCCCTCTGTAGAGCCTTCCTACCCTCAAGCAAATCAACCCTCCCTCCCAACTTGGCGTCATCTGCAGACTTACTGAGGGTGCAGTCGATCCCCTCATCTAGATCCTTGATAAAGATATTAAAGAGAACTGGCCCTAAAACTGAGCCCTGGGGATCACCACTTGTGATGGCCCACCAGCTGAATTTAACTCCATTCACTGCAACTCTTTGGGCACTGCCAGCCAGCCAGTCTTTTACCCAGTGAGGAGTACACCCATGCAAGCCATGAGCAGCCAGTTTCTGCAGGAGTATGCTGTGGGAAACAGTGTGAAATGCTTTCCTAAAATCTAGGTAAACAACATTCACAGCCTCTCCCTCATCTGCTAAGTGGGTCATCTCGTCATCAAAGGAGATCAGTTTAGTCAAGCAGGACTTATATTAAGTACCTCAGCCTTTTCCTCATCCTTTGTTACTATGTTGCCCCTGCATCCAATAAGGGCTGGCGATTCTCCTTAGCTCTCCTTTGGTTGTTAATGTATTTATAGAAACATTTTTCTGTTGTCTTTTACGGCACTGTGACTGTGGGACAACTGTGCCTTTCACTTTGTCTTCTAATTACAGTACTAATTTTTTGAAGGAAATACCTAGGTTCATGCATCTCCTATCAGCTTTAGAATCAGGATTTTAACTCCGTTTTCTACCTTTATTAGCCTGCTCCCACTGGGCTCTAAAGTTTGCTTTGTGTTTTTTCCACCCCTCCAGTGGGAACTGTTTACTTTAGATATGTAAGTAACATCCAGTAAGACAGAGGAAGGGGAAAAAAAGGTGTCTCTGAGGGGGAAAGGAATCCTACTCTCTAGTGTTTAGGGTGTTTGCTTGGAATAGAGCAGATAGAGTTTCCAGCACTTACTGTGACCATATGTGATTACTTTGTGCTAGATATAAATTGCTCAAACAGGAAAGATGGAGGGTACAATTTCATCACTAACTCTATCATGAAAGTGCAGACTGAAAGGGTCCCACACCTCAGAAGAACAAAAACTTACTGGTTAAAATATTCTCGGTCACCTGGAATTAAACACTGCTTTAAACAACATAAAGGATATTCTCTGAATTTTCTCTTTTATTTCTGACTGTGGAGTTTTTGTCCTGACCAGATGTGCCTGGATCTTTTCTACTGAGCTATACAGAAAAACATCTAATTTACAAATCTGCTTGAGAATAATTATGAAACAGCTGCTAAAGTGTTGGATGCAAATTGTACACCTCATGTAAGTTTGTTGTCTGTCTTTCTTAGTTACACTCCTTCACTGAAGTCAACTACATGTAATGTAAATGAGATGAGTGAAATAAGTGAACGCAATGTCAAGCATTTCTGTACTAGCAGGAAATACTTCTAAGGTGAGATGTTATTAGGATTTTCACCTTTCATACTAAATTCTTTGTTAACCATATATGAAACAATCACAGAAGGGAACAAACTCTTCTCCACTTCTGTTGTGGGTAGGACATAAAATGTTTCAACTCTACAAGGGAAATATAGGCTTGACATTAGAGAAAAAACATTACAGTTGTAAAGGAGTTATATGCTGGAGTAGATTGCTGGGACTGTTGTGCATGTCCACCACAGTAGAGTTTTTAGTTTGCTAGACTTCTGTCAGGATCTGTTTCTGTGCAGTTGATACTGTCTGGGAAAGGAGAGAAGACCAGAAGACCTTGTGAGGTCTTTTCCTGTTCTATTTTTCTGTGACTTTATGTTTTGGGTTTGTGTGGCAGGATTTTGGTAGCGGGGGGCCGGAGGGGTGGCTCCTGTAAAAAGCTGCTGGAAGCTCCCCCGGCTCCAAGTCGGACCCGCCTCTGGCCCAGGCTGACCCCATCAGTGATGGTGGAAGCGCCTCTGGGAGAACAGATTTAAGGAGGGGAACCGGCAGTGGGTGGGGGGATTGGAAACGCGAGAGGAACCCCTCTGCAGATACCGAGATCAGTGAAGAAGGAGGGGGAGGAGGGGCGCCTGAAGAGGCTGATGGCCCTGCAGCCCGTGGTAAGATGGCAGGCTGTCCCCCTGCAGCCCATGTGGGTGAACGGTGGAGCGGAGGCTCCCAAGATGGCCGTGACTCCATGGGAAAGCCAACGCTGGAGCAGTGTTTGACTGGAGAGNCCGTGGGAGGGACCCCATGGGGGAGCAGGGGACGAGTGAGGAGTCCTCCCCCTGAGGAGGAAGGAGCGGCAGAGACAAGGTGTGGGGAGCTGACCCTAACACTCATCTCCTGTTCCCCTGTGCCTCCAGGGGAGGAGGGAGAGAGAACCGGGAGTGGAGTTGAGCCGGGAAAGAGGGAGGGATGCTGGAAGGTGTTCTGAGGTTGGGTTTTACCCTTTAATATCCTAGTTTTTTGATTGGTAGTCAATTAAATTGATTTTTGTTTCTTCCCCAAGTTGAGCCTGTCTTTTGCCCGTGACCATAAGTGGTGAGTGATTCCTCCCTGTCCTTATCTCGGCCCACGAGCTTTTCTGTATATTGTCTCCTCATCATCCCACCAGGGGGGAGGAATGAGTGAGCAGCTGCGTGGTGCATTGTTGCTGGCTGGGCTGAAACCGTGACATTCTATGAAAAACAGTGAATACTGAGGTAGATAGTAATGGTTCGATAGATGACCAGTTCAGAGCTTCCCCTCTCAGTACAGAAAAGAAAGACAATTTTCTGTAGGATGGCATGGAAAAACTCTACCTTAAAAAGAAAGTGCAAGATATTTTTAATATCAATACTTTAATACTTAAATATCAATATTACCAATTGGGGGCATGGATAAAAATTAGGTACAAAATATGTCTTTTCTAGTAAAGTTCATAGAACTACTGGTTGTAACTACACCAGAAAGCTGAAAAGCTAAAATAACATTTCAAAGAACCTGTAATGGCAGAGAAATTAAATGGTTCTGCTGGTTCAGACCACTGAAACAAAACTGTTATCACACAATAAACATGACACTTGTTGAAAACAGAGATAATGCATTTATAAATAATTCTCTATATAGTAACCTGCTTTGTCTCCCAAACAAAATAACATCCTTATTAGTCAAGTCATTAAAAATATTTTACCAGAAATGAAGAGAAAAAAAATATTCTCCAGCAAAGAAAAGAATAAAACATTACAGTATACAAATCTCCTTGTTTACCTGAGTTGTCTAAATAAGGTGAAGTAGGAAGGCATGCATAAATTTTCTCATCTCCTAGCCATTAAGGGAGTAATCGCCAAAAATATTGAAGCTAAGTCTGAAGCTTTGAAAAAGACAGCTGGGAATGATCATCAGATATGTTCCATGTCTAATATTTAGGTGTAGGTCTAGGGTCTAGGTTTAGTACAAAGAATTGTTAAGATACAGTATGTTCTTGTCCTATGCTGATGCAATCCTGAAAGTGCTGCAGCACTTCCTCATCTGAGTAGGTATGTCTGAAAGTAACAGTATGTTAGTCCAGATTCTTTTGGGGTTTACTGTCATGCTGGGGTAGGATAACAAGCCCCAGGGAGATGTTCATTACCTGTGATTGGAAGACGCTCCAATATGACGGTGAAAAGGACAACTGTTCAAGGACTTGCACAACTGAAATAATTGAGTAAGCTGTAATAATATCATTCTTTTCATAGTTCTATATTGCACACTGATGTTGCACAGACATTCATAAATAGTGATTGTTAAAATGAAAAAGAAAAATAAATTCTTAAGATCTTGGCATTCGCTAATGGTCTTGTGTGAAATCAATTTTCTTAATCAAGATGGTTGATTAGTGTCCTGGTCATAAGAGTCTGCATCACTAGGGTTCTTGCAGTGGCATCTTCATCTGGTTTGGATGAGACTCCCCAAGCTGCTCTTCTGCTCAGTTCCTATAATGCAGCTGGCCCATGACCTTTCATGACTACTCCAGAACATGCATTATTCACTGCTATTGATTATCTGAACTAAATACAAAACACCTCTTAAATATCCCTTAACTATCTAGAAAAGATGAGACCTTTACTGCCTCTTCAGAAGGAGTTTTGTATTGGGTTTGTGTGGTTGTGTGGCAGGGTTTTGGTAGCGGGGGCGGGGGGG
>VYZV01019375.1:79539-97890 GCA_013401275.1 Pandion haliaetus
AAGACCATGGTGAAGCAGGCTGTCCCCCTGCAGCCCATGGAGGTCCACGGTGGAGCAGATATCCACCTGCTGCCCGGTGAGGACCCCACGCCGGAGCAGGGGGATGCCAGAAGGAGGCTGTGACCCCGTGGGAAACCTGCGCTGGAGCAGGCTCCTGGCAGGACCTGTGGCCCTGTGGAGAGAGGAGCCCACGCTGGAGCAGGTTTTCTGGCAGGACTGGTGACCCCACAGGGCACCCACGCTGGAGCAGTCTGTGCCTGAAGGACTGCAGCTGTGGAAGGGACCTACCCTGGAGCAGTTCGTGAAGAACTGCAGCCTCTGGGAAGGACCCATGTTGGAGAAGTTCATGAAGGACTGTCTCCCGTGGGAGGGACCCCACAGTGGAGCCGGGGACGAGTGAGGAATCCTCCCCCTGAGGAGGAAGGAGCAGCAGAGACAGGATGTGGGGAACTGACCCCATTCCCCATCCCCCTGCGCTGCTGGGGGGGGAGGAGGTAGAGAAAACTGGGAGTCGAGCTGAGCCTGTGAAGAAGGGAGGGGTGGGGGAAAGGTGTTTTTAATATTGAGGTTTTCTTTCTCATTATCCTACTCTGATGTGATTGGTAATAAATTAATTTTTCCCCAAGTCGAGTCTGTTTTGCTTGTGATGGTAATTGGTTAAGTGATCTCTCCCTGTCCTTATCTCGACCCATGAGCCTGTTGTTATATTTTCCCTCCCCTGTCCAGCTGAGAAGGGCAATGATAGAGTGGCTTTGGTAGGCACCTGGCCTCCAGCCAGGGTCAACCCACTACAAGTTTTTATTGGTTAATTACACGGGTCTTATTTATGTAAAATTTGATCAATTTTACGGTCAGAAATGACTAGGAGACTATCCAGAAAAAAATGACGAGGTTGTCCACCCAGGGTGCATACAAACTGGCCCATGAACAGCAGGAGGCTGTCTTGGGGCATTCTCTAGAGCTCTTCAGAATTTCCAGCTGGAGGGCTTCTTGAAAGAATCACTCAAATACTTCATTTTGTATGTGGCTTGGAGTTCAGTTAATCACCTGGATTCAGATCTGTCTGCTATTTTAAACCAGTCCATTGTCACATCTGTGCACAGACTCCCTGGGACATTCCCGGACCACCTAGGGAATTAATGATTTGATGCACTGAGTGTGCATGTAGGCACAGCCCTGATACCGAGCTATACTATGGTTCTAGCTATAGAACAAACTTGATTTTCATACTTAAAATCTCTCCTATAACATAAGGCCCATAGCTTTTGCTACACTAAACTTGCTGGCTTTGGAAATAGATCAATCACCCTCTGTCATGGAGTTGATTTAAGGCAAAAAGGCAGCCAGTTACATTCCCAAACATAGTATTTCATCACTTCTTCAAAACATCTCTCAGAGGCATTTGACTGTGTATTGCATATAAATACAATCAGCACTAGCTGTGATTTTAGTTACCTTTTAAACTGGTTACTGAAAATGCCACTGATGCTTTTTTATAACCTTGACAGGACTCAATGACATCCCTTTTATAGCAGTTCTGTCAACAAATAGCTTCCTTTTTATCATCATGATGTGTTCTTCTGGGTGTTACTTGCTGATAGTTCTCCACTCATCTGCTTGGACATTTTTGAATGGAATAGTCATGTGCACCTCTTTCTCAGTAATGTGTACATCTTTGGAGATGCAGTTTATTTCCTTTCACATTTCTTTGCCCTGCCAGGGATGATAGGACCTCAAAAACTATGCCTGTCTTTGTTTTTCTTGTTCTTGTTTTGTTCTTGTTCAGTGACGTGAACAAATAATACTGCAATTGCCCTAAGGGACTGACACAATATGCAGTGTTCAAACTGCAGAGAAAAATCAGTTCAAGAACACCACAATTCAATTAATAATGCTGCTGAAATAGAGTTACATGCTGTATCTAAACAATTCAGTACATAATATTGAAAAGTCTTAATGTCTTCCAATGCATATATCCATCAATATTTTATGTAGCTGGCTTCCTTTGTAAGGCAGTCTGAATAATGCTTCTGAATTCTGAATTGAGTAATGCTCAGTAAGTGAAACCTGTACTTTTCTTTTCTTACATATTGGAATGTATTATATCCAACCCTTCCTCCTCCCCCTAAAAAAAACAAAGCAAAACACCTTGATTTCTGATTGGTTAATAGCTTTCTTAACAGACTTTGGTTTTGCTATACCGCCAATGTTAGTTCTATTTGAATGTAGGAGCCTGACCTATATTTAGTGGATGGAAACTTAAAAAAAAAGGTAATTGTAAAGTTCAATGCTGTCATTATTGCTTTTCTGATCTGTTTACTGCAAGAACTTTACTAACTGTGTCCTCCAAATGTGTATTTAACAGTGTAAGAAAAATCAACTGAAGGAGACCTCTTAGAATCTGAAGCCTCTTAGCACAGATAATCAGGAGGCCATATCACGTAATTCTTGCTATAAGCTTATGTTCTGTCTTTCTCACATAGCAATTTTCATTTTGTTGATACTCAGTTTCACTGGTTGTCTCTTCATTACCTCCTGTTAGGAAAAGAAAAAGAGAAAACCCACAGGTAGTACCTGTTCTTTATTTTTATTAAGTTTCTTCATACAGCAAAAAGTCCCAAAGCCTTTGGGATATTAGGACGTATTTCTTGGCTATTAAAAAAAAAAAAACCAAACCAAAAAAAAACAAAAAACAAAACCACAGAAAACTAACACCTGCTTTTGAGTATGTTTTCACTTTTCAACATTTTTGTTTGCCTGTTTAATGGATATATCCAGCAGAAATTTTCATTTCTACAAGATGCCACATATATTAGTTTTTGCCTAGTGCTAATTTTATGAATGTATTATAGTCCAGTTATTGTTGTTGACTTTCACTATGCAAATACTGATTTTAACTCCTTTTTTAATTTTCTTTCCCTTACCAACTTAATTTCATTCTGTTGGTCCCTATTAACACAACAATTTCCACTGATAAGACATTTAACAATATATACTACAGAAGTGTGTGATATGTGAAATTATTGCAGTTATCAAGTTGTTTGTCATATCAGACATCAATATTTCAATGAAAATTACTTCACTACCTCAGTTACCTTTCTGAACCCATTCTCACTTTTCTTAAAGATTGTATTAGTGACTGTTTCATCATATTATTTTCCTGCGCTTATTGCTTACACATTTTACTTTGAAACCTCTTTAAGTAAGCCTCTTCATTTCACTTCAGTTAGTAGAATGATATATAACAGTTCATCACTAAAAATAGTCTCATTTGCAACATACTCGAGGGGTTTTTTTCTTTCCAAAGCCTAAGGGGATTTCCTTTTAAACATTTGGCTCAAAATGTTTCCTAGGCCATAGAAATTAAATAACTAGTTCATTATGAAAAAGACATATCCATCTCCTATCTCTCTGAGTCATGTCTTTCTTTGCAGATTGAGAATTAAAACCAAGTAGGCTGGTGGAGTCAGAGAACCAGATTTCTTGGAGGCGATACAAATTAACAGTTGGACTGCAGACTTGTATTTTCAAATACATAATTCACTTAACTAAGATGAAAGGGCATTTTGGCATTTAAGAATTGAAACTACAAGGAGTTCTGTTACTTATCGAGCTATAGCAGTCAATTTTTAGTGATGTGTTTGAAAATTTGGTAAAATATTCACACTACATTAAATAATGCATACTGGAAAATGTACTACTGTAAAAAGGCAAGAAAATATGTTTCATGAATATGTTGTTTATGAGTTGTTTTATGGGCTCATTTAAGGAGTAACTTGGAAACTTACCTGAGATTTAGGAAACTGAAAAGTTCTTCAGCTCTAAATCTATCTAGTTGCTTCCTTTAGTTCAAGGTTACAAAGCTTCAAAATCGCATTACTCAAAGAGCCTTTTTTGTCTTTTATACTTCGATGCTGTAGCAGCTAAAAGAATTGAGTTCCCTATTTAGTTACAAAAAAACTTACATAATATATTGGAGGTTAATGTAAATTGTCTTTGAAACTTCATTTTTCATTGCTATTCTTAAGAAGGGATTTGTTTTCTTTAAGAAAGAAGGGAAACAAAGGGTAAAATCAGAACCTGAGAATGAGATGGAAACTTACCTAACTTTCACTATAAACCCATTATTTAAATGACTTAAGGAAGCCAGGTTGAGAGCTGTAAGAGACAGAGAAGTAGTATAAACAGGAGTATCATGTAGAACAGGAGCCCGGAGGACTATAAAAACAAGAAATAGGGAAGGTGCTGGAAAAGCAAATAAGAATGTCAGATCAAGTTTGTATTATTCTTCCTGAAGTGCAGTTATATGATGTGAAGCAAATTAATGACAGTTTAACTCTGCAGCATGAAATACAGATTTCTGAAGGCAGTGAAGCAAACTGAGTGCAATGCTATTATTTCTTGAGTTACTGCACAGAAATGTGAGACACTGCAAGACAGATTTAAAACTTTGGAGACTAAATAGATCTTCAGTAGAACATCTGATGCTGTGCTTATTTTTACAGTATCATTGTTTTACATCTAAGGAATAAAGCAATATCTTTTTTTGTTTGAACTAGGTATACCAATAGCTTTAAACCATATGGGAAGCAGCAGCACTTGCAGCTAAGGTTTCATTGATTCTATGTTTAATCCATCTTCACTGATTTCTAATTTTACTACCAGTAAGAACATTAAGATTGCAAAGTCAAGCACTCAAATTTAGGAAATGCTAGAATTAAGATTGCCCATGTAAACTTTATTTGTTAACCCTTGTGAGCATACATTATGATACAATCTTTAATTTTTATGATACAATCTTTAGTTTTTCCACAGGACACCTGCCTCACTCAAGGCACATTAAGTGAATGCTTATACCTTAGACAATTTTTTCAATATTTCTCTTTTTTCTCTTCATTAAATATGTTGCCCTAGAGTTTATTTATCACATTATCTGAACTCTGCACTGAAAACATGATTATTGACATCTTTCTTGATTTTATGGGTTTCATTACCAGAATAGCTGGTACTTACCAAACATTAATCAATTTGTCTTCACAACAGTCTTCTTATAGACTTTCCAGGGTGCATCCACCTCATTTTGCCTCTTAACTTCTTGTCCTCCCCAATCATCTCTGCCCTGCCCTTTCTGTTTTCCCAGTCTTTTTGCTCTGATTCTCCCCCATACTTACTCCCTTCTGCTCTGGCTTTCTCCTCTCCCTCCTTACTCATGGGACACTCTCTTGTTACCTCTCCTCCAGCCCTTACTCCCTGAGCGATGGGCTGTTTTCTTCTTCCTTTCCAGGCTGCATAGCTCTCCTTTGTTCATCTTGTTCTTCTTTCCCATTCCACAGACACACCGATCAAGGACAGCACAGCGGCTCTCCTTGTTGTCTTTACAAACGTTGTCTTCTATCATGGCATCTGAAAGCCAGATTCATATTTGGAAGCAAAGTCCTTGGCTAAACTGTGCAATGTGAAGCAGACACCATTTTCAGAGAATTTCACTGGCAAACTTTAACAGACCTCTACAGTTTTTTGAAACATGCATGAAGCAATTTTAGGAAGTGGAAAATCAGGAAAAATTGAGGACATCAAAAGACATAATCTGCTGAATGATGGCAGGTGTTCCCAAATTAGCATTAGTACAAACACATACTCTGCGTAGTCCCATCTCCCAAGACGCAGTTGTAGCTAGGCGCTTTGTGCAGCCCTACTCCTTTCAGGCTCGGGCTGCTTCCAGACATGTCTCCGATCTCTGCCAAATTTAAAGCCATTGCAACAAAACAAGAAAACTAGAATTTGTCATCTAAGCAGCAATACTTTGAAAACAATGTATAAATTCTTCAATCTCCTTCTTAGAAAAAATGCACAGGTTTTGATGGATGTGTTTCAAATAACTAAATATAGAACACTTCAGGCAATGCAGTTAAATTTTCCTGACTTTATGGCAAACATAAAATAAAGTTTAATACGTGTTACGGAACTTTAAACATAGGTGTTATTTCCAAGTCTACATCTCATGCAAGTTAGAATATGATTTTATGTGTAGAATTATATTAGTTATATAAGCCTTTTATAATATATTCCTGTCAACCATGAATTCTAAGCATTCTATGCAGTAGTTTTCTATAGTAAGAACTGTGAAAGAAACTGAATATAATTGAGAGACCAGGATTAGAGAGAAAGTAGGGGAGAAAAAAAGAGAAAGAGAGAAAGGAAAATAAGTATTTAGAAACACAACTGAAATGTACTGGTTTTTTAGAATATCTGTTCTTCCTCTGTTCTTATGCTGTTCTCTAAACATCTACATTTGACCACTGACAGGGACAGTGTACATATCAAGATCAACCTCGAGTCTGATCCAGCCTCAGATCTTTTGGTATTATGCAGAAAGGGGAACAGTATATCATTATTCAGTTTCAACAGGGAGTGTCGTCCTGGTTTCAGCTGGGATAGAGTTAATTGTCTTCCTAGCAGCCGGTACAGTGCTAAGTTTTGAGCTAGGTATGAGAGGAATGTTGATAACGCACTGATGTTTTCAGTTTTTGCTCAGTAATGTTTAGTCTAAAGTCAAGGCTTTTCAGCCTTTGATGCCCAGCCAGCAAGAAAGCTGCAGGGGCACAAGAAGCTGGGAGGGAACACAGTCAGGGCAGCTGACCCAAAGTGACCAACGGAGTATTCCATACCATATGACGTTTTAGGAACTGCGGCGGGCGCGTTGCGGTGGGGGGACTTCTGGGTTGGTCAGTCGGCGGGTGGTGAGCAGTTGCGTTGTGCATCACTTGTATATTCCAATCCTTTTATTATTATTGTTGTAATCTCATTAGTGTTATCATTATTAGTTTCTTCTTTTCTGTTCTATTAAACCGTTCTTATCTCAACCCACGAGTTTTACTTCTTTTCCCGATTTCCTCCCCCATCCCACTGGGTGTGGGGGTGGAGTGGGTGAACGGCTGCGTGGTGCTTAGTTGTTGGCCGGGGTTAAACCACGACAAGTGTTTACTTGAATAAAACTCTGGAAGAAAAATTAAGCTTTGCAAACAGCCCAGAATGAATTAAATAGTCTTTGCACTGCAACACCAGACATTGCACATGCAGCTTTTGAGTGACAGTCTCACAAACCAGTGTGTTTCACTTGTATGCTACTGGAAAGTAGGGGGAAAAAAGGTGAAAGGGAGGGGACTATACACTGCTTCCAGTAGCATATTTTTCTCCCAGTTCTAATTAGTGGCGATTTAAGAGCTTCCACCTTACTCAAAGCTTGGAAAAAGAGCAAAGACTCACTACTGGATGATAAATTACCTTATAGAGCTTAGAAATTGTGAACTGTAGACTAGATCCTTTTCATCCTACTTTGTCTTCCAGATGATATTTCCATCTTTTCCCTGTCCTTGACTTTTTGCCACAGGGATTTTGAAATACATTTCTTAGATTGGCAATATTTATACAGCATAGGTGACCTAGGAATCCAATAAAACAAAATTATAGGATGCACAATTATAGGAATGTATAAAATGGTCTTACTGTAATAGAAAGATGATCAAAGAACAAGAAGACAAGAAGGGAAGAAGGGAAGCAGAAGGTCAGTGTTAGCCACAATATTCAACCCGGAAAATTAGTCATCTCGGAAGTTTCAGTCCTCCTTTGCAATACCTAGAGCAATATGAGAAGGATCTATAGAAGTTTTAAATCTGATAGGTATCTTATGAATACAGAAATAGCCAAAGATTCATAAGTAATATATTTAAACGAACAGAATGAAACCTTTAGAAGTGCTTTACTGGCTGATAAAAGAACTAAGTGCAACCACTATAAATGGCTATTTAGCTTTATGGCACAGGGCATTAGCTGAAAGGGCTTACTCAGAAAATGAAACTCACTCAGAATCGTAACTCTCTACCTAGGACAGTGTCCTGAACCAGGAAAGATTTTCTTTTGTTTTATGTTTTTGGCCATCATGAACAGAAGAACCCTTCTACAAACAATTGCCTTAAACTGCCTCTGCAGAAAGTTTCTGTTTTGATCAATCATCATTTCAGAAGTACTTGTATAATTAATTAGTGCTAGTCATAAATTGCTAGTCAAGGAGACTAACTCCTTGACACACATACAAAAAACCCCATCATCCAGTCACATTTCCTTTTCATTAGGACTTTTGTCCTATTCTTTAGAATAATAAAATTCTGCAATTGTGTGTGGGGGGGTATGTTAGATATTTTTCTAGATATTTTTGTCTTTTAAACAAAAGTGTCATAACTTTTCCCCTGCTCCTGGTAATACTATAATTTACAGACCAATTGCCTGGAAATCATATATAAGCAGAACTTTTCTCTTTGGTCATAAACCTTCTTCTTAACCCTTTCCAGTCTTAAATACATTTGGACAGCAGTTTTTGACAAGAGTAAACTACTTCTTGGCTCATCTTGCTTATAGGGAACGAGATTACCACCTGATACGTTGCAATGGCAATTTCAAAGCTTTAGACTCCAGTTCAATCCACATACCGACTGATTAAGATCTAAGAGATGTTGGAGAGACAGCACTCAGAACTGAAGTGTATGGCCAACTTCATTTAAAAGCGTGGGTCCCTAATGCAAGTCTCACATTTTCCCACTTACCATTCCCACAGTTTCCACTTCAGTCTTCTTTTTAGTGCAAAAGCAGTCACAAAGTCACATATTTTGTCATTAATATTCCTGTAAGATCTCTTAAGTCAACAGAATTTACAAAGAAAATTGGGCTCTAAATGGGCAAGACCAACTTTAAATAATACTATAAAATGGATCTGTTCTCTTTCAATTGAATGTATAGAGTTAATCGATGCTCCACTTAATGAAGCCCTTAATCTGAAAACCTGACAGAGAAGTAGTTCTACAATACGCTAGGGATGTTCGATTTAAGCAGTGTCTACTGTGTTTACCAGCCCTTCAAGATAATTATAAAACTCTTTAAGTCAACAGGGTTTGAATAGAGAATTTGGCCCCAAATGGTGAAGAGCAATAAATAAGTACTGTGTTTTAGATCGTCATATGCTCTCCACTGTCTAGGAACTGAGGAGGTAGATGTCAGTAAAAATTTCAGGAAGTGGTAGAGAATAAGAAGCTGTGTTTTCTTCATTTTTAACAAGATTTGTGAAGCATACTTTTCTGCAGTAAAAATGGTAACTCCTGTATCCATGCTTATGATGTTTAAATAGTAAGAAGAGTTTCTGAAATTTTGAATTTAAATGAAATATTCTCTTATTTGAATTATGTAACTTTACTACACAATATATTAAGGATTAAGAGTCAGAAAAATTTATTACAAGACTACTTCAGATCGCATTTAAATAATACACTGAAACAAATCTCTTTACCAGCTGAACACAGTTAATCAATGCTCTACTTAACAGAACCTTTTAATTTGAGAACTAATGGAGAAATAGATTTACAATACAATAGTACTGTGCAATTTAAGAGGTCTCAACTGTATTTGCTAACCTTTTAGCATAATTCTAATAAAAACTTCCATGCATTGCCCCATTCCAATCTTTTGCTAATTAACTCTGAACAGAGCAACTGACACAGAGATCAGAAGATAATATTAAATTACAAAGTAAGCAACTCTTATGACTTTGTAATGCCTTATGGAACATGAACACCATTTCAACCAAGTCAGATCTATCAAAGTCACCTTGCACAGGCTGAGCAGCAGGAATAAAATATGAACTTCCAACCTTTAAAATACAAAGTATCATTGTAAAATAACATACTCCAGGTAAGTTTTAATATCATATGCTTTCTGATATAGGTGGAATGATACTGGTTTAGGACAGCCTTTAAAATTACAGAGGGATGTGCATAGATACTTCTTAAAGTCTTTAAACTTCCCTGTCTTTGGCAATTGCTTCTTCATAAAATCAGACTTAGATTCCTCCCACAGTCTTAAGCTAGAAAGAAGTCATGCTAGCCAGGCACACTATCTTCTCAACATTTTTGTTGGCCCAAAGTTAGACAGACCCAGAAGGCTCTCAAATCCTAAATCCACAATGTTGGGGAAATTAATTTTTATTTTCTGTAGTAAATCTCAACAGCTAACTATGTAACATTTCTAGAAATATCAGCATTGTTCTCTACTTATTTGTTATGAAGTTTACTGTGGTGTTCATTAAGTTGGACTAGTGAAATAAAACCAGATGGCAGTGTAATAAGTAACATTTCTTTATTGCAAAATGGGCATTAAATATTTCTCTACTTCACTCCTGTGATTTAAATATTCCTTATCTTGGTGCCCTTTCTCATGACGGCTATAAGACTTGTCAAGAATGTTTCAGTAATTCCCAATGAATGATTCATTTTCTTTTCCCTCTTCTGAGTGCTTGAACTGCTACAACATTCTCCTAGAAGATAGTATAAAAAGAGCAACTTTTTCACCACCGGAGAAGTTCATAACAAATAAGATCAGTTTATGAATATAAAATGCAGGTTTTCTTTTTTTTTATTTGTTTTTTATTTTTTCCGCAATTATCAGTCTTACAAGCTCTAGAGTCAAATAGACTATTAACTTTCCTCCAGTCCTTCATTCTCAGGTTTTATCACTATTAGAAAGAGTTTCTGCAAGCTAAATTAGAACCTAAATTACACATCTATTTTGGAAGACAACCACAAGTGGATATTGCTTTCAATAAGAAATAACTTTTGCTTTATTTCTGTTTTAGGACATAAACAAACCGGGTATAAATTCCCATTTTTAAAGTACAGTGCATTTGAGGATTTTAGGATTAGATTTTTAACACATTGTATTACATTAAAATCATTTGGCCAACCTCACAAGTTGTTAGATAAACCTATTGCACAAACCCCATAAACTCTCCTTTCAGTAATTTGCTCATCAGGAATTATCAATTTTAGCAGAAAGTTTTAAAGCATCTATATAAACATTTTACTCCAATTCTGCGCTTCTTTAACTTCTGCTTGTTTTACAACTACTATCAAAATTTCAATTGCTTTGCAATAAATATTCTAGTCTCACAGTATACAGTGTTTAAAAAGCTAAGTTGCCTTCATTCCTGTTATTTTCTTTTTACTCCTGAAGAAACTCTTTTCAGTTGCTTTGAAAATGAGAAAGATTTCTTTCTTCTGGATTGTTCACACTTCCAGTTATCACATTTCCAGGACACTTAGAAGTATCAGCTCCCAAATCACTAACAGCTATCAATCACCACTGCACAAAACTGAGTATAATGGATATATGAGACATTTTTACTGTAAAATATGAAAAACAATACTTTATTTTTGTGGCTTAACCCCAGCCAGCAATTAAGCACAACACAGCTTCTCACTCACTCCCCCCATGTTGGGATGGGGAAGAGAGTTGGAAGAGTAAAAGTGAGAAAACTCGTGGGTTGAGACAAAGACAGTTTCATAGGTGAAGCAAAAGCTGCATGTGCAAGCAAAGCAAAACCAGGAATCCCTTCCCCACTTCCCAGGGGCAGGCAGGGGTTCAGCCATCTCCAGGAAAGCAGGGCTCCACCACCCCTAACGGTGACCTGGGAAGACAAACGCCATCCCTGTGAACGTCCCCCCTTCCTCCTTCTTCCCCCAGCTTTCTGTGCTGAGCGTGACGTCCTCTCCTCTGGAATATCCGTTGGGTCAGTTGGGGTCAGCTGTCCCGGCTGTGTCCCCCCCCCCGCCAACTCCTTGTGCCCCCGCAGCCTCCTCGCTGGTGGGGTGGGGTGAGGAGCAGAAAAGCCCTTGGCTCTGGGTAAGCACTGCTCAGCAGTAATGAACACATCTCTGAATTACCAATGCTGTTTCCAGCACAAATCCAAAACACAGCCCCCTACCAGCTACTATGAAGATAATTAAATCTATCCCAGCCAAAACCAGCACTCTTATCCTTTTAACTCTTACATGCCATATATCAAAAAGAAAAGCTCTGAAAGACTGTTCATCAGGTCTATTGTATCATTATGGTACAAAGTAGATGTGTTTGTGAAACAGTCCAGGGTAGAGATATCCCATCTTTGGACAACTGGAAGAGAGGTTGGCCACAATACCTACATTGCAAACATGACATACAAAAGGTGTTTTACCAGTGCAGCATGTCTCTACCCAACATAAGAATCTTGCCTTGCATTGTCTTTTCTTTAGTGTATCAGTATCAATGTAATGTATCTGAAGAACAAGCATAATATTTTTTTCCTTATTACGATCATAATGGTAGCACCTACTAGTTACTGTTCACATAACAGTGTGTCAAGCCCAATACAAGCACAGAAAGCAAAGGCAATCCTTTCCACAAAAGTTTACAATCACAATATAAAACAGGAAATAACCTGTGGAATACTGCTACAAAGTACTTTAGCTAGAATTGCAAAATACCTACTAAATAGTGAAATAAATGCTTAATAATTGGGCCTATTATTGTTGTTGTTATTATTACTGTTGTGGTTATTATAGTTATTATCTTTATTACCACTACTACTACCACGACTATTTAAGCCTATAGTAGCTCACTACAATATTGAAATTTACAGGCAAGCAAGCAAACTACTGTTGCACTTTCAAAGTAACACATTAGCAATAGCTTGTGTCCACCTGACCTACAGGAGGAAATGGATTTTTTACCTTTGGTATGTCTATTCTGGTGTTGATAGGAGAACCTAGGAGTCTGGGTTCTTCAGAAGTAGCAGTGTGTCATGTATTGACCAAGGTTTAAATATTTTGTACACTTAAGTTCATGTTCATGCTTCTAGTAGGACAGTTTTAGTAGGCTTATCAAGGCGGTCGCATATCTGTATTTATAACAGGTACATTGGCATTTATGGAGGTATCTCAAACTAAAACTGCAGTATACAGTTGCACCCCCATTGCAATAACTTCTGCGGCCAGTTACATTTTAAGTCTACTGCCTCTGGGTCAGGCAGATAGTTTAAGTATTCAGCTGTTAACTTTTCCAACAGATACAAACAGACTTAAAAGTACATTGTTAGTCCATCTGATGGCGTCTGTCCAGATACACAATGGCAATTCGTTGTCTTGTCTTGCTCTTTTCTTCCAGACTTGGGGTCATGTACTAATCCTCACTGAAATGATTCCCAGAGCAGAAAGACTTGTCCTTATGTCATTATCTAACAAAAGCATTAATTTAACCTACACACTATTCCTGCTTTCAGCTAGTTTAAATTAGCATGATTACCTGACAGCATTATGTGATTTGTTCATTCTTTTTGTCTGATCTTCACTACAGTAAGCTACAAGGACCATTAATTCCTGCTTAAACAAAAAACAACTTTTGCTTTCACGCATCTTTCAAACTTGGCATCTTCTTGAAGCTACAGAGAGTTTGTGCAGCTCTGTCTATTGAATTCAACTGCTGATGCCAGAAATAGAGTAATTCCTCAATTTGTTGTTAAAATTACCTAAATGCTTATATACCTACTGAGGAAAACGTAAGGAACACTGCTTAAAGAAGTAAATAGAGACCTTGGTGCTGCCACTGTTACTTCTTGACTGATCCTTTGCAAGCTTCCCACGTCTTGAAGGAATAGATTGGAGAAAGAGATTAGGATCTCAAAGGGGGACTGTTGCAGTCAGAGGAAAGATTATGGATTAATTTCTTCTCTTACAGAAAAACTGTTCAACTTCTCCCAGAGATATTTTAAAGGATAAACAGGAACATAGGGAGCAGTAACATATAAAACAGTAATTTTGAAAATGGTGGAGAAAGTGCTGTAAGCTTCTTCCAGATCACATCAAAGGGCAAAGAGTGAAAAAGAAGCAGATCATTCAAGAGCTATATCTGGCACAACTGGGGCAGCCTCCCATTAGGAACAGGGAAGGATTAAATGTAGGCAAACCCACAGGATCTTACCAGATCTTAAGATGGAGTATGTACATTGCTCTTCAGTCTCCCAGGACCAAGACTGAAAGCTCATGGCAGACAGGCAGGAAGGAACCAGGAGGGCAGGAGGAGTAGATGTGATTTCAGGGCAGGCAACAGTTTAATGGCTCCACAGGTTTGTGCATGACACATGCTGAGACAGAAACAGGAGGTGGTCCCCACAGTAGTGGGACAGTCATTGAGAAAGAAATGTTGTGGGGTGAAACGTGAAAGGAGAAGCGTGTATGATGGATAAAAGCCTGAGTGAGCACACTAACTTCTGAACAAGAGATGTTGATTTGAATGATAAGCACAGTTGCCAGCTTTGTGACCATCTGAACAGTACTTTCAGAAATTAATTCCTGCATTAGATATAAAAATGACTGCTTGTATTAAGGAGGGCAGTATTAACATGAGAAACAAAATACTTGGTTTGGGGCTGTAAGTGTTTTGGGGGAAAAAAACAGCAACTGAAAACAAAGAGGACAAAAATGTCTGAAAACAATCTGAAACAGGAAAAGTATTAGGACTTCCAACAGTTATATGCAAATAACCAAAAGGTTAATTTACTTGATTCATAAATCTTGGAAGATGATGAACTTGGTTAGGATGTCTTAGTAATTACTATGGGACCAGTTCTGATTTCCTTATTTGAAGTGAACAATGCTTTACTTTTTGAAGCGGTCCTGGTGAGGCCAGGTGCTTCACAGTTATGTTTTAACATAATCTTATTTTATTCCAGCTGAAGTAGTGTATCTGTACTTCAGAAATTTTTCATATAATATTCCTTTGAACATGGGTTTAAAATTAATTGAGATTCACATACACACAAGTTGCCTTGCATAGACTGAAAAGTGAAGGAAAGCCTACTATTAAATAATAAAAAGAAAAAAAATATTCAGACAACATAGCTACATGGCACAACATGCAAGGGACAAGGATTTATCACAGCCTTTATTCATTATATGTAAGATGATACTCAGCAACATCAGCTCCTCTCTGCAGTCTCCAGCAATGTAACTAGCATCAAGAAGAAACAGCAATCTGCAGGGAAACACAATTGTTTGTTTCTATTCCTATTGAGCACCAGTGTTAAGTCATAGCATTAAGACTAAAAAACCTCCAAGAAACCAGGATGGCAGGAACCTTAGAATAAATTAGAATCCTAAAATAACTTAAATCAACTGAAGTAATTCATACTGGTAGGCTAAATAAAGCACGCTAGAACATAAGGTGTATAATAGAAAACCACTGCCTTACTTCCTTAAAATGTAAAGGTTTGACTGGTAGTACTGCTGTGATAAGTACCTCTTCTCTGCTGACTCTGGAGCTGGTTTTCTGGGGAGTCTGGGGCACAAATGGGGCACGGTGGTTGGGGGCAGCAATCAGGCCATGAATGAAGGCTGCAGAGTTTGAGCCTTTTTTTCTTCCCCTTCAAGGCATCTATTTTTATTTCTCATTTACTTGTCTAGAGCCTCAGAGAAAGTGAAGACAGCTTGTTTAGTATATCAAAGCACGATCTGTCTGTTTTAATAATTACACTCTCTTTTGTAAAATAACTTTACAGACAATTCTGTGACACAACTGGTACCAAGTTCTGCCTTCAGACGTGCCTGTTACAACTTTGCTGAGCTCCTCCACACAGAGCCTCCATGGGTAGGTGTGAATGGCTCCATACTGCGGCAATGCCCCTCCATTACTGCAACAGGGAATCTTAGTAACTCTAGAGGTCAAACTTGTAACACTTTCGCAGTCTGCATTAAATGTGAAATCCCAAATAAGTCATTGAACCTGACATCAAAGAGGGTTTTGCTGACTGAAAGCCAAATCCCATCTACTCTTCCAGAAGTACCATGTTCCCTGACAATGGCAGAGCTCACAAGATGTGACGTACGGTGACCGGGGGCAAGGGATCTTCTCAGTCAAACATAAAGGGTTGATGCTCCTGTGTGCCGGCGCAGTGTCTTTTTAGGAACAAACTCCACAGATCCGAACTTACAGCAAGAATTTGTTTGTCATTAGGACATTGTTTCATTGGTTTGTATGTGTAAGCATGTCTACACTATCTTTTTGCTGTCTAGGTAAGGAAAATCAAGGGTTTTAGTCGCTGAATTATGTCAGCAAAGATTGGGTCCCAGAGCACTACTCTATAAATACTGAACAAATTCATTCTGCAATAAAAGACAAAAAATCTTTTGTTTGAAAGTATTATCTTTGATGTTGCAGTGTTTTAGGAATGTAGTTACAGGGAAGGATTTTCATATTGCATTTTTTGTCAATTTGCAATCTAAATATTTATGGAAAAGTGGGATTTATGCATCATGTGCTTGTAAATATGAAACTCCTAATGCATTTACGTTCTTCAAATTAAAAAAAAATATTATAGACAACATTTCTGCAGGGCTAGATCATTTTATTGACATATGCAATGCAAGAAACAGTTTACTCACAGAACTGAACAGCACTGCAAGGACTGTATAGATTTAAGCAATATCAGAAACATCAATCAGTATCTTTTCTTTTAAATCAGTTCATAAGAAAAAAGAAGTAAAATATGTTGCTTTAGCACTAACAGCAGATGTTATGAGGCACATTAAAAACACTTCAGGAAAAAAAGAAAGCAGATAAAAAAAAAAACCCAAACCTAACCAAACCGACAGAACACATATCTGCTTAAGAATTTCTCCACCTGTCACAGAATATAAAAATATTTTTACAAGTAAAACACGGAAGGATGAGAACATTATCCTTATTACTTAATCAGGATAAACCTTGGGCTTCTTAGGAGCATATGAAGCCATTTTCTTCTTTCTTTTGATTGGGCCAGTATCAATTATATTACTACAATCAGAAAGAAGGTGGCTGTATGTGGAACTACCATTAGGTGTATAGCATGTTGCATTTTCCCACCCAAAATACTCCCCTGTCACTTTTACCTCCTAGAGTAATGATGCTTTCCTTGTCTTCTCCTTAGTGTCACCATAAAATGGTGACAGTGTAGTAATAATAACTAACAGTAGTCTTTTGAACTGACATCTGTCACACTTGCTGCATAGCTGTTCCTCTGAGTTTTCTGTAAGGATTGCATTTGACCAACTTCCTTAGGCTTTTTATTTTCCTTGAAATATTCTTAAGATTACTTCCCGTATTTGAATTTATATCTTATATGTGCAGGGAAAGTATACATATAAATACTAAATGAGAAAACAGATTGATTTGGATAGGGACAGTGGGGATTACATTACCAAGAACACAGATTCTCAAAAATATCTGTTCTGTTAACAAGACAACAGCACGGGAGCCTTGCTGTTCATTGTGTATTTATAGCATGTTATTGACAAACTCTCTTACCAGGACCCCTTAGCTTGTGTTTCTCAAACCCCAGCCACCCAGCCACTTTCCTGGCAAGCACTAGACAGACCGGTGAGTGTTTAGTTTCCAAACAATATGACAGCTAGTGCACACACCCAGCATGGTTTTAGGCAACCGTACATAATACTGGCAAATATATCTAAAGATATGATTTCTTTATCAGTGAAAGATACTAGATCCTGAACTGATACTGTAGTATTCTTTTGTCCCGTTAAATTTAATTCTCTTACCTTTATTTTCGGTCAGGGGCGAGGGGGTGAAGAGGTCTATTCTGGACAAAATTGCTGTTAACTTATACAGACAAGTTCCTGGTATAAGAACTTCACTTCTTCTATTTGAGAAAAATCAGCAGAAAAGTAGTTCTCAGTCAGCTGCTTGCTTTCTTTGTTTTCAGCTTTTCTTCTGTTACAGCTTAGGTAATTTGTTAGACAAAGATAATTTCTTTCAATTTTAAAAAGTGGATTATAATTTTAATTAATTTCAGTAAAAGTCATTATGTATACATTTTTCTTTATGTCAAAAAAGACTATTAAAAAATCTGTTCATAAGAAAAATTTAGAAAAAACAAAACCAACAGTAACAGGGAACAAAATCCAGCCTTTATATTAGGCATGCAGAGAAACTGTTGTGAATGTTCCATCCCAGAGAAAAATAGAAGAACATAAGAATAAAAACATGTCCATTTTCCCTAATAATGCTGCAGGCTTGCAGCTTGCCTTGACAAGACTTAAGCAGATTTCATTTGTCTAAATCTGACACTGTTGTTCAAAAACAATGCTAAATACAAATGACATCTAAATTCTTCCAGCACAGTTCCAGAAAACATTGGGGTATAGACTGTGTTCTCCACCCCTAACTCTAGTGCCCTAACCAAAGTATCTAAATTAAGATGTTTTTAGCTCTAAGCTCCATTACAGTCTAGAGAGACAGGGATAGACTTTTCTGGGACAAATTCCACCATAGGCAGATAACAGTTTTCTCTAGTAGACTATCTATTTCAGTCCATTTTGGAGAAGTTTCAGATTTACCACCTGTTAGGTCTTACTAGGCAGGTGGATGTGGATTCCACTGTTGCTTGCTGCTTCTTATTCCGGTCTCCAACACAACTGCTTAGCAATGCTATCGGGGGGGGGG
>VYZV01019375.1:99267-115343 GCA_013401275.1 Pandion haliaetus
GAGGAATCTTCCCCCTGTGGAAAGAAGCGGCAGAGACGATGTGTGGCGAGCTGACTCAACCCCCATCCCCTGTTCCCCTGCGCCGCCGCGGGGAGAAGGTAGAAAGCACTGGGAATGGAGCTGAGCCGGGAAGGCGGGAGGGGTGGGGGGAGGTGTTCTGATGTTTAGTTTCCCTTCCTAATACCCTTGTGTTTTGTTTCTGTTTTGATTTGTAGTAAATTAAATTGATTTTGTTTCTTCCCCCAGTTGAGCCTGTCTTTTGCCCGTGACCATAAGTGGGGAGTGATCCCTCCCAGTCCTTGTCTCGACCCACAAGCCTGCCTTTGTATTTTCTCCTCATCCCAACGTGGCCAGGCGAGGGGGTGGGGGGTGACCGAGCGGCTTCGTGGTGCTTTGTTACCGACTGAGCTGACCTGAAACCACGACACAGGGTTACAGGGTTGCCAGGTAAAAAGTTCCCTGCTGAAGGATCTGCTCACAGTGAAAAGAAAGGCAAATACGAGTAGAAATTTGCAAAAAGTCATGGGTATACTGGATGGTTGGACCCGATTATGTGTGGTTTGTTGTTGTAGGCGTTTTTAAAACCAATTACTGTATTTAACACTAATTAAGAATCCCTCAAGTACCTAGAAATCCTGATTTCCTCCTGGTGAAGTACTCCAGAGAACGTGAAATGACATTATTTCTAGCACGTCTAAACTAATGCGTATCAAGATATTTTCTGATTCATTCAGGGGGGATACAATACTCTCCTCTGTCTGTCTTCCATTTATAACCACTACTAATTCCTCCACTTTTTTCCTTTTCCCAAAAGTTATAAAAGAAAAAGTTTTTTTTCTTTCTTTCGCTCTTTCTCTTTTTCTTTTTCTTTTGTTATCAATGAATTAACTAGTCTCTTCTTGGAAATTCTAATGCAGTTAGGTAGAGTTCTCATACAAAATATAACCTTGTCTCAAAGTCTGGACACACAGCTACAGCAGTTTGCAAAACCCTGTGTGAGGAGAGCTGGCCTCATCACCCAGAACTGAAACAGCTGAAAAGAAAGTCATACAGGTTTCAAACCCCGGTTGATAGCAGAATGCTAAATGTGAGCAAGCCTTCGGGCACTATCCTGGTGTACAATCCCAGGCCAGCAGCTCAGCATGAACGCTGACTAAACAGTTGCATATGTTGCTCTTCTACAGCCAGCTGAGGCAGGAGGATATTACTTCTATCTTAGGCACCCATAGTGAACAGGCAAGTTTAGTGTTCTCCCAGTGCATTTTAATATTAAAGCTGTGCTACAGTCATAAAAACCACACTTATGGGTCACTATTTCAAGCTGTTTCCTGTTGCGTTCCATCCCTGAAGTCACGACCTGGGCTGGAGAGACCAGGGAGGGGTCGTGAATTCCCTTGGGCTAAATTGAGATGAAACGACACCAAACGCTCAGTTGAACATTTTATTGATGGCAGAAGCAGCCTGAACGCGGGAGGTCGTAACAGCAGACGGCGGGGGCTCCCACAGCAGGAATTGGCACGGAACTACCTCAGTGACCCGTGTAACCCGCGGTAACCACCTACCTCGGTTCGGGGAAGGGAATCGGGAGAGCCCTCCCGTTGGGTCAGGGGGTTCCGAGCGGACCCCCTTGCTTTCTAGGCTCCTCCTCAGAGAAGAGCCCGGGGGCGGCTGGATCCACTCCCAGTCCAGACTTGGTCCCAAAACAGCGGGGTTGTGTCTAACGGGGCGAGGTGTGGCGGTCACGGGAGAGCAAAGAAAGGGAGCAAGAAAGAGAAAAAGAGGAAGGCGTCACGGGCCCCGGGTCCAGCGTTGCTCCCGTCAGCCGAGGGGGCCAGTTCAGGTCGAGGCGCGCGTGGGGCTTCCGTTCGCGCCCTTTTCTCCTCTCCTGGCCCCTCCGTCAGGCGGGCGGGCACTCGGGCTCGTTAGGCTGCTGAGCTGCTTCCAGAGCCTTGGGGCAGCGGGTGGGTGGGCCTGGGGGTGGTTGGGGGAGTCCCTTCCTCCCCTCCCCTGCAGCCATGGCCGCTGTCTGCTCTCTGCCCACACGCGGGGAGCTGCCCCGCTCAGCGGCTCCGAACACGGAGCTGCGCGTCCTCCGGCCCGGCCTCCGCGCCCTGTTGCTGAGGCCCTGGGCTGGTCATCGGGGCTGACCTGAGCGGCTGCTTCTCCCCTGGGGCTCCTTGCTGGGCAGGGTTCCTTGTTAGGCAGAGCTCCTCTGTCCTTAGGCAGAGCTCGCCCCGCTGCAATGTTGGAGACATTAACTCTCTCAGCCCCTCACACCTGGTTGAAGTTCTCCTAGAGCCCAGGACTCCTCCCAGCCACAGCTAGAAAGACCAGAATTGTCATCTCCTCATGAGTAGCTAGCCATCAGAGCCAGGTGAGAGGTATAACCAGGGAGACTAAGATACTTCACCCTTAGCTGAGCATCAGTGGAAGACACATAAGAAAACCTCACCTGAGAATAGAGACAAATAAGGTCAGGAAGCTGTTTCAAATACCAAAAATTGAAGCTGCAAGCAGGATCCTGAAAGACAAGTAAGAGAGGTACAGGAAAAAAGAAAAGTGGTGTCCTTGTTTTGTTCTTTAGGCAACACTCCATAACCCATCCACTGTATATCACTCCTGCTTCAGTGAATGAGTGGCTGTTGTACCTTGCTTGCACACCTTAGCTCTAAGGTGATATTACTTCCCAGTGATACTGCAAAGAATGGCTGTTTTGTATAGCCCTGTCCTGGTTTTGGCTGGGATAGTTATTTTTCATTCTAGTACCTGATATAATGCTGTGATTTGCATTTAATATGAGAAGAATGTTGATAACACACTGATGTTTTCAGTTGTTGCTAAGTAATGTTCAATGTAAAGTCAAGGATTTTTCAGCTTCTCATGCCCAGCCAGCAAGAAGGCTGGAGGGGCACAAGAACTTGGGAGGGGACACAGCCAGGGCAGCTGATCCAAACTGGCCAACAGGGTATTCCATACCACGTGATGTCAGGCCCAGTATATAAACTGGGGGGAGTTGGCCAGGAGAGGCGGATCGCTGCTCGGGAACAAACTGGGCATTTGTCGATGAGTGATGAGCAGTTGCTTTGTGCATCAGTTGTTTTGTACATTTCATTTATTTTATTATTATTATTGTCATTTTATTATTATTATCATTATCATTATTATTTTCTTCCTTTGTGTTCAATTAAACTGTTCTTAGCTCAACCCAGGAGTTTTACCTTTTTTTTTTTTCCCGATTCTCTCTGCTGTTCTACTGGGTGGGGGGGAGTGAGTGAGTGGCTGCATGGTGCTTAGTGGCTGGCTGGGGTTAAACCATGACAAGCCCTTACACCAACTAGCCAATGAAGGCCAAGAAGCCTCTCACAAATGAAAAGTATCACCCTTCAAACACTGATAACTGGTTGCTTTTTAATTAATTTTAGAAGTAAAGGCAATATTTATTTGCTTATTTACAAATAAACAAAGCTTTTATTTATGTGCTGACATTTTTTTCAAGGAAACTTTGCTTCGCAATCCTTATGTTAGAACTAGAGTAAATAGTCATGTAAGTTAACATTGTTTTCACTCACTGAACACGTTGCAGAGGTTTTGTACAAATTTGCCTTTTCTTCTGCAAATAAATAGGCAATAGGCCATCGTTATGATAGCTGATATTGATGAGTCAGATTACTATCAAACAAGATGATATACTTCAGGTCCTGCTTGCTTGCAGCTATCAAGGTTTTTGAGAGGGTTTGAGAAGTAATTTGAAATCATTACCTTAAACCGATAAATCCCAAAGCAAGATATAATATGCCAGAATTATTAGGTATCAAATTTCAAGTCTTGACCATGTTATAAATAATTTATTAATTATTATAACTATATCATTAGTTATAATTACCTGACCCTGCTGTTGACATTTAAAAGTCTAGAACCTTCCTGTCGATGATTATTTATTTATCATCAGTTTCTCCCTCCTTAACAAATATCCTTTATGAATCAACAATACAACCTACAATATTACTCTGAAAATCTCTCATTTTTTTGGGTAAACATTGAAGGACACTATTATTGCTTACAATTAAAAGAAAAGAAAAAGAGATTGAACCTAGGTCAGATACTGTAATTCTCAACTGATTTTGGTGGGTTTACTTGAATGTATAAATTAAACTGAATTTGCAGCAAATTGTTTATAAAGATGTGTTTTATTCAGAAGGACTGAAGTGTTTATAAAGAAGAGGGAGAAAATAGCAACTTATCAAATACTTCACCAAATAGATGGTCCTTTAATATGTTGCCTGATAATAAGTTGAGAAACAAAAATAGTGTGACATATTAACCTGTAAATCAATCAGTGTTGTTGGGGGAAAAAATGAACAACAGATATTGTTTTTAGAAACCTGACTGAAATCAAGGTTGTGTGTTGTGAGAAGAATTATTAAACCACATTTTTTCTTCCATAATGGAATTCATCTATATGCAAGTTATCAGGAACTGATTGGCTTCAATTATTCCTTCTAACATCTAAGAAAGACAAACCATAGACATAAAAAGCTCCTGATATTTTGCATATTCATAATACCTCAGTGAATCACCAGGAATGGCAAAACCGCTATCTGAATGCTAATGTAGAGCCAACAGATGAGTTGAAGGGCAAAGCAACATAGAAATAAGCTAGATTTTCCCACTTGAATTCACCACTTAATTGTGAACACTTATTTTGTATTTTTCTTTTTCTAGTCTTACCATTTCTTATCTTATCCTGTTTCATTAGAAAAAAAAAAATTCTAATGGCTTAATCTACAACAGACATATACCATAACATGTACCTAATTTTAAAGGGTTTTTTACATCAGCAATGTTCAGTACAATACATAATAATAATTTTTTAAGAGAAAACCAAAGATATTAGATGAGTACAGGCTGATGCTTATGCCTTAAGGGTCAGTAGTATGCAGAACAACATAACATAACAACCCTTTTTACTCAGTCTAGCAAAGAATGCATGTTCACAGCCGGAAATCATAACCATCACTTATCAGAGTAGCAGGTATCTCTGTTTCCAGAAAGTTACCTTTGAAGGACATATATCTAAACCACTTCTCAGAATCAATTTCTACTCTTCCATAAAATTAATTGGCCTTCTAGTTTTGCTGAATATATCTCATCATTTAATACAATTAAGACGAAAAATGAACTCTAGAGCTGTTATAGATCAACATTTTTACACAGAGATGAAAAAAAAAAACAACCCAACCCCAAAACCCAACTTTTTAAAAAGTTTGACATTCACTTTTCTTTATGTCTGACTGCAGCTGCCATTTCAGTGATGTTAGTGTGAGATGCACATGTACATTCAGGGTCATGCTGTTTCCAATTCATTCCCTCAGATAACTTTGCAAATTACTAAGGCATATTTGGAAGATTTCTGTGGAAGGGTACTGAGTATATCGGAAGAACGTATGTAATGAGTGATGTCAATGCTATGCTGGGCACTAATTGTGCCTTTACAACACTGAAAGTAGCTGTCTCAGCCTGTTTGTAAATGTGAGGACCCCAGCCAGCACCTGTCTTAACTAAAAAACACATTTAATATAAAACTCAGGCTAGAAAGCTGTTAACTGGAAAAGGTTGTGTTGATAAGCAGTCACTAAGAGCTGTGTAGTCTGATGGAGAAGAGCATCAATGTGGGTGTAAGGTCTCATTTGTGAGCTGTGGAGCACAAGCCTCTTCACAACTCACTAAAATATCCCATGGGGATGATGGCTAAGCCTTTGCAAGTCCAGATCCTCACATCCTCCTTTCCCCAGTGGCATTATAAAAATTAATAAATAGCACTTGCATCACACAACATTGTGGAATGCTTTACCCAGGCTAGTTATTAAAGTGATTAACGTGAATCTTTGAGGTGATGAGAGTCTCCCTGGAAATTCATCAACACTGTTGTCGGGCAGAAATAAACTAATTTGTTCTGGTGGTTTGTGTCCTGTGGCTCAGTCATCTCAAGCTGCTCCTGCTGCCCGTCTTACAGCTACTTGGAAATGGACTGGTCTGTACCTTGAATTATGCCTCTTTCTGGGACTTAGAGGAAATTTTGTTCATTCTTTCTAAGTATCTGCCCACCAGGAGTGAAATGAGTGGAATGATCAGAACAGTTTGTATGAGTAAGTTTTTATGTCTGTAAGAAGTTAAGAAGTGCCTCACCAGGCTGGACCTGCAGGACATTGAGCCCTCGATTCTCAAAGCCTCTGGCAATGCCGAAAGGAGAAGATGGGAAGGAAGAGCACATATTCCTGGCTGTGTCTGTAGACCATTTCTCATTGCATTCCCCAGCATCTAGAGTAGCTGTAGGGGCTTTAGAGGGTAGATCCCTGCTTAGTCTCTTTAGCATCTCTTTATTGCTCTGTCTTCCAATGAATTTATCTAATCCCTTTTGCAACTGGTGGTAATGTTTGCCTTTGCAGCAGTCTACAGCACCAAATAACAGAGGATCACCGCATACTATGAAAAGGAATGCCTTCTTTTACATGTCTGAACCTGAGTTTCCACCAGTTTCAGTGGGTGTCTTCAGTTCAAGTATTGTGAGATTTGATGAATGAATAGTCCAGTGTGAGCTTGTAAACCTCCATCACATTGCTCCTTGGTTTTCTACTGTACAAGATAAACGCTCCCATCCCTTACTTGCTAACTTTATAAGGCAGCTGCTCTATCCATGTGGCATTTTAGTTACCATTTTCTGTACTGTATTTAGTTTAGATTTAGCTGCTACTTCACTGCAAGCAGTAGTGTTATCACAGTATCATTTTGGGGGAAACTAAGACAGTTCTTGGGATTCCCTGATTAAACTTTACGTTTTGTTTACCTTAATGTATTTGCAAATTCCAATGTAGATTTACTGTTTCTACTTCTCAAAGAATTTTTGTTTCAGCTTCCTGTTGGACAAAATATCAGCTTGGGACAAATCAAACTTTGTCTGTGACTCTGTGCATTACAATTGTGCCAGCTATGACAGTGAACTCGCTCCCCAGCCTTTTTCATATGCTGGGAAGATACAAGCCATTCTGTGTGGGATTCATTGCAGCTGACTTTAGACATCTATACTTTAGTCGTCTACATCTGAATTAGTCACTCTGGATTCCCTTTATAGTCACCAGAGAGAAAAGACCCATTTAGAGCATGATTCATTTGACCTATTTAGATATCTACTTAAGAATAATATGAATCATGTCCTATAACTTTTTCCTCTCCCTTGACTACCAAGGGAACTAAAATGTTGATTTCTGCAAGTAGATTTCATTGACCAGATTCCTCTGTTATTTTGACACTATTTTCCAGCAAAAAGTTAGACTGGTTATCACAGGATGACTCACTTGTCATAGCAAACTTTTCAGCTGAATTCCTATTAAACTGTAAGCCACTGCTAAAGTTGCTGTGGCAGGCATGATACGCCTAGTGAAAATAGACCTGATAGGCATCACTAACTATGTAGCTGTTGGAAAAGTCCAACTAGAATATATTTTTCCAACAGGTGTTAACAACTATTTTTTGGTCCAGAAGAACCCAAATTTTTTATGCTGTCAATGAGAGTTCTTTCACAATTGCTTGTCTCCACAGTCACTGGCCTCAACAGCTTTGACAGAGAAGCTGATCCTCAGAAGTATGTATAAAATATCACTTGTCTTTGCCTTAGATTTTTCACTCGCTCATGGGAGGTCATGGCATATCTCTGAACACAATACTAGCAAAACTCTTACTGTTCTTGCAAGTTGTTCACTCATTCATCTTTTACTTCACATATTTACTTAGTAAAGATAATTCACTACAGTAAACTTATGGGTATATGCATATATTGTTTCCTAATTCTCCTTTCAGCATGAGTATCTTTGTCTCTAGCATTACATTGGTCCGCATAGCTTTGTCCAACTTAAAACTAAGTTCTAAGTTCCATGGACAACACAGAAGGACATAAATAAACCAGGATGTTCCTGGAGTGCACTGATGACAACTTCTTCCTCCAAGTGATAGAGAAGCTAACAAGGAGATGTGTTCTGTTGGTCCTCAAACTCACCAAGAACAAGGGGTTCATTGGGAATGTGAAAACCAAAGGCAGCTTTGACTGCAGGGACTATGAGATGGTGGAATTCGGATCTTGAGGGCAAGCAGGAGAAGAAATAGCAAGATCACTACACTGAAATTCAGGAGAGAAAACTTTAGCTTCTTCAAAGATCTTCTCAGAAGAGTCCTATGGGATAAAGCCTAGAGGGACGAAGGTCCCAAGAAAGCTGGTAAATATTTAAAGAACACCTCCTCCAAGCTCAAGACAGTTCCATCCCAATGAACATGAAGCCAGGTAACAATGCCAGGAGGTCTACATGGACGGACAAATTGCTCCTGGCCAAATTCAAATACAAAAAGAAAGCATAGAGAGGGTGGAAGCAAGGATGGGTAACCTGTGAGGAATTCAGGGACATTGTTCAAGCTCCAGGATAAAGTTAGGAAAGCTAAAACCCAAATGGAATAAAATCTGGCCAGGGATGTCAGATTCTGTCAAATCTGTCTTGAAGGGCTTCTATAAGTACATAGGTGACAAAAGGAAGACTAGGGAAAATGTGGATTCATTGCTCAACAAGACTGGTTACACAGAACATGGCTGTGGTACTGAATTCCTTCTTCACCACAGTCTTCAGAATAGAATAGAATAGAACAGAGCAGAATAGGATAGGATAGTTGAGTTGGAAGGGACCTACAATGATCATCTGGTCCAACTGCCTGACCAATTCAAGCATGTTATTAAAGGCATTGTCCAAATGCCTCTTAAACATTGAAAGGCATGGAGCACCAACCACCTCTCCAGGAACCCTTATCCAGTGTTTGACCACCCTCTTGGTAAAGAAATTCTTCCTAATGTCCAGTCTGAACCTCCCCTGGCACAGCTTTGAACTAATCCATCATGTCCTGGCACTGGATCCCAGACAGAAGAGCTCAACACCTCCCTCTCCACATCCCCTCCTCAGGAAGCTGTAGAGAGCCATGAGTTCGCCCCTCAGCCTCCTTCTCTCCAAACTAGACAAGCCCAGAGTCCTCAGCCACTCCACACAGGACGTGCCTTCCAGGCCTTTCACCAGCTTTGTTGCCCTCCTCTGGATGCATTCGAGGACCTTCACATCCTTCTTAAGTGGTGGGGCCCAGAAATGCAGACAGTACTCAAGGTGAGGTCGCACCAATGATGAATACAGCAGGATCATCCCATCTTTTGACCGGCTGGTCATGCTGTGTTTGATGTACCCCAGGGTGCAGTTTGCCCTCTTGGCTGGCAGGGCACACAGCTACTCCTATTGAGCCTGCTGTCAACCAGCACCCCCAGATCCCTTTCTGCAAGGCCAGAAACTCCTCTCCGGATTTATATTTGTGTCAAGTAGTAAAACCAGCCTTCAGGAATCCCATACCCCAGAGACTGGGGGAAAGGCTGGAGCAAGCAGGATTTACTTCAGGATCAAGTTAGAGAGTACTTAATCAAACTGGACATACGTAAGTCCATGGCCTTGATGGAATCCACTCACAAAAGCTGAGGGAACTGGCAGATGTCATTGCGAGGCCACTCTCAATTATCTTTGATTGAGCATGGCAACTGGGAGAAGTGCCTGAAGACTAAAGGAAAGCAAATGTCACTCTTATCTTCAACAGGGACAAGAAGGAGGCTGCAGGCTGGCCAGCTTCACCTTGATCCCTAGGAAGGTGATGGAGTAGCTAATGCTAGGAACCATTTCCAGGCACATTAAGTACAAGAACATCACCAGGAGTAGTCAGCATGGATTCACAAAGGGGAAGTCATACTTGACCCGCTTGATAAACTTCTACAGTGAAGTGACTGGCCTGGTAGATGAGGGGAGAGCAGTGGATATTGTCCACATGGACTTCAGTATGGCTTTTGATACTGTCTCTCATAAAATCCTCATAGACAAGCTGTTGATGTATGGACTGGACAAGGAGACAGTGAGGTGGATTGGAAACTGACTGAATGGTCATGCTCAGAGGGTGGTAATGAGAGGCATGAAGTCTAGTTGGAGGGCAGTAACTAACAGTGTAGCCCAGAGGTCAATACAGAGTCCAATCCTGTTCAACATCTTCCTTAGCAATCTGGATGATGGGTTAGAGTGTACCTTCAGCAGGTTTGCTGCTGACACTAGAGTGGGAGGATTGGCTGATATGTCAAAGGGTTGTGCTGCCATCCAGAGGGACCTCAACAGGCTGGAGAAACAGACCCCATGAATTTCAACAAGGGGAAGTGCAGTCCTGCATCTGGGGAAGAACAACCCAGGCACCAGTATATGCTGCAGGCTACCCAGCTGGAAAGCAGCTTGGCAGAAAAGGACCTGGTGGGCACCAAGTTGAACATGAGCCAGCAACGTGCCCTTGAGGCAAAGAAGGCTAATGGTACCCTGGGCTGCATTAGGCAAAGTAATACCAGCAGGTCAAGGCAGGTGATCCTTCCCCTCTACTCAGCATTGATGAGGCCACACCTGGAGTAGTGTGTCCAGTTTGGGGCTCCACAGAACAAGAGAGACATGGACTTACTGGAGACAGTCCAATGAAGGGCTACAAAGATGATGAACGGACTGGAGCATCTGTCCTATGAGGAAAAGCTGAGAGAGCTAGGACTGGGACTGTTCAGCCTGATGAAGAAAAGGCTCAGCAGGGGATCTTATAAATATTTACAAATACCTGAAGGGAGGGCGCAAAGAGGACAGAGCCAGGCTCTTTTCAGTGGTGTCCAGTGACAGGACAAGAGGCAATGGGCACAAAATGAAACACAGCAGGTTCCTTCTGAACATCAGGAAACACTTTTTTACTGTGAAGGTGACTGAGCCCTAGAACAGGTTGACCAGGGTGGTTGTGGAGTCTCCATCACTTGAGATATTCAAAAGGTCTTTGGACATGGTCCTGAACAACTGTCTCTAGGTGGCCCTGCTTGAGCGGGGAGGGTTAGATCAGATGACCTCCAGAGGTGCCTTCCAACCTCAAGCATTCTGTAATACTATGACTCTGTGAAGTAGAAAGAGAAATAAAGGGTTGCTTGGGTTTTTTTCCTTCAGACAGAGAATCAGTTAATATCCATCTGTGATGAGTTTTGATGTGTTTCAATGACTTTTATGTAGAATCTTCAGAGCTAGTGGTGATATTGCAATCTGTTACTACTGGTGTCTACAAAGTGATGCAGTGCAGTATAATAGTGTCCAGAGAAGGGCAACGAAGCTGGCGAGGGGCCTGGAGCACAAGTCTGATGAGGAGCGGCTGAGGGAACTGGGCTTGTTTAGCCTGGAGAAAAGGAGGCTGAGCGGAGACCTTATCGCTCTTTACAACTACCTGAAAGGAGGTTGTAGTGAAGCGGGTGCTGGTCTCTGCTATCAAGTAACTAGTGATAGGACGAGAGGAAATGGCCTCAAGTTGCGCCAGGGGAGGTTTAGATTGGATATTAGGAACAAATTCTTCACTGAAAGGGCTGTCAGGCATTGGAACAGGCTGCCCAGGGAAGTGGTGGTGACACCATCCCTGGAGGTATTCAAAAAACACATAGAGGAGGCACTTCAGGACATGGTTTAGTGGGCATGGTGGTGTTGCATTGACGGCTGGACTTGATGACCCTAAAGGTCTTTTCCAACCTAAACGATTCTATGATTCTATGACAGTTCTTGCATCTTTTTTCCAAACACCAGATTTTCTCTTCACTCTTGTTATTTGGTGTTAACATGTGTAGTACATTGCGTTGTTTTTGTGTGCTGCAGGACAGGTCCTGACATACCTTTCTTTTCAAGGCATCTTTTAACATGATTTAGACTCTCCACTCTGACAAGACAATCTAAGCACCACCCACCTTTAGCATGCTCCAATATGCTGTGCCTTTTCTTGTCAAATTCTATTGTTTGTTAAAAGTTAAGTCTCAATTTCTTGACAATTTGCAGGGTTTATTTTATTCATTATCTCACTCACAATAGATCACTTACGTCCAAACCTGGAAGTGCTTTCTTTCTTTTATACTTTCTGTAATATGTATTTTTTAAACATGTTCTTCATATTTTTACATTGGGTGCCACACACTTCACATTTCTGTAAAGGGAGTTTCATGGTTAGCCTCCTCTACCTGAGCTAACTGAAAGCTGTTTAAAAATCATCAAGGGCTTCAGAGCCAGCTATTGTCAGGATTAAAGCGTACTTCTGACTACTTTCCCCTTTACTTTCATGCATTACTTGCAGTTACTGGATGAAGAACTGTTTAAATCTTCTGTACTTCTGTTCACATTTCCAGAATGATAGAGCTGGCGAGACTTCCATTCTTCTTTTCAGAATAACTTAGCTGTTTGCTTTAGTCCTGGTTATTATTGTTAAGAAATTCAGTTGTACTTAGAATTGTCATTCCTGGAATTTCTGCCCAAAGGCTCCCACAATTAGGATAACCTGTGGTTCTACACTGTGACCCGTAGACTCCCTGGTAGCCTATTGCCCCTTCAACTTTGTGTTACCTTTAACAATCACTTATATCCTCTCTTCTTTCTCTGCCTTTTTCATGCCTTTTCTATTTCTCTCTTCTTCAGAGCAAAGGCTGCAGAATCTGTCCCTAAGTCTCTACCGAGGAGTCCTCTCCCTTTCTCTCTCATTAAAACCAGTAATCCGAACAGAGTCTCTATTTATTAGGTAGTCTCATAATATACTTTTTCCCTTGTTCTCTCTTGTTTAAGCTTTTCTCCTTTCATTCCTTCCTATTATATCTTTAAAAGTTGATTTTGTATTACTTTAAGACTTAATTTCTTCTTATTTTGTAATGAACTAAAAGATCTTCCACCATTCTTTCAGCTTTCCCATAAAAAGGGACATTTTAAATGTATATATATAGCACCTAGCACAATGATTTCCTGCTCCGTGTCAAAATTTCTTTAATGCAAAAGAAATAACAATGTAACAATCATTTTATATTTTAAAACAATTAATATTGCATATTTCCATATTACCTTAGTATTGCATTATCAGCAATTAACAGCAATAATAATGTCTTATTACAGCTGTTACAGTCTTCTCTATAATATATTGTTCCTTAATTATTTTGATAATCAGCTTCCAAATGGGTATGAAAGACTAGCTACTAATGTACAGCCAGATTTATGGCCTATGGAACTAAACAGATTTTTTTTTTCTTACCTTCACGGCAGCTGGGTCAGTTATTAAGTAGAATTAATGACTACTAATTGGTTCACATTCCCTATGGAATCGCTGTACAAATTAAGTGTAAACAAAGATGCAAACTGCCCCTCATCAAAGATATTAAATATATCTAATGTGTTAGCATACTCATATACAAAATTATTGGAGTTCTAAATCGTGAAAAATTGTTCCTTGATAAGTGATTCTGTATTTCACTGAACTGTCATTACCAGGCATATTCAAATCACTGCTAATATTTCTCCTTCATCTTTTAACATGGATCAATGAAATATGACACTCATCTCTGTGCCTTCTTCAGAAATTTTTGCAGGTTTACTCTCAAGCCAATATTTAGACTTGCACATTCTAGCATGGATGAATTTAAGTTAATGCAATGAAACACAATGGGGTCAGGCAGAAATTACAGTTTCAGTGAAGTTTTTTTTAATGCATAATAAGGTTTAACTTGGATTAGACTGAAGTGTCATCTCTTATAGCCAAAACTGGCCTCCTGCAATTCTTTTGCCAGGCTTTGAAGGACTAAACACTGCTTTACTCAGGTTCCCCATCTTTGCCAATCAGCCCGGGCACTCAGTCATAAAGTAATGGAATAAATTCTGGTGAGGAACACCTATCGCCAGCAATTGGAAGATATCAGGAAAGTATGAGCTGAATAGCAGCTCTGCTCACTTCACCAGGTTGTCTAGCATTTCAGGAGCCTTCAGTGTTTGAAATCTAACAGTCAGGGGAATCTCAGCAAAGACACCAGATCTACCAACATTTGTGCTATCTGTGCTGCTTTCTTCCTGTAATCTTATTGGAAACCTTAATTACTAAAACTAGATTCAGTTGGGCTGTTTTAATTTGCAGAAAGCCCACTGCACTAGTAACCTCATGTGAAAAGACAACATTATAATATGCTAGGCATTTGGCTAGGAGTTCAGTTACCTATGCAGGCTCCTTGGTTTGATGAATGTCCTTTCTTCTATGACATTGTGACTGTAACATTTTTCATCAGTTAGTTTTACAATGAAGTATTCCTCTGAAACACAGTACAGGATCAGCTTGTATTTGGGTAAAAGACACTTTGATGCTAGTTCCAGAAAAGTCAGAATATTTTTACAACCTTTGTTTAACAGTCACAAGACTATTCCTACATATGCGCAGTCAAAATAATTGAGAAAAGCATTATGAGGAGATTTTTGGATGTCTTGCACCTCTGTGTCAAGGATGCACCGTGTGGACAATGCTGTCAGTGTTTCCTCAGCCATCTGAGAAGGAATCCCAGTAAGAGATTTTCCTTGCCTTGAGCCCAGTAATTAGCATTAACTTACATCAAAAGGCATCGCCCATTTTTAGTGGAAATTAGACTTATTCCTTCATCAGGTGGCTTGATTTCTACTCTCAGAGGAGCTATACAATATCCTGTGAGATCCTCCCTATGTGTCAATGAGATCTGTAAAACTTTGATGGGCTACTTTGATGTCTCATCATTCTGCCAGTTCCAAACATGCTTGCGATATTACTACAAAGAAAAGCAATTTATTAACAGTATCTGTTCAATCCTATGTGTCACTCCTGTGTGCCGATGGTGCTTTCTGATGTTCATCTTGACAAGATTTTCAGGTTTGGAGGAACGTCTAGCTGAAAAGAGCCTTCTTTGGTTTCCACTCATTAACAGTGTGAAAGTACTGTCATGATTCCCTTAAAAAGTAGCTGATGTTCTGGGGCTTTATCTTCAGAATGCATTTTTGTTTTTCCTTTCCACTGTAATCACAATAAACCACTTAATCTCAGAAAAAGAAAGCATGGGATATAGGGTGAGAAAACCAGCTACCACCAAGAAAACATGAGTTGCCACCAGCTTGCACAAACTTGCTAAACTCTCACACAGGTGCTGGATGGGGGCAGTTTCTCTGATTCTGGGCTTCTGGGAACACATTAAGGAAGCAAAGCCTTTCAACAGAAGCCTTAGATAGGACCCCTACACCCCATATCCTCATCCTGAAATAAGTGTTTATTTTTCCAAGAGTTTTCTAATATTTTTTCATACTGCAATATTGAAACTGTGGAGCCCTTCCTCTTCCTTCATCTTTCCTTCCCACTTGCTTTCTCATAACAATGGAGCTATAAGTCACAGATGACTTTCAAGACCATCAGTCTATTAACAGGCAGAAAAAAAAAGTTTACTAGTATGTCCCTGGGGATAAAAACCTCTCAGGATTTTATCAGGTTTTTCAGAGCTCTTCTGATTCTCCTGCAGCCATGCAGGTAGTGCCATGTGCACTTTCCTATGTTAATTCCATATGAGAGAGGCCTTACTTTGCAAATTTCTGCTTCCTAAAGTTCCTTCTACCAACCCATTTTCAGATGAATTTCAGGCCCCTTAAGAAGTCCCACTGCTTAGCTATAAATTCATCTGGGAGAAATGTCTGTTGGGATTTTAGCTCCTAGCTCATTGTGACAGGGTACTTCTGTTTGAATTAGACATCCTCCAGGCTAATAAATTTTGATTGCTGTGCACTGTTAGCCATCTGCTCTCATCATCCCTTGGGATCCCAGTCCAAGATGGAAGTTAAAAGGCAACAAACCAAAACCCTCAACAGATATAGTACAATATAGTTTGTACTCAAAATAGCAAGCAGAGAAGAAGCTGATGCATGGTATTTGATTAAGACAAGCATGGACATGCACTGACTTTTCACAGGGTCTGCTGACATATTATGAGTGACACCGTAGCTATAATTAAAGTTTTCTAGTACTTCTCATTGTAACACACTCTTTTCAGTTGTTTATGTATTTGCCAAAGTTTAACTAGTGGAAAAAAGGCAAGGAATCAGAAGAAAGAGACATAGGGTAGCCTAAACCATAAAAACAAGTCTTTAGGACTCTCATATATG
>VYZV01019376.1:0-17400 GCA_013401275.1 Pandion haliaetus
AATGAGGTTAGATTCATTTTATCTGAACCATTTTCATCTGATGCTGTAGTCACTGCATTATGTTTCTGTTTAGGCTAACCAGGCACATCAAGGAGCTCATGGTCCATGTTTAAACTGCATGTCAAGCTACAGGGCCAGCTTCTGCTAATCCCAGAACACCACCTGTGTTTCTTAGTCCAGAGACTTAAGTGATTTGGGGTGATGAGTTACCTTAAGATTACTGATAATTTCTGTAATGATCTGGGGTTCCAGGGTTTCCTCCTCCAACATACCAAGATGATAACTAAGCTGAGGAATGAGTATCTGAGCTGTGCTATGATTCTGCTTGAAAAAAATTTGAGATTTTTCAAAGCCTCTCCTTTCAGCATGAAAGGAAATGGCATGTGTCAGAAGAACAGCACCTCCTCAGTCATGTTGAAATAGCCTGTTTTATATGTGTATGCTATAATCAAGATTTATTCTTTAACTGCCAGGCACTGAGCTCAATTAAGAATTATTCTCATACGCATGGAGCAGATAATCTAAGATGGTCAAACTTTCATTAGCACATGTTGTTTTCAGTATCATTATCCCTTAGCATTAAAATTTACTTCATTATTTTACCTCCATTGATTTCTTCTTTCATTTTGACAATTTCAGTATTTTCTTTCTTTACAAAGCAGGTTAATCAAATACTTATAAAGTAGGTTAACAAATTTTCCAAGCTCACAGAAACGGACATTTTCATGAAAAAATACATCTTGCCTTAACCTTCTATTTTGTAAAGACAAATCTATTCAGGTCTTGACAACCAGTGGAAACATTCAGTATAGCTCACTAATAGGTTTCTGTAGGGAAAAAATTGGTACATTTTCCACATAATTTTATCAAGTAAATGCTCTGACAATATCTTTGTATTTGCCCACTACCTCATTTCTTTCTGTTGCCCTTTAAGATCTTGACATTGGCAATCACAATACACAGACACGAATCCCAATTTACATAGAAAACCAGCTACAGTTCTCTCACAGGCTGAATTCCAGCTTTGGCTCCTCTGTTTATGAGGAAATCTTTCCTGTCTAATCCCCTAAGGAAGGCCAGGAGACATCTTGCAACTTGCATGTCATCATGCATATGATATCCTCAATGTTTAACATTAGCCCACTGGGGCCACTTTTGGAGGCTGTGACCCTGTCTAAGAAGAATTGCCCATAGGAACTGTGTAATGCATAAAGTCAAGATCTTGCAGTCACCTTGCTGCAAAGGAAAAGAGGGCATCTACAACATGGCCACAATGCTCCCACTGCTAGGCAAGGAAGAGGAGGAACATATGGATGCCCGTCTCTATCCACTATAGGCTTTCAGCAATCAGATCGTTGCTTCCCTGAAGGTTCACTGCTATTTACTTCACTGTCTCCCATTCCTCCTGTGTAGAAAGAGGCTCTGTGTTCCCCTCTTTCAAGCAGGTTTCTTAGTCATAACTCCTGCTTTGGTATTCAGGTATCTGCTCTGATGTTTTCATTAATTATTGTGGGAGATGCTGCAAAGGGGACAGCATCACTAGAGAGGACATCTTCTCCTGGGCCAAGTACCACTGTACTGGGGTCCATCCTCTTCTGAGGGCTGACAATGTTTCTTTCTTCTGACTTCACAGGTTCTTTACAACACCTCAGGTGTTTTCCTTGCTAAGGAGTGAGATTTATTTGCATTAAGTCCCTAGCTCCTGGAAAGATACACCCCAGTCTGCTTATTTTACAATTTTGAGATTACTACTGTCTCCAAGCCTAAGCAGCAGAGTCTTGCTCCAGAAATACATTTCTAGACACTACCTTTTCCCTAAGACAACTGCACTTTGTGTCTCTTTCTCAGCTAGCTACATGCCTTTACAGTCTTTCTTAAGTGTTTCTTGGACCTCTCACCATTCCCAGATTAAGTGCCTTGTACCCTAGGAACAGGGTCTTTGCTCAAGCACAAATTCTGTTACCAACTGGTTATAAAATATTCAGGCTGTGGAAGCTACTATAAAAAGAAGAAAGATCTGTAACTGCAGCAGGGGACATAATATGGTGGCAATACACAAGAATGAAACCTCCAGGGATAAAAGGCAAGAACTTGTAAAATGGTCAAATGTGTTGTGGCACCTACCAATTTTAGAACAATTTTTCTTATCAGACATTCACTTGAAATACTTTCAACTTGTTTGGCAGTCTAATACTTCTATGCCTCATTGCAAATCTCTCAAATGCCAGTAGCATTATTCAACATTACTGCATCCAATTTATTGAGCTTCTTTGCTATGGGATATTTAACAAAATAAGAATGCATTAGGCATAATTAGAACATGACTAAATTAATTTCTGTAATCCTGATTATACTGGATTACTGCTAAAGTAATTCACACATCTGTGCCGTAGACCCAGTATCACCCGTAAGGCAGCCCACAGTGTAAAAGGTACATGGCACACAGAACCCAATGAACAAGCACTAAAATTTGCAAAATCTTAACTGACAGCATGCCTGTTGACTTTAACAGTAGCAATTTGCAATGTTTAATAATAGACTACTAAGTAATTACATACTGTTACACTTGCACTGAATTTTATCATTAAATTCATGGCTCTTCCTTTGTCCACCTAAACAGTCATTTCATCCTAGAAGGCAACCAGCTTAGTCAAGCATGATTTGCCCTCATCACTCTGCTGGTTGTTCTTCATTGTCTTGCCCTTTGTGTACTGGAGATGGATTCCAAAAGCACATGGAACACATGCTCCATGATCGTTTTGGAGAGTGAGTTAAGTTTGACCAACCAATACTTCCCTGGATCCTCCGCTTCACCTTTTTTAAAAATGGGCACAACAGCTTCAATCCAGTTGTTGGGGTCCTCCGTGATCACAATGTTTTTTTATAGCTGATAGGCAATGCCATTATATTGGACAGCATTTTTGCAAAGTCCTGTGCAGTCCCATGGTTGTAAGGTGACTGCAGAGCACTGTGCTCTAAAGTCTTTCTAACCCATTGCTGCCCCATAGTTGGCAGCTCCTCTCCTTCAGAAAGGATGCTGGTACACACAGAAAATGGAAGCAGGATTTGCCTGTGATGACTGAAGAAAAAAAGGCATCAAGTGTTTCTGCCCTTTCCGTATGCACCAGGACATCATCCTCAGCCATCAACATGAAGGGAGCTGCAGGGATTTCTGTACAGATGACGCTGTTTATTCTAGCACAATGAATAAACCATCTCAATTACGCACTGATATAAGCACTGCTGAAATAGCTTATGTTTATCTTGGTTTTGCTGAAATTGGGTTCATCAAAGAGAATTGGGCAGTCATCCCTTACCCTTTCATCAACCCAAAGCAATGGGCAAATATAAAGGTTAATCTCAAATGTGAACAACAACCAGCTGCACAACCCTGTGTGATCAAACCTTGACTTTTCAGTTCCAGCCATGCCAAAGAGATGCTAACATTTCCAAAGCAGTAGGGAACATCACTGGTTCTAAGAGAGGAATGTCACAGCCACCTTTTTAGTGAGCTAAGTTTACAAAATCCTTCTGAGACATGTGAATCTGAATAACCCTCAAGGAGAGTTTGGGGTGCTAATGGATGGGATGAGTTGCTAAATTCACATCTTATTCTGAGACCAACATTGGGCAACTCAAGAGACAGTAAGTGCTAATTATAGAATCATAGAATCATTTAGGTTGGAAAAGACCTTTAAGATCATCGAGTCCAACCATCAACCATGCCCACTAAACCATGTCATGAAGTGCCCTGTCTACATGCTTTTTTAATACCTCCAGGGATGATGACTCAACCACTTCCCTGGACAGCCTGTTCCAATGCCTGAGAACCCTGTCAGTAAATAAATTTTTCCTAATATCCAATCTAAACCTGCCCTGCTGCAACTTGAGGCCATTTCCTCTCGTCCTATTGCTAGTTACTTGATAGAAGAGACCAGCACCCACCTCACTACAACCTCCTTTCAGGTAGTTGTAGAGAGCAATAAGGTCTCCCCTCAGCCTCCTTTTCTCCAGACTAAACAACCCCAGTTCCCTCAGCTGCTCCTCAGAAGACTTGTGCTCCAGGCCCCTCACCAGCTTCGTTGCCCTCCTCTGGACACGCTCCAGCACCTCAATGTCTTTCCTGTAGTGAGGGGCCCAAAACTGAACATCTTCAGCTATGTAGCTGTAAGGCAACTAGCAGCTTGGCTACAGGCTAACACGGGATGAAGGAATCCTCTAGACCCGATTTAAGTAGGTGAGTTTATTTCCATAGCCTTTACAAACATAGCAACTGAGTGAGGATTCTACGAATACATTATTTTATTCTACTTTTTACTGATTTATTCTATGGGTGATTTCAGGTAATTGCCAATCACCAAGGTGGTCTCATCCTTCAGGGGGATGACACTTAACACTGGCATACTCTAACACCCACACAGCCAGCACATCAGTCCTTTTAACACACTGGAGAGTCAGGGCAATAGTATGTACCTCCACTTAGCACATGGACTGGTTTGTGAACTAGCAGTACACTCATCAGGGGAGAAAAGCTATCTTCCAGAGACTGCCACTAACCAGCAAAGTTCCATGATGTGCAACTCAATTCTTCCGGGGAACAAATAGTAGCTAGGGCAGAAGGATCTTATTTTGTCCTTCATTTTTCTTTCCTCAATTTATCACTGCTTCACAAAATGAAAAGTACAAGTGCTAAGGTCATTTAACAACAGCATTTTATTATCCCCTAACACATACTGCAAACCCATCAAAAAAGTAAAGCAGACTCCTTGCACTGACATGAAGTAAGGCACTGATTGGATTCCTCGTCTCTAAAAAGGGAAATTATTTTTTTTAAATGACAATTTTTCATCAAGTAATTCTTAAGAAGCACAAGTTTTACAACTGGTGGTGTGCTGAAAATACTGATATGCTAACATACCATGCTCAGGAAACATCTGCTGATGTCGATGGTCAAAAGGAGAAACTACTTATATAGTGGCGATCATTAAACAATGCTGATCTTAAACAATGCTAAACTCCTTCAAGACAGCTCATCAACAGAGTTCAAATATGCCAAGAAATACATTGGCTTTTCTACTTCACAGAATGCAAACGAGTACCTTCCAGTTTCCTTACTCTGCGACAATGACACTTGCATTATGACAATTTGCACGGACTTGAGACCATTCCTAACATTTCCTTTGAAGAAGCAAGAGTCAAAATTGAAACATACAAATTGTTCAAGTGCTTCAAGTTATGCTGGCTACTGAACAATGTGTAAACCTTTGCATCTGTTTACTCGCACTTCACATTTGCATATTTTTCCTCATAATACCTCTCTTTTTACTTGAAAGAAAAAGGAAAGTAAAGATTGCAGTGAAGACTTATTATGGCTCAGAGAGGAGCAACCTTCACTGTTCAGAGTTTGAATCCAGCCAGCAACAAATTCAGGGAACAACGTCCAACTAACCGGTTTGGTACACACGTGAATACCAAATCAGTTTGGAACGCACAACACAGTCAAAGTAAAATAGTGGAAATACTGAAACCTACCTTGACAGGACTGCTGTATACAGGGCAGAGGAGCAGGTATGCTCAGAAGCCAAAGAGCAGAGAAAATCATGGTGAAAATGGAGCACAGGAACACAGGCAGGCACAGGCAAATAACAGACTTAAGAAGCTGGGAGGAGTGCCATGATGCACAGTAACATGGAGAATCGTAACAAGTTGCTAGTCAAAGCTAGCCTAAAAAGAGCTTGGCATTGTTTAAGAATGGTAAAATCTTTAGTTATCCTGCTTAGAAGAAAACCTGGGGTTAACAACTATATCCCTTAGTCCAGTTGTTTATTCTTCTCACACCTTATTGCGTATGCCATTACAATACCAATAGGCTAAAGTGAGATCTTGGAGACAACATGAAGCCCAACCTATCAAATGCAATTGTAATGTGTTTTATCACTTGTAATCAACAACTTTTGACTAGTATCACAACATAGTGTCCTTGATGTCTTGGATGAAGGAATAATACAGGAAGTAGCAGGTGAAATATCCACTTATATCCACTAGGAAATGGAAATTTTTTATTTCTGAAGAAGTTATTAATCACAAAAAGCTGCTCACCATTTTGATGCAGGGGAAAAAAGGACAAAATAAAAGGCTAAGAACAAGAAGCAATCAGAGCTATTGGTGTGAGACTGCAACCAGCTTTAAGAATAGTCAAACACTCCTGAAATAGCAGTGATGACTAGGAAATTTGAGGAAAAGACAAAAGAATAAAGGAAGTGGAATACCACTAACATCTAAAGACTATTTTCTGAAGGAAACAATTGAAGTCTTCCAGGTAGAAGACAAAGGTTGAAGTGTGACTTCAAACACATTTGTGTGTGATATAAGAAACTGCATTAACACCTTTAATGAGATCATCCAGACTGCAAATATTATGTCAACAGCATTACACCTCAATTGTTCGCAAAAATTAGCTTGCTGGTTCTGCTTTTAGAAGAATGGCCAGTTTGGCAAAAAGTATGTCTTTTTTCTCCTGATTACATCAAGTACCCCAGAAAAAAAGAAAGAAAAAACCCACCCTCCTCTACAAATCTTCCAAGTTTTGTAGATAAATCTTGTACATACAGATTTAAACATCTGTGCCCAAAAAAGGTTCTTGTATGTCAGTGAAAAATACACACGCACCCAGTAAATGAAGTTATCTCCTTCACAAGTAGAAAACATTTCACAACTGCTCTGTGGCTGAGAAGCAGTGAAGCATGAAGTCTAGAGCACAATTATTATCTATCACATTCAAGAAGTAGGAGGGACACGCATTAGAAGATAGCAGGTCTGGAGTATACAAACAGAAATACATTATTTCCCTTAGCATTTAATTAAATAGTAGGTCCCATTACTACAGGATGTTGTGAAGGATAATGGGTTCCAAAAGAGATTAGATGAACTCACAGAGAACGAACAGGTCTGTCATGGAATATTAAACACAACTGTTAAGAATACAGCTGGGTCATGAAGTACCTAAGTAGCTGTCTGCTGAAAGCTGGTGTGATGTGCCTGAGAAAGGATCACTTTATACATGACCTGTTTGCTAGACCCTTTGCATCTATTCCTTGATCCAGCTGGACACAGGACACCAGGCTTGACTGATCTTTGCTCTGATCCAAGAGGAAATTCTTTACCCACTGTTCCTTCTTCTACTGAGGCAGGTCTGCAACTACTGACTTACTAATCTTTTAATGTTCTAATGTCTTGGTTCAAAAAAAGGATTCTTTAAGATCTTCTATATTAGTTACAGTAACACCTATAAGCTCAGAGGTTTATTATATATTAACATTGAAGTTTGAGGGATTTGGGACTACTTCAGATCCATTCAAGAAATTGAGAGTAACGGGTGTCACCAGAAGCTAATCATTCTATGGTAGAAAGGAATTTTTTAAATCTCAGTAGTAAACTTCTGTCATGGTTCCGGTTTCAGCCCAGCCGGTAGCAAAGCACCACGATGCCGCTTGCTCACTCTCCACCCCCGCACCTGGCTACGTTGGGATGAGGAGAAAATCCAAAGGCAGGCTCGTGGGTCGAGATAAGGACTGGGAGGGATCACTCCCCACTTATGGTCACGGGCAAAAGACAGACTCAACTTGGGGAAGAAACAAAATCAATTTAATTTACTACAAATCAAATCAAAACAAGGATATTAGGAAGGAAAACCAAACATCAGAACACCTTCCCCCCACCCCTCCCGCCTTCCTGGCTCAGCTCCATTCCCGATTCTTTCTACCTCTCCCCCTGGCACAGGGGAACAGAGGATGGGGGTTAGGGTCAGCTCCCCACACATTGCCTCTGCCGCTCCNGGAGCCTCCGCTCCACCGTTTACCCCCATGGGCTGCAGGGGGACAGCCTGCCGTCTCACCATGGGCTGCAGGGCCATCAGCCTCCTCAGGCGCCCCTCCTCCCCCTCCTTCTTCACTGACCTCAGTATCTGCAGAGGGGTTCCTCTCCAATTCAACTACACACTGCCAGTTCCCCTTCTTAAATCTATTCTCCCAGAGGCGCTCCCACCATCACTGACTGCGTTGGCCTGCGCCAGAGGCAGGTCCGACTTGCAGCTGGGGGAACTTCTAGCAGCTTCTCACAGAAGCCACCTCTGCGGCCCCCTCCCCCACTACCAAAGAAACCACGCCACACAAACCAATAACAACTTCATAAAAAAACCTCAGTTATACATCATTCCCATGGATTCCACATCCTCAGTCCTAATTGGCTAGAATGCCACAGTCATAAACTTCCATAGTACTTCTCTGTTCTCTTCAAGCTTTAACATGAGTCAAAGTTATGGATAAAGAACAGCCAGAACACAGAGAAGCTGTAAAAGGTGACTTGCCACCACCTCTGCACTCCTTTCATAACCCTCATGACTTTTCTCGCAAATTTAAGCAGCCAAAAGGATGTTGCTCTTACAACACGTGGAATTGTTGCTTGCTTCAGGCAGTATTCCATACTCTGCACTGCATGTACATGTTTGCAGATAATTTGTTCCTGCATATATGACTAAAAAGTGGTGGCATTAAAAAAAAAAATCACATATATGGAACAATAAAACCACACTATTGTTTCAGTCTTACGCCAAATTCAATGAACCCATTGTCCTGGTTTCTGCTGGAAAGAAGTTAACTTTCTTCGTAGTAGCTGGTATTGTGCTGTGTTTTGGATTCAGTATGAGAAGAATGTTGATAACACACAGGTGTTTTCAGTTCTTACTAAATAGTGCTCATACTAAGCCAATGACTTCTCAGCTTTTCATATGGCCCCACCAGTAGAGGCTGGGAGTGCACAAGAGGTTGGGAGGGGACGCAGTCAGGCCAGCTGACGCAAATGAGCCAAAGGGGTATTCCATACCATATTATGTCATGCCCAGTATACAAGCTGGGGGGCACTTCACTAGGGGGCACTGTGGCCAGGAAATTGGCTGGGCATTGGTCAGCAGGTAGTGAGCAATTGTATTGTACATTGCTTGTTTTGTATATTCTATTATTTTCCCTTCCTTTTCTGTCCATTTAAGCTGTCTTTATCTCAACCCAAGAGTTTTACTTTTTTTTCCCCTGATTCTCTCCCCCATCCCAGTGGGCCGGGAGAGGGACTGAGCAGCTGTGTGGTGCTTAATTGCTGGCTGGGTTTAAGCCATGACACCTATCTTTTGAGAAAACTTCAAATTGCATATATTTGTACTAGTTACTCTGTTAGTCCGTGTCTGTAGCATGTGAACTATAGCAAAGGCCTTGTTCATGAGATTCTTCCGCTGTGAGGCAGTACTCTCAAACAGCAAAGTTTAAGTTTAAAGATAAACCCACTCATGAGTTCCCAAAGTCTGCCCAAACCTTCTTATGTGAAACCTAAGTTTCAATTCATAAAAGTAACACCTGACTCAATTAAAAATTTCCCACAACTCAAAGCTTTTATTCCATAATCTTAATTTCCTTAATTCTTAAGAATATTTATTTTTCTAAGAAAATGAGCCTCCAAAATTAGAGCAAGAAACCTGGTTATAAAAAAATGGGTGGGTTTTTTTGGCTTAGGTTCTTTTTTTCCAAGTTCCATCATTTTTAGTGCAGCTAGAAACCTTTGCTTTCAGAAATAGGTGTCTGAGGCAAAATAGCGAACACAGCTTGCCAAAGGGAGAAGAAAACTAATTTTTACAAACTTCATAGAAGCACTCGGATTGCAGAGGAATGAAATTTTTATATTCATTTGCTCTAAACTAATGTTAACAAATTGTTAAGAATGCAGACTTTTTGTTTTATTTTTGCATCAACAGTAACTGTTTATTAAGCAAAATAAAGGTTTTGGTTTCCTGCACAGAAATTACATTCCCACTTTTTTTTTTTTCAAGTAATTTCTTCATGCTGATTTACATTTTTGGTCATGAAAACATAAGGTAACTAGCTACGTTACCTGTAGCTGTCCAACTGTTTGCTCACTGATAGCACAAACTAATACCACATGGATATTTAAGCTGCACATATTAATTTTTGCTCCAACTGAAGTGAATAAAAATACTCAGTTATGCACATTCCAAAATACTCTACCATACACAGATGTATAAAATACAGCATCAGAAGTCCCAGTATAATTCTTGGAATCCAGTATTTTTGGTAATAAATTGTACTATTATTCTGAGGGGAACTTCATGCAGACAAAACCTGTAAGTATTTCACAGCAAGGCACTTTTCACATATGTTAACACACACAGACTCTGATTGAAGAGAGTCTGCAAATAAATCCAAGTTTCTTCAAGTTGCATTGACAATCTGGATACTTCTTCCAACAGGTTTGGCTCTGATGAGAGAATCTTAAGATGTAACTGAAAATTAAAACAAGCAGTTAGTGAAGCAAATACAGATAATAAAAAAATTAAAAGATCAGTTTCCTCATTCAATTCCATACTTCGCATTCAGGAATGTCCTAAGTAAGGGAAGGACTCTCTTCCTTCAATTAATTCCCTCCATTTAATGCTGCCTCCCTTTCGCTAGTCTTTTACAAGCTATTTGACATATGTATTAGATGGGACAAGGCAACAAAATGTCTTAAATGTGTTACTGCTTTACTAGACCTTCTTCTGCCACTGCTGCTGAATCTATCCTAATCACAAACTTCTCTAGAGGGTAACTTTCTCCAACCTGCACCACAAATTCCTCTTTAGGCTAGAAAGGCTAAACAGATGCCCTGTCAATCAGGATTATTATTTTAATTATCTGTGCTGCATAAAGCAAGAAGAATGATGCCAGCACACTCTATACTGATACAGATGATGTCTTTCTATGTAATAAACAGTAACCTTGGTAAAGCATAAAGAAAAGAAACCTCTCAATCTCGTAGAAAGGCAATACATTATTACCACTTAACAGATGGAATAGTTACTCTCCTGGCTACAACTTAAATCTAAGAGTCTTGCTAAGCTGAGACCTGTTTTCCTTGGAACCTACAACAAAAGACAGTGGTGTTCATGTGTCACAGGGTGAGTTTATGTTATTCTACTGTGGTTCAGATCTGGAGTACATTTCTGAAGAAAATTACCTAGCTGTCCCTAATCCACTCTACAAGAGCCAAGTTTCTTTTGTATGTAACTAAACAGAAAGATGAATTCTAACATCAAATATTGCAACTATTAATCATATCCAGTCCATAGGACCAGACTAATAAAAACCAGACTAGTAATAAATTGACATGATAAAAAGCCACTGGTGAATAAATATCAAGACCTCAACCGTGTTTCACTCTACAAATCTACTCCTACTCATCCGCACTACTTATTCTTGTGGAAGCTCCCCCATGCGCTCTATTCAACCCCAACAAAAAGAAACGAGCAAGTTGTATTTGTCCAGCATTACACTCTATCTTGAAAACCAATCCTGCAATATTGCTATTAAGAAATATATTATTCAGTTAAATATACAGTATTACATGTGTCTGAATGTTTATAACAACTTTTTACTAGTAAACTCATTATATACTTTCCCACAGTTTCATAAATCAGTATCTTGACATGGTAAGCATTTGTATATCAGAAGGGTTTCAATCTTCTGTAGAACCACTTTCTCTCTAAGAGTAACTGCTACTGTATTTTATCACAATAACTTTCTAACTTCCACACGCCTGGGAATAATTTCATTAGCTCTGTGATGCTAAACATGTGACAGAAGAAAGGCAGCCCACTGACATGGAAGGTGAAAGTCAGGCTTGCAGTGTGTAGTGATAAGTCTAACAAAATGCCCATTTTACTTCCCCAAACATTGTGCATTGAATTCTTTTCTTACTGAAGACATAGCATATCTTAGCTTAGCAATTAACAACAATTAAGAAGTTAGGTATGTTACAAAAAAAATAAAAACAATTCTCAGTAACGAATACTAGAACAAAACCTGTCTGGCACAGTCCTCTTCACAGTATCTGGTTTTAGCAAGTTTTTCTTGACTGTGACCAGATGAGTTGCCAAATTATCCAATACATCCAGTCTGTCATTTTAAAACAATTCCCAACAAAAACCACTTAAGATAATTCTTTCAAGTAGACAATTTACATGCTTTTACTGGACAACCATCATTTTAAACAGGACTAATACAGAATTTTATAAGAAAATTGTTACCTTTAAAAATAGTGCGAGGTATGCCTGAGCAAGTTCAAAGTTGTACTTCTTGTTCAGCATCATCCCAATCATTCTCAAAAAGCTTAGCATCACCTCCATTGAGCCACCACCTTCAGGGGCCAAACCCCTTAGCTCTATCTCAATATTAGATGGTCCCAAGCTTTTCAGTAAGTTAAGTGGAGCTGTATCTGTGTTAAAGCATTGAGGGATACATTATCAGTGACATTTGCAGAAAATAATTTTACAAATTCTTCATATGGACAGGTTTATTCCAAAATTCTTAAGCACTGACTGTATGTTTCAAGCTTCTACCACTTCCTTACTGTTCTCCACAAAATACCATTCTGCCTTTAATTTACTGTACCATCACATACTACAGAAAAATAGATCTCTCTGTACAATTAACAACTTTGTATCACTTTTTTCTGTCTTTTAAGCTAAACAAAAAATTCTTATTAACCATGTAACATTGTCATTTTACATCTCTTGGCAAGAAGAACCTATATACTTGGGAATTCAAGCTATTACTGCAAATACAACCTAGAAGAGACAGGGTTCTACTTTTACTAGGCATCTTTACAGTGTTTACTTTTACTGACATTAAGCTAAATTGAGGATCATCTGGTGCATCTACGCTAGTTATGACTTTTGTAAAGCGAATTCCTCCTGCTTTTCCTGTGACCTGGGGTGGGGTGGTAGAAACCTTTTCCCTGTCAGAAACACATAGAATTTACAAACTCTTTCCTCCTCTTCATAAATGTTCTTCCTCAGGATTTCTACAATCCTACCTGATCTTTGAAAATTCCCTCCATTCGCTTTAAAAATGCAGAAATGAAAATATGTATGGTAGCAAAGACAGCTGTTGGTAAAAACATTTTAAAAAATGTCTTCTGATTAATATTTTCTTTTGCTAAGAAGTTGCTAAGGACAACTTCTTATACTCTCATATCATGGTAAATAATGGTATCGGGCATTTGCTAATATTCCTTAGGTGGTATAAATCTGTTTCCATCTGTATTTGATTCCTATGAAAAACATTAGCTAGTTTTAAATGTAATTGTGATATTAACAGTACTAAAGAGATTAACTCATTTTTGTACTGTGACATTAAAAAACCAAGCATGGAACATACTATGAGGTTGGTACATACACAGTATGGAGAAGGCACCCAGCTCAATCTGTGTTCACAGTCCTGATCTGAGGTACAAAACCCTGTCTCCATTCTGATGATAAGCCAAGATGGCTTAAGAGTGTAATACTATTTATTTGCATAGCCTAGTCACCTTTAGAAGAGATGCGTGTAAACTAGCAAGCACAGGGCCATGTTACACACCAGCACCTTCTTGAGTCAGGATCAACAGGCTCCCTGAATTGGGATTACAGCACAGACCCTGGAGTACACCTGCCTTACAGCAGAGTGGTAGCCTGAGGGAGGCCCATGGGACCACTACTGCAATGCACCATGGAGTGCACTTGCTCCCAGGTACAGCCAGCCTCTAGGTGCTTGGTTAGGTTTTTAAATACTCACCTGATGTTTCACACTCCTCTGAGCAGCTCTGAAGCAGCTTAATAGAACACTATCATTTGCAATACTAAAAACACAGCATAAAAAACACACCTTGTTTGTGATAGATAATAAAGTTCTATGCACAAAATGTTTTTTAAGTGCAGCTGAGTAAGCTGGTCATCTCCAAAGAGTTTAAGATGGGGTAGAAAAATTTCCAGAAGAACTGCCTTGTGGACAAGCTATCAGTGACTGTCCATTTACATTCCCAAGCCAGCTATATTAGCAGTCATTTCCAAAAATCTAAGTTTTCAATGATTCTGTAGCAGCAGGTACATTCCACAGGCAACTTAAGCGACCGCGTTTCAAAACGTTAAATGTTAAAAGACATCCAACAGCTTATTTTTATATCAGTTATTTCTTCTTAAGCTTTAAATTATAAAGCAATCAATTAAAGCTCTGTGTTTGCTGAATGTTTAGTGAAGTAGCCCTCGAAAATAGAACTTGCTAGATAAATTATGTTTTTCATGTTTCAGTGAATTACGACTACTCCTTACCAGACCATTCCCTTCCTTTCTTACCCTAGAAATAATACACAGCACCTCTTCTGGGTGAGATCATCACAATCTCCAAAAAAGTCTAACGGTCTTAGGAACGTTACCTTCTTTCTCTACGTGGGTTTTAGCCAGAACTGGGCTCCATGCTGCAGGCAAGCTGGAGTACCAATGGATCTTTGATCTAGATTGGCTGCTTATGCATTAGTCAGCTTTATACATAACAGGTCATTCTCTTTGCCTTTGCTACTGTACTATGCATATTTTTTCCCTCATGAATGTTACACACAATTCTGGCATTAGAAATCAAACAGATATCAAAATATTATTAGCATCTACATTTTTGGTGAAATGTTTTCTTAACTTACATTCATTAGTGCTCAGGGCTTCTTCAAGATGAATGTAGAAATCAGATTTCTGTGCCAGTACTCCAAGGTTTACGACCTTTGACTAGACCACAAAAGTATAAGAGTCTACATGAATATGCAAACATATTTTTACATCTCAATTACACGTCCTACTGACAGAATGAAAGACTTTCAGAAAGAAAGCCTTAATGTAAATGTGTTAAAATTGGTAGTTTGAAGTCTTTAGCAAGATTTCACTCAGGACTAAAAAGCATTTAAGAATTTTCTTTTAAAATATACTATATAAACACTACTATATTGATTCTTGTTTTTACCTGTGTATCATTTTCTTCCTCTGGAGCAATGTATCGGGGTATAAGACCAGGAACTGTTGGGATGAAGAAAGGCGCTGACTTGGGAACTTTTGGTGGCTCTCTTGGCTTATTTTTTTTCTGTTAATTAGATATTTGAATTAAAATCATCATCATAGTAAGAACATATGGAAATTTTCTTTGTCAGGAGTTTTATTTTTAAAATACTATGAAAACTGCAAGGACTAACTGTAAAGTAAATACATAGGTAAAGTGTTTTACCACTAAATATGAAGCTACTATCTAGAAGAAAAACAGCCCCTCTCCCAAATCCCAGAAATTGTGAAAAGCACCATATAGTCTTCTACTGCAAAATCCTGAAAAATACCTGAAAAATGGAATCAAATTTCATGATTAGGTAAATGCAGCTCATAGAACAAGGGCAAATACATCTGGATGTATACTACTATTTTTTGCACATTCCCTCTTTTTCTGGTTATGGGAATGTCCAACAGTGATTTGGAGGCATAACGTAGAACAGCTTTACAGGCACTTACTAGCTGCATTGACATCAAAGTATCTGTCTTCAGACATCTCTTTTTCATGTTGCAGAAACAGTAATGGCAAAAGTTATGAAATAGTTACTCCTTCTCAAGACTTCTTGAATGTCCAAGAGGATGGTTAAGACAATTGTCTGTTTTACATTACAGAAGAAATAGCCCTTATTTTATGTCCTTAAAAAATACAATCCAATATTACAGTAGATAAGCAAGGGTGTACCTAATATCATTACCTTGATAACATCAAGACTGAGCAGATTTTTCCACCTTGATTCCGGTAATAAGGAAAGGGTCACCAGCTGCTCTCCCAGTTGCTCAGGTGAGACATATTCTACCATTTCATCAAATGTTTCTTCATCTCCTGCCACATCCACATCTTTCAAGAACAGATATCTTTTATGAACATACATAGTTCACATTTATTTGTTTAAAAATCAAAACAATATGATTACTTCTTTTGCAATTTTTGAAAGACACATGCATAACAGCTATATAAACGGGTGCTAGCATACCACATAGCTGAAAAGCTACAGAAACAATCTTTATTAATCCTATGAAATACTAAATTTAAATTACAAACTATTATAGCTAAAATGCAGAATGGATAAACAAGTTTTTGAAGACTAACAAGATTTAACCAGTTTGACTGAAATGATATAAAAGCAGTTTATAGAAGTCTGAAATGAAGAACAATGGATTACTTTTAAAATTTTGTTGTTTTAAAATATATGCACAGCAATTTTAGTTCTGAGTTACAAATCTGCAAAATTTTTGCATTTAAATATGCATATTATTCACAACCTGTTCATAGGCATGACTGAAGTGGCACATAAAAATGAAGACAATCTCAGTATTAAAGCACAGCGTCACACGACAAAAATATATGTAGCCTGGCATTAGGCTTTCTCTAGACTTCCTATGTAGTCTTGACCAAACACCTCTACTTTCCCTTCCTCTTTGCAAAATATTACATGGCTAAAACCACAAATGTGATATAGAAAAGCCTAAAACAACGAAAGATGTAAACCATTAAAAGCTCTGAGCATCTAAACAGGAACTTTACATTTGTTGAAGACAGAAAGTGAATTAAAGCGTTCACCCAGGATCAGTTTACAGGATTAAAACATTCACAGTTTTGGGATTAAATCCTGTCTCACTAATTTAAGTATCTAAAATAAGTATGTGCTTAATAAAGCAGTCATCATCTAGCATGTTCCTTGCTCTTTTACATGGCCAATAGCTAGGTGTGTTTCTCCTCCACATGGAGATCTAATGTAGACACTGCTAACTTGGGCAGACAAGATCTCCATCTAGAGGCCTTCAGAAGCACAACCATTTCTATTAAATACTGAAAATGCAATCTAGGACGTTCTTTCACTGGGAATCTAGCACAGGTACACAGCAGGTCAGCTGAACTGAATTCTTTTGCCAAGAAGACAATATACAGCAGTGAAACTCTGATGGCATACAGGCAGACAAAAAGTTGGAGAGAAGTGGAACAAAGAACAATCCCCTTCCCAATGCCAAACAGTAATGTTAATTCCAAACTGGCCTCACAGATGTCAAAACAGAAGGTATTTACACAAGCCTGGGATTAAAGAAAGCCAGCAAATAGCGCAGATGTTTTTATTACCTACAAAATCTCCCTGAAGATGTGGGGATCATCACAATGTAATTCTTTATGTCTGAACACAGAAACATGACTAAATTTTAGTAAATAATACTAGCATATGAGTAAGTATGCCAAAAACGGCCAAAGCAATAGGAACAGTTCAGAGAAAGAATACTAAGACACAGTGAGTTTTTACTGAGGAAGCAAACCATCTTCTATTTGAAATATAATAACAAACTGAAAATAAAATAACTCTTTCACCTCAAGATTACCTTGCACAGGGCAGGTGCTAGGGAGTGTCACCACAGGAGGTTCATAATCTGCCGGAAGAGGCCGTAAAGAGACAAGTGAATACAGAGAACGGTTTGACCTGAAAAATAAGACAGGC
>VYZV01019377.1:0-15941 GCA_013401275.1 Pandion haliaetus
CCTAAATGATTCTATGATTCTATGACATGCAAAATCTTTTGTTCCAGCAAACGCTCCATTTTTCATCAGGAAATTGCAGCAATAGTAGGTATCTTTGAAAGTGCGACCTACACAAAACGGGGACAAAGGGCAGTCCATAGCCTAACACCCACTCACAAAGTACATTGCTCATCTCCAAACATTTCTAAACAGAGGCTCCTCAAAAATGCTCCCTGTGATTCTATTTCAGCTGTATTGTTGAGCTCAAACACCATTTTGTTTTGCACATATTAGGAAAAAGTTCCTTCACTAAGCGGGTGGCTGAGCACTGGAACAAAGTCCCCAGGGAAGTGGTCATGGCCCCAAGGCTGTTGGTGTTCAAGTAGCATTTGGAGAACATTCTTAGATACATGGTTTAACTTTTAGGTTTCCCTGTCTGGAGACAGGAGTTGGACTCAATGATCTTTGTGGGCCCCTTCCAACTCATGATATTCTATGATTGTAGTTTTTCCTGTGAAACTGCTCCTCCACTTCAATTCTGGGTGTATGCTTTCTTGCCAATCCTCAATCAAGATCAGAAGAACAAACATTTTCAACCCAGAGCAGTAACTTATTTTCATGGGAGTTCTTCCAACCAAAAACCAAAACAAAATACAAACCCCCCCCCCCCAACCAAAACACAGAGCATTTCCTATTGAAATAATCACTATTTCATTCAAGAGATGAAACTGGAAATATTCTAACACCTGACACTGAACACATTATAAAAGAGAAACATTCTCAACTGAAAATTTAGAGGGTGGGTATTCACTAGGAGAACGGAAGACTTGAGATGGAATTTGGCCAGAACACCCCTCCACTTAAGAAGAGAGCAATGCATTCTTAGCAATCTTCAGTTTATTTTACGTATAGGCCAGTCAATGGACTCCAGATGACAAAGCTGAATACACAACAGAAAATAAACAGGACAAGAAAACATAAAAATGTATCACAGAAAAGCTCGGCAACATACTCCCTTACACACTTCCAAAAGAGGAGGCAAGCACTCACGAGTATTTAATATGATTACGGATGAGAACATTTATGGCCTTCCTATGTTATGCTTCATGCTTTAAACCTGCATCATAGGGTGTAGCATACTGAATTCTTATGAAAAAGAACTCCTTTACCCTGTTGTCAAATGCAGTATTTAGAATCCATACAAACCCTGTAAGAAAGGTTATACTGCATGCTCCAATTTGCAATAAAGAATGTTAGAACAACAGTTTTCAGTAGTCACTTTGACCCCAATCCTGGATGCACATTTGTTTTTAAGACTGATGCAGGTTTGGGACTGCACTGCCTGAAAACAAAGTCCATTCACATAATGTTTCAAAGGCCAGTATCACTCACTGAGGAGCTCTAGTTCAGCCCCTCTGCTTTCACTTCAGCTTCATAAACCCAATCTGTGTAGGCTCCAAGGCTGCTAGAAACCAAGGTAAGACATCCATGCAGAACTTTAGATCAGATTTTAATTCATACAAATTCAGCAACACATTGGAAATCTTTTTTGAGTCTCTGAAATACCTACAGCTACCCTACAATCTGCATTTTCTCCATACCTAAAGACAATCTATCCTTTCTCCATACCTAATGCTTTCTTGTACAACCCTTCAGGTAACTTCTGTTACGTAGTCATCATACAGAAATAACTTCATCTAACTCTAGCATTTTAACTGGATACCTACATTTGCCAGCCACTTTTGGGGGGGATGGAGCAATCCCTCACAACATGCTTCGTCTCTGCTGGAATGAAACACAATCAGGTCAGTGAGGGCTTGAATGACGGAGGCCATACAGATCATTCTTTGAGAGCGAGCTGCAAAAAAGGGTGCAAATGGATCCTCTGCTTACTCTGTAACTGGTAGACCTCCTGTCTCTTATCATCCCAACTGAAGGATAGGGGGAGTGCAGCAGCCCCTCTGATACCCAGCCCCAAGAGAGCAGAGAGGAGAGAAAACCTAGCTGGTCCTCTCCTTCCTCTTCAGCACAAGCTGTGAGAGCCAAGCGGAGACACACAGCAGGCCATAACTAAGGCTACGGCTCTACAGGAGATGAAATTCAGGTCAATGGGCAGTAACTTCCTCCAAGAGTAACCACACTGCAAGTGTTAATACTCCACACAGATTAGCCCAGTGACAGAAAAGACAACTATTTATGTTCCTATACCTTCATGCTTGTTGTTCCTCAACGGCTGTATTTCTCTGTATACTTGACCTTTGGCTTCTATCACAATAAATCTGAACAATCCAAGTTGAAAGAAAACAGTGCGCTAAATCTCAAACTATCACGTTTTCCTTTTTTGAGCTGTTTGACCTTGCCCTTTACATTTTCCTATATCTTACATCACACTTCATTACAAGGAATGCAAATAGCCATTTTCTCCCCTCTTCTATTCATTAGAAATACAGAAAGCACAAGATAACCTTTCATTAGAAAAGCACCAGTGCAGTTTGTCAAACAGCAAGTAAGGAAGCAGGGGAAGTAGTGGATAAGATAAAAGTAGTAAGGGTTGAAAGTTTATGAGATGAGATAAATTACAGAGAATGTGACGTAGAAAAATAGAATGAGATTAAGAGAATTAAAATGAAGACTAAATGTCTGGAAAGTGGCCCAACAGTGAGATTTATTCAACTGTTAAACGGCTTCAGTTATGGAGTAGGATATAATATGTTTGAATAGCTAAAATGTCACTAAAAATAATTTGTAGAAAGTAATCCTTCACTATCAGTAGATGGGCTTTATCTTCTCTGACACTGTGCACTAACTACACAGATTCCAGCGTTGATTTTAGACATGAGTGTGAATTTCTGACAGAAAAAACTCAGATCTTCCTGCTTCAGCAGCGTAATTGCTGACAAGCTGGATGCTAAGCCTTCTTTCCTTGTCCCAGAGAAACACCCAGTACACAACAACGCAAAGTGAGGAGTGTTTGCTTCAACCACCTGCTGATATTTAATTTCTGCAGCTAGTCTCTCTAGGGGCTGCCTGTAACTGGCCATAAGACAGCCCTTGCCAAGCAGGCTTCAGGCAGCCTTACTCCAGAGCTCTGAATTGCATTCTGAGGATCCCTCTCTGGCTGCTTGGCCAAACAACTGGCTAAGACCAATGCCTGAAGTTCAGTGCTGCAAGTTCTTTCCTCCTCCTATCAAATCTTTGTTGATACAGATGGTCACAGTTTCAGCAATTTAAGACTGCATCCATTAACACAGCAGAAAAGGGTATTTGAACTGTTGCTCACAATATTTGTGCCTGGACCATAATCCTGAACTACCTTGAAAAGATCAAGATCTGATGAAACACATAGCTGAATTACCAGATGGTGAAACTTAGTTTAAATAAAAATCTACATCCATAATTCTGACATATTTGGGTCTTCTAAAAAGTGCATTAGCGATTTGTTAAGTGTCAAGCCTTGCTTTCACTGCCTCTTTTGCTACATGAGCATTTATTTCAATGTGTGTCACAACTGCAGGGCTGGCTGCATTCATATACAGCCACAAGAACCCTTGTGTTTTCACCTCCAGTGAACTCTGCCTTCCTTAGTCTTCTGCAGTGGAATGATGCAATTATGCCCCTCTTACATACAGGCCCTGTAGCTCACAAAAATTGTTACGTCTTTTCTATGTCATCTTAGAGGCAGAGATCAGTTGAGGCAACAACTATGCAGCTTTTAAGAAGTACGCTTTGGTTTAATCTTAGGAATGCCAATTGCAATTCTAAACTGCAACTCTCTGCATTCTACACCAAAAAGTATGCAGAGTTAATTTTTAAACTTTTCTGAACGAAGCGATGAGTAAACTAAAAATTATTCTAATAGACACTTGGGAGTTTGAGTCAAAAAGATTTAGCCATTTGACTCAGATTCTTCTAATTTATTTTGTTTGTTCTTAACTCTACTAATACACTTCGAAATTCCCAAACTGCCCATACAAATGTAACCTTTAAAAATTGTTTTGCTTTTCCTTGTCAGAAATTTGCAGTATTGTACTTTCATTAACTCTTACATTCATGTGTTCCTGTATATATACCACTGCCTTTTCAGTTTTCTTTCTTTCGGAGAAGACAGCAATTCTTTTCAAAATATGCTTTATGTTCTCATAGTAACACAGCAAATGGCTTTAATCCTGACATATTCACCTTTATCATCCATGAGCAACATCCTAAGATGAAACAGCAGTGTAGTCACAAGGACAAGCTTTGGTTTAAATGTCTCATCTCTGCATGTTCTCTCCCTGATCAATAGAAAAAGGTATGGACCTTTAAAAAGAGACCAGGCAGCATCCAGCCTAGGTATGTGAAACTGTCTCAATACATTACAAGGAACCTAATTTCTGTTTTCTCTCTTCAAAGAAGTTTACTTCTTTCCACTGGCTACAGAGGAGGCCTAGGGAGATAGTCTCATTAGGCAATTAATCTAATCTAAGTCTTATTAGGCAACTCAGTATTATTCCAGAGTGAAATTTGACAAAGATCAATACAAATCTGACATCTGCTACAAGGAACTCAATTGTCTCTTTTGGTGCTATCATGTATCTTTCAAGACTGATGACTGAACTAAACTCCCTTATATGTCTCCCATGTCTTAGATCTTGGATGCCAGCCAGTGGGTGTACTGCAGACAAGATCAAGGTGAAGATGCTAACGGTACACTGCATCACAGCAGTGACTCAACAGAAACATTCTCACTTGAGTGTGTTCTTGGACCTGGAAAGAACTGTTCTGGCTACTGCTGCAAGCTCCACTAGCATGTACAACATGTTGTCTTCACCACAAGCACCAAGGGACTGGGCCTGATAAAAGAAACTAGTAAAACTAGTGAGTCCAGTAAGAAGTCTCAAGAGACCAGTGGAAACCCATACCCTCCAGAGCAGTTTCTCAATATAACAGAAGGATAAAGAGCCCAGAATCATCAGCATCTTGAGGACAGACACCAGATCACAAGGCCAAATTTGCAGAGTATGCAGTATCCATCTCTAGAAATTATACAGCACCTCAGTGCTGATAGGGTACCTGGGGGAAAAGGACTCCTTTCTCAAAGCCTTCTGCAGAGAAGCATCCATATTATTTGATGGCAAAGGAAGAGCGCTGTACGAGCACAAGTCTCCTTGCACTTACACAGTCTGAAGGCCTTTCATTGTTATACTCCTGCTCTGTTGTTGACACAGAGAAAATAGAAAACTGAATAGGAAACTGACCAACTGTTTAGCAAAATAGCAAGAGGAGGTGGGAGAGCATCTCAACTTCCATTCAGCTCAAACAATACCTTTAGCACTAAAATTTACCACAAAGCCCCAATCATTGCCTCTGTTTGATCGCCCTGACAAATTAGGGTTCTGAGCTACATTTCTGGCTATCTGCTCCATTACACTCTCCGTAAACATATGGTGAAAAGTGAAAACCCCAACTTACTGAAAGCAGTTTGGTCCAAATACAGTGGCAAGATTGCAAAGGTTCATCCTGTTCTCTACATGATGTTCAGCAACCTTTATCAGGAACTGGCACAGATACTTCAGGAGGCAGTAATGAACATCAGGCAGTTCTTTAAGGAGTTCTTTCAAGTTACTTTCCTTCTGCATGTCATTTCTAGTGTCTAGGAAAAAGAANTTCTACATTGCTGCCAATTTACTTACATGGGTGAGCAAGCAGTGGGATCTAAAATTTAGTCTTATTTCTGTTCAGAGACACAGAATCTTCCAAACCCCTCAATTTTCCTCAGGGAAGCTGCACCTTTCTCCTGAGGCTCATCTTGGCCACCACTGGCGCTGTTTCATGCATTGTAACTGTTTTCCTGGACAGAATCAGCAGTGGTCATAGCTAACAGCATTAGAGCATGTTTATTCCCACCTGGTACATAGCTGTACCTGTTTTAACTCTGGCTCTACCAGATCTCCTGCTTCCATGCTTCTTCTGAATGTTATCTCTGCTTCCCAAACCCTGCCTCACACTCTGTTTTAGTTTCCCCTCCCATGAAAACTTTCAAAAAGAAGAAAGCAAGAACCGTAAAACAAGGAGTCTCCTAAAATGCAGGTGTTGGTAGAATAACAGTACTACAGTACTTTCTGTGGGTACATTTTATGAAAAGCTCAATTTTGTATCTTTTGNTACATTTCTGGCCATCTGCTCCATTACACTCTCCGTAAACATATGGTGAAAAGTGAAAACCCCAACTTACTGAAAGCAGTTTGGTCCAAATACAGTGGCAAGATTGCAAAGGTTCATCCTGTTCTCTACATGATGTTCAGCAACCTTTATCAGGAACTGGCACAGATACTTCAGGAGGCAGTAATGAACATCAGGCAGTTCTTTAAGGAGTTCTTTCAAGTTACTTTCCTTCTGCATGTCATTTCTAGTGTCTAGGAAAAAGAAGAAGAAAAAACATATGTATACAGTTTTCTACATTGCTGCCAATTTACTTACATGGGTGAGCAAGCAGTGGGATCTAAAATTTAGTCTTATTTCTGTTCAGAGACACAGAATCTTCCAAACCCCTCAATTTTCCTCAGGGAAGCTGCACCTTTCTCCTGAGGCTCATCTTGGCCACCACTGGCGCTGTTTCATGCATTGTAACTGTTTTCCTGGACAGAATCAGCAGTGGTCATAGCTAACAGCATTAGAGCATGTTTATTCCCACCTGGTACATAGCTGTACCTGTTTTAACTCTGGCTCTACCAGATCTCCTGCTTCCATGCTTCTTCTGAATGTTATCTCTGCTTCCCAAACCCTGCCTCACACTCTGTTTTAGTTTCCCCTCCCATGAAAACTTTCAAAAAGAAGAAAGCAAGAACCGTAAAACAAGGAGTCTCCTAAAATGCAGGTGTTGGTAGAATAACAGTACTACAGTACTTTCTGTGGGTACATTTTATGAAAAGCTCAATTTTGTATCTTTTGTCAGAGTGACAACTCTGTACTAAGTCTTAGGTGAGGAGTCCTGCTTACGGAAAAAAGGCTGTTCAGGGCAGTGTTAAAACTCCATAGTGAGCCAAATCTTAGCCTAATGTTAGAGAATAGCCTGGTTATACTGTACAATCTTCTAGAATTTAAGTATGAATAAAAGTTTCCCATACTGAACTGAGTAATATCAAAAGTATGACTGAGGTCAGTTTTCTTTCATGCAGGTCTTTGTTGTTTTTTGTTTGGTTTTGTGTTTTGTTTTTTTTTTTTTTAAAAGCAAAAANATCTGCCCAGATGCTGTGTTTATGGAGACCCAGGCAGTGAACATCAGTTTGGCCTCACATACTACTTCTACTTAATCATGTTCTGCTTCTGGAATTGAACTCAAAACCTGCAAAATTCTTTGCTCCCTTCCTCCACCCCAGAATCACTTTCCAAAATAATTTGTACCCACCAAAATCTTGGGTTTATATATTAATGCAAGCAAAAATTTGAGAACAATTCAGTATTTGCTTCCCTTTATGCCAAAACAGGATGCCTTAACGCTTGGAAATACTCTTTTCTACTCTCTGTCAAAATGAAATTTCACTGAAATCTCACATATGCTGAGTTCTTGGGGTTTTGTGCAAGAGCATTTTCAGACAGAAGACCTCAGGTCCTAAAGGTTTCCTCATTGGTCTAATTATAAGCAATGTCCATTAACATGAGGGCAGCTGTGCATTTCTAGTACTTCTTTTCTTTATCATCCTTATAGGTTGATGGTGTTAATGCTGTAAGACTGTTGTTGGGTAATTGATTTTTCCCCAGAGATGTACTTAAAGGTTCAAAAACAGTTCTAGTGGTTGGAAGGATGTCCTTATTCCACAAAGCCAAAGTGAGCTCACACTAAATGCTAACCCTCTGTGTTCTCTGTAACAGATTGCCTTGTCCCGAAGTAGCTGCTGGCTTACCACTGGAATACAGACATACTCCCCATGCTTAGGCTAACAATGTATTTTTTCATTCAGAGAACATTATGATCCTTAGGAAGGAGATGCACCCAGCATTCAACCAAAACCAAACCTTGCTCAGAAGGAAAAACAAAAAAAGAGGGGGACAAAAAGAAAAGTGAGGGACAAACCAAAAAAGAGGGGGAAAAGAGAAAAGCTTTGAACACAGTGTAAAGTATGTACAAACGCTTCAGAAATTTCATCTTTGTTTTTACGTTTAATTTCTGAGAAATATTCCAGGGCTGGATTGCACAGTATTCCAGGGGTAGAGTGCTTTGAAAAGTGGTTAGCTGTGTAAATTAGCAGTCTGTATAAAAACATCTGAAAGTGACAACTATTAAGTCACAATATGATTTATGTTTTATAACCAGCTGTTTTTGTGGCTAATAAACAGGATTTATACTGCACGTAGTTTGGGAAACAAATGAGTTTTGTATGTACGTACTTGCCACTTCATACAGCTGAATTTGCGCAATTTCATCTGCTTCCAAGCTTAGGTTTCCTGCCTTACATGACGTGTATAATACAGTACATGGCAATAGAAGCCTTTTTAAGTTTTATACGCAAAAATAATTCATTTTTACGTTCTGTTTTGGCACCACAGACCTAATATGAATTCTTTCACAACAGGCCAAAGTTTAAAATGCCAGTTAAATTACAGGACCAAATATTTCAACCAACTGATTAATTACATCCTTTTCTTCTGCAGCTAAGAAATCAGCTCCTTCAGAAAAGTCAAATATCAAATATGCATGAAGCAGATGAGCAAAAATCTTAACTTGCTTATTTATTGCAAGTATTGCTTTCAAAATTTTTTTAGAGCTATACAGAATAAAAACAATTATGACTTGACTACTATGAATCAGCTTGGTAACAGTAAGAAATCTGATTTATTATTTTTATTTCTGCTGCAAAATTTCAGGATGCTTCTGAAGTCTATATTAAACGGAGTAACAATAAAGAATTTAATTGGATTTGTATTTGCACTGATCAAAGTGGACTGGACAGTCTCTGACTTGATTACTAATTTTCTTTTCATGAAGCTTAAAGAAAAACAAAACACAACTAATTTCCACATAGCCAGAACATTAAAATTCACCTCCTAACATACTTCCCTTTAGATAACAAAAGAACTAGCACATAGTGTTTTCTACTATAAATTGCTTGCAGTTATGATAAGGAAAGCCAAAGCCATCTCAGAAAAAACACACCTTTTCCACCACCGTTACCCCACCACCTAATTAGGGAATGCCCTTGAGAACTAATTGCCTCTCTGAGCCTCCCACTGGGGCTTTAGATTGACAGGTGGTTTTCCATTTACTGAAGGATTTTCCATCCCTTCCAAATTATAAAGATGATAACATCCACAAAATATTCTGAAACACAGGGTTGCTCTCTGACAACAAACAAAACTATTGGCCTCGTGGCATCAGTTGTATTTGGTGGGTAGGATGTCCCTGTTCATTAACCATGATATATTATGTGGTGCAGATCAACATCAGAGATGCTTATCACTGGGCACAGCCAAACCTTTCATTTCTGTACTTTCAAGAACAGAGACAGATATCAGATCATAAGATCTTGAGAAATTACCCTAATCGAAGGACACAGAGACACTGAACAACATGAAGCAGCAAACCCCATTTACTGAGCCATGAAATTCCTTGTCCTTGTGAAATGGGAGAAAGAAAATATGGCTTTCTTCCCTCTACTCCTTTTCCAGTGAAAAAGCAAGGGAAGGAACTCACGCCCCTCTCCCAATACAATAATCAAACCTAATTTCTTAATTCTCCTGCTGCTGACATTTATTTCATGGATTTCAGATTTCTTTTTAAAAAGTACTATTACAATTAATGGTGAATTTACAAACAGACATGCGTACACAGTATTCCATGCAGTCTGTACATTTTTCAGGACAAGTGTACCTCTGCCATCCATGACCGTATTACTTCAAATAAAACAGCTTTTCAACTTACTAGAGAGAAAAAATAGTCTTAAGTCACAACAACCAATTGCTTGGAGCATTCCTCCTCCTTTTGTCCACCTGTCACACAATTTTTGAATTTGCTTCAAAGTCAGTCACTACGGTTTACTCAGCTGTTAATGACCATCAGAGAAAACATTAGAGCACCAGAGCTGTTTATGCTACCATGCAGACAAGCATCAAGTGTACTAAAGCCCTAAGCTTATGTACGTGCCTAATCTTGTGAAGTACAAGCTGTCCCGTGGAAGTCAAGACTACCAAGTGCAGTCTTTTTTATTCAGTCAGATTAAAGAGGGTGGCACAAAGCTAAACATACGCTTCGGTCTCTGCAGCATCCTGAGACAAGACAAACGAGCTTGTCATTAACAGGAACAGCAGAGTGCCAGATTTTCAAAGGCAATTCAGGAACCTATATTCAAGCACTATTTCCAGATATGTCCAGCTACCAACACACTCGTGATTTTCAAACACAGCACATGAAGCTCTTTTGAAAATTTTGCCCAATGCAACAGAGAGAAGGAGAAAGGAGTAGAAGAAGAATAAAGACTAAGGGGAAGGTGCTTTCAAGGCAGAATCAAAGGCATTCCCTTTTTTATTTTGGGAGCCTGCCAGAAGCCATGTGAAGCAGACAGCACCCCAGCAGAGGTCTGCGAGAGAAGCCTACCTAGATGAGCAGCCCTGAAGGGCTTGAAACCAGGGATGAGATGGTGGTTCCTGGGCTGAGGAAGGGAACAACACCAGCAGCCTCAGGCCACATCTAGGCTCAGCAGCCAGAGAACACAGAGCACAGTGTGACACAGGCAGAGGGCCAAAGAAGCCAGCAAGGGCAGTGTGGCACCTCAGAACTCAGGGACAAGTCAAGGAGACAACTGAAAAGGACAAGCAGTCTCTCTAAAAACGTTAGTTAGCTAGAAACAGGAGCCTCAACAGTGTAGGAGGCACAGACATATTTGCAAGGGTGTTTTCAGTCTCATTTAATTTCAGTATACACCCACAGATCACAACAAGAGGGACATATTTTCCAGTGGTTCATCCTATTTCTGAACATACTGAGTTTCTCTGTCATGCTACAGACACAATCTAATTCCCCAATCCATCCCTCTTCATGCTACTCCTTTCCCCTGCAGAGCATGTTGCCTGAACATCACTAAAGGTATGGATGCCTGTAGACAGGTGTGTGTAATTGCTTTGTTCGTGTACCAAATGGTCTGACCACAAACAACTCCAGTCTGGAAGCACTGAAACTGTATCAGCACAGTGCCATGCCCTAGCTAATTATCTCTGCTGCCAGGCGATGAAGAGAGTTTAAGGCTCAGTGTCACGCTACCACGTCTGCGTAGCTTTCAGCTGCCCTGCATACTACAAGCTTGGAGAGCAGACAGAAAAGCTTGCATCTGTCTGTAGCTATCAACGTGCCCTAGGAAGTCAATCTTCGGCACATAGGCAGTAGGTTGTACATTGCAGCACCACTGCGCCCACGGGGCTGTTGGAGGAATCAAAAGCATTTCTTTCCACCTCCACAGTCTACGGGAAGTGGGACTCCAGTCTCTCTCTGCCAAGAAGCAATCTGCTTCAGACACAATCCTGCTCCAGAGGAAAAAAAATTTTTAAAAAAATCATGCCTTGCTGCCATCAGTAGCAGAAATGCTGGAAGTCCTCATCATAAGAAGGCTGTCATCACAATCCAGCTTAAGACCCCTCGCTCTGCATCATTATGGCACTTTTCCGACACATTGGGATCAGGGCACTCTCACATCTTTTGCAGCTCTGCTGAGTATCATCATCTGCATAATAAATCCAGTTCCAAGAGTTTTTACTGCGTAACAAACATCTTCTGCATGTGGAAACCGGAAGTTATTTCTCTAGTTTGGAACTAGTCCTGATTAACACAAAAATTACAATAAAAGCAAAAAGAAAAGGTTAAAACGATGCCACAAGAGCCTGCAGAACCACAGACCTCTAGTGAATCTGATTTGCTGCACTGCTGCTGTTACCATGGTTAAAGGGTCAGCTCTCATCTGTTCATTTTCACAGTCATTTATTCATTTTCACAGTCACTGTTCAGGTTGAAATTGGACCTCTAAAATCCCCCAACACAACCTATATTTTTGGTTCTGCTTGTTCATGTAACTCAAACAGCTGCTGGCTACTAAGCGTTCCCTAAACTGACCTGCTGATCCAGAAGGGAGCTGCTCCTTCCCCTCCACCACCTCCCATCCCTCCCCCTGAAACTAGCAGGGCTGTTGACGGGCACCAGGCAAAACCTTGCCAGCCATGGCAGGTTGTGAGCAGGAGGAGGTATGCGAGATAGAACTCGCATATAGCTGCTGCCCACTGAAAAATATAAATTGTCTAGGATTGAGCAAGGTCAAGAAGCCAGAGGGATCAAATAGCATTCAACTTAATTAGACTGAGTATCAAAGGAAGACAGGAGCCCACATTTCACTGTACCCGCTGCTGGAAGAGGGAATGCAACAACGACAAAAAAGAAATTCACATAAAGGAATTCAGTATGCTAAAAAGGAAAAGTACAATAGCAACCTGTCTCACTGAAAGCAAATGACCTGTGAAAGGGTATAAGAGCTGTGCATACAGTTCCTAGTATGTACAAGTGTCTTGAGAGTCAGTGATCATGATATAAAAGATAAGGAATGAAAAGCCAGAAGGAATAAACAAGCTCAAGCAAGGAATGTTGTATGGGAGCTGCTGATTTCTTCCAGCTGAGGTTTCTGAAAGAAACTTTCATCACTCTGGAAGCACAGCCTGTTTTGCATGGGCAGGCACAGCTCTGCTCTGCAGTGAAGTCTCAGTCACAAAAGAGATTGCGATGGACATTTTTTACCTGAGGACTCCCTGCAAGGAGCAGCCTTCATATTTGTCAGGCACTCTGAGGAGACCGGTCAACGCAAAGATCACTATCAGTGTGTCCCTGGCCTGCACTTGCTGCACACATCTCTGATCAACATCATTTACAGAGGGAAGCCCTCCTCAGCTCCCACTGTCCTTCTCCAAGGGCAGAGAGAGAACATGAGGACACACCAAATGGCCTTTAGAATATGCTACGTGATGTTTTCTGGAACTGAATAGTCTTGGCGTTATGCTGAATATTTATATAAACAGCAATGCGTCAGGATTTGGGGGCAGCACGCAGATCTCTGTTTCGCGCAACATTGCACAGGCTGCAGACAGCATGCCAAACCAGCTGCGTGGACTTCCTGAACTACCAATGGGTCAGGTTCTCTCTTTTTCATAAAACGGCAGATTATTTACTCTTTTGTTTGGTAGCAAAGACTATATGCAGAATTAAAAAGGGTTACAGCTACAGGTAAAATTTGTAATTTTCAGTCCAGCTATTTTTAACTAGATGAATCGCACCATAGCACTTTTTATAGGAAGCAAAGTTATTGTGTGTTATTCTCAGGCCAAGATCTCAGCTGGCTTAAAAAAATGCCGATACCAATCCCTGAATATATTCTAAAGGAACACTAACATAATCGCCAAAAAACATTTCCCATGCAAAGCTCCAACAGGAGGGAATACAGAGGTTGTAACTGCCTTCACTGTAGAAATGCAGCAAAGTGGCTCCAGATTCAAAGTTATTTTTTAATAACCTGTTGGCTCAGAAACAGCTTGACCTACTTTCTTCATAGTTTACAAAAAGAACACCCATGCATGCACCCTCTTGGTACCATTTTGCAACAAATACCCTTGTACATACTTTGATAAGTGAATAGATAACTCCTCTAATCCTGCATAGCTGGTTGATCATTTAACTGTAAACAAAGGCCCATCTACCACTTAAGCTAATCTGAACCCGATGAAAGTCATCAGTGTCTTTCATAGCAACTCATTTACGCTGTATTTTCTAGGGCATGAAAAAACCCTCAGTTTTCTTCAAACTTTACAAAAGCCTTTGCCCTGCCATAACAGTCAACCTGTCATTTTTCAGATACGATTTTTATTCCTAATCAAAACTATAATGGGACTATAACTGGAGTTTATTGTGCAATACAGGCAAACTTAGCCTTGAGGACACATCATGCTTGGACTGACTTTTGCAGAACCGGGTTCATAAGTTATACCAGTAACTTTTTTTTGAAACAAGAAGGTTTGGTGGGTAAACCTGCTAAGTAAGGATATCTATCTTATTTCCACAGAAAGCACTGGGGGAATTTTGCATTTCCTGTGGGAAACAGGAATGAATGAAACTTTCCACGAACAGTACTGTTCACAAAGTACATCAGTAGTTCCTGGTGCAATACACCAGTATGACCTTTGTGGGGACAGGGATACAGAACAGCAAAGGTGTGACAAAATTTCCATTTAAACGGTGATTTATGAGAAAGAACATAATTAAATACAGCTCATGAGTCAGACCTAGTGAAATCTAAAAGACAAAAAAAAAAGCACAGCTATGACCAGAAAAAAGGGACTTTCCAAAACAATGGCACCTTCCTACACAACACTTCCCAAACCCTATCCTTGGGCCCAAGACAACTTTACTAAATGAGGAAGGTATTTTACACAGTGCACATACAACCTGATTACAGCTGAAATGCCTGCACTCAGGGGAAGGCACAGAACTCTAATCTGTACATCCCCAAACAGGAAAGAAACTAAAAACACAGTCGTGTTCTCCATCCTACAGGCAATGGCTTAACTTCATCTCCACTGCAGGCAAGAAGAGTGGAAAAGACACCCTCAGGACAAGAGTGTGAGAACTTGGCACCGTCTTCCACTGCATGGGATGCCATGTCAGGGCACACATGCCTCCTTTACATCATGCATCACGCTTGCCCATTTTACTGTAAAGAGTACACCTCTGGTAACATTTACCCACTCACTTTGCAGCTTCTTAGGAAGACAGCAAGAAGAGGCATCAACTGCCTGCAGCAAGAGAAAAGAACTGTCACTGACCTACATGGTCAAGGAACAGGGCCAACCACCACCTACTTCATGTAACAACAAGAAGGACTGTCTGATACAGATAACTTAGATTGAGAAATAATTTGACAGAGAGTTGTGCAATTTTCATCTTTCCAAAGCATAAGTGATGTTCTTTCTTACGGTTGATCCACCACTTGAAGGCGGCGGGTGGGGTGTGGGGGTGGGGGAAGAAAGAGAGAAAAAAGAAGTCTTCCAGGTTGTATGCTATGGCAGGGAATAAAAGGTAAAGTCTACTGTTACTTGCAAACTGGCTCATTTTTTGATGGGCAATCCCACCACTTAGTAAGTAGAAGCTTAAGACATTGTACGCTTTGGGCCCAATGGATATTCAATTTGATTAGCAGATGAGGTTACAACTTTACAGAGTCCATTAGAATGAAATTGCCCAAAATCACCCTAGCAAAAGAGAAGCAAATCTGTGTCCTAAAGAGACTGCAGCTATTGTCTACAAGCTTGTTCAAGGAAACCAGCTGATCATTTCCACTTACATTCCGCAGATATAACTGGATTAGAAAATCATAAATAGTCCAGACTTTACCAAACGCATATGAAACAATTTTCTCTCTCTTCTAACAGAATTGCACAGCTGTGAGCACTCTGGGAGCAAGTGAGAGCTAAAGTCAAAAGGAAATGCAGAATGAAGTAGGCGAACTAAGAAACAGAGTATTGGTTATGCTCACTGCATAACCAATTATCCAGAAAGAAAGCGCATTGCAGGATGGAGACTTTACCTCTCACTTACCCTGGTAAAGCTGAATGAACCTGGGATGTAAGGCAGAGGTGATAATCCCATCTGGCAGCTCTCTCAAAAATAATTTCAACAGACTCGCCGCTGAGTACACATCACCATCTTTAACAAGTTCCACCTCTTCTCCACGCTCGTATTGCAGACGCAACTGTTCTACCATTTTCATGCTGCCGTTTACCCTGAAGAGGCCTTCCTGCGTCATACCTGTAATTATATATTGCATGAGATTGATCTGAACTAGGACATCCCAGTAATATAATGAAACACATATTCTAGTGTGAATAATACACTTGCAGCAATACAAGAGGGCAATTAATACAACATAGTTTAAACACCCATCCACACACACACTGTTTTCCCC
>VYZV01019377.1:26736-41579 GCA_013401275.1 Pandion haliaetus
GGGGGGGAGGTGGGGAGGAGATTTTCTTAAGGTTTATGGCTTCTGGTACTTGAAGTTTCATTTTCTTCCTCTTGTCTCCTCTCCTTCTTTGCTTTCCTTCCCCCAGATAACTGTAAACACAAATTTCATCAAAGTGCTCCAGTGTTTGATCTCTGTAGAGTTCCTGCATCCTGGAGCAGACCTGTGAGAGTGATCAGAGCTCTTCACAAAGATACCGGTGGTCCCTGTGAAATGTATTCATCTGATTCGTGTCAATATAAAACAATGCTAGGGCCGCATAGTGAAGTGTGACCCTTTCTGTGGTCTTTGACCGATTCTGTTTGTTCTTGTATAGCCGCAGGCCTAAGGGGATAAGTATGTAGTTGGTGAGGGATAACCCTCTCTGGCTATACAATGGGGCTTAAGTACCGATCTGGAAGGGGGAAGGGACGTATTGTGATGGAATAAATGTAGCGGGAAAATAAATAACGAATGAAGAAAGGGACATTCCCCCTTGAGAAGATTGGCCGAACCAGCCCAGCAACAACCCTGCACGAATGGGGAAGCGGGACAAGGTGGGGACTTACGAGAGGAGGGAAGCACGTACTGTATAAAAGGAATGAAGCTGTAACGGGAGACGTGCACCTTGGTGGAGCAGAGACTCCGGTGCACCCGGCGCTGTTTGCTTGCCTCTATTCATTTAATAAATTGTAAACTTTAATTGGAATTCCGTTCTGGACTAAATAATTTTTCACAGTCCCAAACTGGTGATGAAAGGATGTATCACCTCATAACATGGATGATGCAAGGTAGGATTTTGGGTGCTCAAGTCCCTTTCAACCCTCTGTGTCTGTGCAAGACCTAAGAAAATGCTGCCTAAATGAATGGCTGAGTATGCTAAACACTTACCCTTAGCTCAGAAGAAATGGGAGGCTTCATTACAGCAATATAAAGAAAACAAATATGCATGTGACGTATTTTCTACCGAAACCTTTCAGGGGCTGCCCATTGCTATGTTATGAAATGTATCCTGTTACTCATTTCAGCCAAGCTGCCACCCACTGCCAGCTAAACAGCACGTCTGCAGGGCAAGGGCCTGCCCCAGCCACATTTTAGCCTGCATTTCTTCCCTTGGCCACTTGGGACGGAACATTTGTGGGTATTTGATGACTCTTGAAGTTGAAAACAGAAAATAAAGCAGCTTATATAAATTCAGAATTGATTTAGCTGACTAAATCAAGTCAGCTATTAGCTGACTAATCATTAGCTCACTAATCTCTACTAAGTGACATAAATTCACATAGGCATTTTTAGAGAGAGGTTTGCCTCTTACAGTTGCTGCAATGATTTAAAATTTGACATGGAGTTGCAAGGAGCTCAAATGGTTTATGGCAAACTACATCACGTGGATGTTTTAATTTCAACAAAGATAAGAAACAGAATTGTTTCAGACCCAAGCATCCCTCAATAACAGCAAAGCAGACCATCAGCTATTATTTATGAATTAATGTATGTTGCCAGCATGCATGCTCCAAATAACAGCAACAAACCGAGGTCCCTGAGTGGGCAAGGATGGTGGACATCCCTTCCTACAAAGGAAGAAGCCAGTTCAGATTTAGCCTAAATCCGTGCTTATATCCCCATCTTGTGGCAAAAGGAATGGTTGCAAGGCAGGGAAAGAAAATTATACCTTGTTGCTCAGGTTTCACAACCAGCAGGGATGCATGAGGCATGTCCTCTTGGCTCGGTAAGTGCTGTCATGCAGTTTCTAATCTCACACCGGGTCCCCTGCCTCCAGTTCTGCTGCCACATCAATAAGAGGGGCCCAAGGAAAATTCTGTCTTGGTCAACAGAAAAAAATAATGTACTTCTTTCTAAAATCTCAACAAAATTGCGTTCCTAAGACTTTCTTCCGGTTGATGTAGAAAGGGTCCCCATTCCAGCACTATGCCAACCGGTTTAGGAAATCTGCTTGCCATACTTTAGGAACAGTATCCTCTTCTTCTCTCAATCCTGTCTTAGCAGGGGAGACCTGAGCTTAAGTCCATTAATTTCATAGTAAGTAAGTAAGTAGAAGAGCTGTAAGTAGAAGAGGAGATAAGAGGCGTGGGCTGCTGTGAAGATCGGAACAGGGAACAGGTCCATTTTTCTAGAAGGCACTTTCTTGAGAGACTAGTCCTATGTTTGCACAGCAAAGCCTTCTTGACTGGGGCTTGCATGCTCGGGCTGTACAGACAACCTTGTTACGAAGTTTGTATGCACCCTATTTCTCCCTTAAGCCACTTTCTAGTTACTAGAGGTTATAGTGAGAACTGACACTGATGATTACATGACGTTACATTTTCACAGTACACAGTACATCAAAAGCATGCAGTATTATTTTGGAGGTAGACTACCTGGCAATTCCCGACTTTTTTTTTTCCCCTTAGCTTTAAGGAAAGTATTTTCTGTCCCTGGTGATGTACTTTTACCAAAGTTCTTTCCCTTTATTTTTTTGCAGGTCTAATTTGTCAGACAGATCTTTAAATGTACCTATCAGTTTGGGAAGGAAAATCTTAGGGGCTACAAAACGGACCAGGAAACCAGCCGAGCATTACCAGCGGAGCCATTGGCACACCGCTGCTGTGGCAGTGTCAATACACTCATTGATTGTGGGTGTCTCACTTCAAGCGTACACATTTAAATAGCCCCACTGCACGGATTGTTTCACCTCCGAGACAGCCATATTACAGAGCGGTTAATACTTAAGCTGGGCGATATGTGTGGTCACACTGACCCAGAGCAGGGAAGTGCAGCGCGTTGCGTCCAATCATTATAGAGAGTTGTGTGTTTTACCCAACAGCAGCTGCTGGAACATTTTATAAAGGACTCTGAAGCAAAGGAAACAGTTAAAATATGGAGGCATGGGAAGGTCAGAGCACCAAAAAATGTAACAAGCCTACAGCAGAATAATAATACTTCATTGGAAACCCTGTGAGAATAGTGACGAGCTTTACGAACAGATAAGCAATGCTTGTCCCCTCTTTCTCTCCCCGTCTCAGCCTCCGCCTCAGGTTGTGAGTCAACTTTAGCAATTAAACTGCTAAAGATCAACAGCTCTACAAGGAGGCAGGATGGCATTGCTAGCCTATCCCACAGTGAGCTATATGGTCCTAAAAATGATGCTTGGTGAAACCTGCACACACTTTTAAAACCAGGCAGGTCCAGGCAGCAGCTGGCAAGACTGCAGCAGGCTTAAAGACATGTAGGATCCCCATGGGACAAGATCGGTGTGGGAGCCTGTGCTGCTGTTGAGACACACGTCTGAGGATATTAGCAGGATGTCTACCCTATTCCAAAGTCCTCAAAAATTTCAGCCTGTATTTCCTGACCTAGAAAACCAGCATAACCCAGCTGCGGTGTCTGGCTACCCTCCATGCCCAGTGCAGGCCAGGAACCATGGTTTAGAGGGGTCAAGAACCCCCTAGAATTCAGCTGTGAACTGGGCAATGTTGTATGAGCTCAGCTAACACATGGTAAGGAGGCAGCCTTAGCCAGAAGTGAATATTTAGACTTAAGTCAACTGAAAAGAAAATCCAAGCTCTTGAACCTGGGCTGGACTTCGTGAAAAGTTTGCAACACAGCCCAATGTTTGTGGGCTGCTGCTATTTCAAGAGTGCCAGTCACTCCAGGCAACTGTCAGAAAGCAGGGAAGAGTTTCCAGGATTCCCCAGAGAGATGAACAGTGGAAGGGAAGAAAAAATGGGAGGGTAATAAATGTGGCTTTTGCTATCATATTTTGGTAAGGGAAATATCTCCAATATTTCATATTAAAAATGTTCATCTTTCAGTGATGAGCTACAAGCAGCAGAGCAGGTTAATTTTTTGCCTGGAAATTTCATTTATGTGCATGAACTTAATCTCACCGCCCTTTCTCAAGCAAAGCTGGCAGCTATGTCCCCACTGCTGCCTGCCCAGGAGATGGCTGGCAGCAAAAGCAATACAAAGCAGCAGAGCTAGCTACTCACAGCACTCAGGATTTTCTGCTCTTCAGTAACTTTCTGTTTTTCATTGCCTCTCTGCACTACAGATGTAAAAGCCCAGGCTCTCCCTACAAAGAAGCTACTCCCCAGCATCCCTGGAGACTTCCCTGATTTTGCTGGTGCAACTAACGCTCAAAAACCCCTCAAAATCTGCCAAAACGATTTGGTTTGTCTGCTGAGGATTTTGCAATGAGGGAAACATAGCCACAAAACACAGACCTTTGCCCTGACTGTTGCAAGTGAACTTGGTGGCCTCAAAGATGAGGTACCAGCTGGCAAATTGCGATCAGAGTAATTCACCCCCTTTGAAGTGTAACTGGGGGAAAAAAGTACTTGCACATGTCTCCCAACTCAAAGTATTGTGAAGTCTTACCCAGACTGGACTGTGGCTGTGAGCTTCTATTAGTTTGTCAGAAAACTTTGCTCTTACTGACTTCGAACATTGCAAAAGGTGTGTTATGAGCAGATGTTGCCTCAGAAGAGGCTGTGAATCATAGAGCCAAGCCAAGGAGGCAACAGAAATCACATGTCCCTTACTGCAAGGTAAAGTGAAGCATGATCAACAGGAGAGAAATGCGGGGGCTGGGCCTAAATAAAACCTCTACACATCTGGTGTTTTTTTTGCTGTTGTCTTGAAAATAGAAGTCTGTGTAAATAACAAAAAAGTCTCTGAGTACCAGCCTGCAGAGAGACACGTTTGATACTGCTAAAGAATCCTCCTAGTTATTTTGTATGAGCAGAGAAGCCCACAAGCCAGGATTTGGGCACTGGAGATGAAAACCACTCAAGAGGGAATTTGCACTTAATCTCCATGGTGCAAACATGTTACACTCGCATTAAATCTAACCTTGCTTTAGGAATCTCTGGTCTGTCAGGAGTTTGTCATTGCCCATAAGGAGAGCAAAATTTAACCTTCATGGTAAAGCTCTGAGGCCTTATTGTGGCTATCCAGCTGCTCTGCAGAGAATAAGGAGGAAGATCTTGTGTTTGCTGCTGTTGCCCTATGAGTTGTTTTTAGTTATATTTTTAATTTATCATCAGGCATTTACCAAGTGTGTAAAATAAGCACTTTGAGAATGAATGGCATTTGACAAGTTGATTTACTGTAAAAGTCAGCATCCCAGCTGAACTCCCTTAAATAGCCTTCAAAAAGCAACTGTAACAAAAACATTGATTACCTGTTTTGGTTGAAGATTGTGCATCCTGGAGCCAAGCAAAACTCAGAGTCACACCAGAGGCAAGTTTTGCAAATCTGATTTTGTCCAGGTTTTACAGACTTCTTTAGTGGGCTTGTTTACTGCCCTAAAAGCTAGTACCAAGGAGAGACCTGGAGCTCAGCAGAGTTGGTCAGGGAAAGAGTTTTCTTCGGAAGAAAATGTTGATTTTTTACAAATTTATTTATTTATTTTTTAAAAATGTTATCACATGCCATTTTGGCTGAAAATCATTTATTTCAGCTCTGACATTCCCCCACCAACATCTCATTAATATTCTGACCAGATGACTCCTCCTATCCTTTGCTTTAGCTGGAAGCCCAAGACCGGCTTTGGCTGCAGTATGATAACGAACCCTGGTGAAAATCCTAGGATCTGTGATGTGATGTGTGTCCAACTGAATCAAAGAAATTCCACTGTTTGAGACACAGGCATAAGCTCATCTGCAGTGCTGTGTTCAGTCCTTCTCCATGAAAGATTAAGTTAAATTAAGACAAGCGCAGAAAAGAACTAACAGGATGAAACAGAAAGGAGAAAATTCAGTTTGATATTGCAGAATAAAGACTGAAAACAAACATGATTGCTTGCTGCCACAACATAGTAGAGGTAAACGCCAGAGAGAGGCGAGAGCTCTAATGCATGGAACAACATTAGCAAAAAGGCAAACTGACATATGTGGCTAGGGAATAATTTTAGGGTAGAAATAATAAAAATATTTAAAACCTAGCAAAGTTCTGGAGTAGCTTTGTGGATGGAGGAGTAAAGGCAGGAAACCTAACTAGTCTGAAGGTGGATTATGCGATGGGGGTGCTGTTGCAGCAGGAAGCAGCCCTGGGGACCTAGCAGATTTTTTTCCTGTCCATGGTCCAAGGGAAGGCTCGGTAGGGAAAGACACATGACACGGCAACTCCAGGTCACAGAGTTTTACAGGAACTGAGTTTCCAAACTGAAATTTTTTTTAGTTTTGGACTTGCCTTTTTTCAGCAAAAGAAGGCTTATCCATGGGAAACAGACATGTTCCACAAACATGCTCATTTAGTCAAGAAGCTGTTTTCCACTGAAAAGTAGTTCATCTGGAAATTCTCAAGAAGCCCGAGTGCTAACATCTGCTTGGACTGTAAACCCCTTGGGGATTGGCCTTGTCTCCTTGTTTCTTCAGTGCCAAAGACCCTTGGCGAGACAGACAAATAAAAGATGATCAGGCGAGGGAAGCAGAGGGCCCGTCCAGCTTCTGCCAGCTTGCCTTTCCATGGGCTGTCTGCGAGAGGGGAGGGCAGTGAGCAGCCCGACACACTAGGACAGCGGCCAGGATGGAGCAGGGAGTTCTGCAACGATGTAAACCGTATGATGAACCTGACCGTAGAAAACTCAAACACGACTTTGCAGTAGAATAAAGCTGAATTAAAGGGTAAAATAATAAATAACAATAAATTATTGTTTTCAATAAATCAGCCAAGGGTTTTGTGGGACGAAACAGGAGGCATTTCAGGAACCCAAGCTACAGTAAAAAGCATGTAATTATTTGAAAAGTAATTCTAATCCAAGAGGAGAAAAAAATGGGATTGAAGAGCCTGTTTTTCAATGATTCCATTACAAAATTGCTCTAAGAAGAAATGAAGTTTTATCCGCTGCAGCAGAACCCTTCTCCCCTACTTGCCTGCTTACTCATCCTGTGAGTCACACAGAACTCTGTATGTCTTATGCATCTGGAGTAACAAAGTTTATTCCTGGAGAAGATACATCCTCTGACAGGTCTTCCACATTTTTGCCACCTACAAGTGTCTTGGGAAATGTAGTTCAACAAGCTTGAGTTAGCACAGAATTCAGCTCAGCTCTTTCACGCAGCTTTTTGAAAGCTTGATTACCAGCAAGACGTGCAAGATCTGTGCTCAGCCACAGATTTCAGATTCATTTCATCATCCCATACTGCCCACAGCTCAGGAGTTGTTCCAAGCACGATCCATAATTTTGGGTTGCAACCCAGCTTCTTTGCACCGTCAGCCAGTCAATAAAAGCTTGCCCACATGCATACACACACACACACACACACACACACACACAGCGTGCTTCCTGCTGCAGAAAGAAAGAGGATTCTCCATTCCTGGGAATTTCTGTGGGAAGCAGTGGAGGCAGCAGCTCTCCTCAAGTGCGTCCCCACTTGTCAGAGCCTGGCCGAACAAAAAAGGACGTGCACAGATCTGGCTCAGACATGATTGATTGCTCTGATTTACCCTTGTTTTTTTTCCCACAGCCTTCTTTTCCTGCTGTAGCTGCCAACTGATTTAGTGTCTGTGCTGGCTCAGAGAGGCTGTAAGGTCAATTTTACTGTATCTCTCCCACACAGTGCCTAATGATTTGGAGTCACAGCACCCTTGCCTATAAAAGGGAACATAAAGCAATGGGGATTGCTACCACTTGCTGTGCCTGTCCTCAGCGGAGACAGGAAAGTCTCCATGCACAAATAATTCTGTTTGTATTTCACAGCCCATAGGGGTATTGAGGGTCATGCAGGCACCAGACAAGGTCAATGGAAACAGTATAGCCTGGATGTGGATGAAACGCAGTTGACACCTTAGGGCACCGCAATTATAAAGCCCACTTTCAGTGAATAGTTGTATTCACCGTGACAGGAAAGGAGCACAATTCCCATTTCACAGTGAAGGTGTAGACAGATCCTGCAGTGTCCTTCTAGCAAGACCTCCATGTGCTTCATTTGCAAATCAGGGGGAAAATAGTAGGGAGAGAATATGCCCTGTGAAAACCCAAAGCAATGGCCACCCGTGGCTCTGGCTACCCAGAGGGCAACTACTGCTGCCCATCATACCACAAAACCGTGGGCAGTCAGAGACAGGAACACAAATGTCCTTCTGACATTTTTGACTCAGTGCTCTGATGTAGCAAGGGTTACCCATTGCTGGTGGTATTAGACCAATTTTCAAAGACAATAGTGGAATTGCAGGGGGGGATTAGACTCTCCAGAGAATTCTGTTCCCAGAAGTATGAATTCAAGTACCCTATAGGTGCATCTAACACAACAGCTCTAGCACTGTGATTGCTAAACCAACACTAAAAAGCCAACATAGCATACAGAGGTATATGATACCCAGCACAAGGATGCAGCACTGATGTGCACTGCTCGCTGAAGTACCTCACTGCACACTCAGCTCCTTGGGATCTGTCTTGACGAGTCCACTTAGAGCAAGGTAAGGTTTCAGAAGAAGAGAAAACAGGAATAAGGTCATTTTCATAGGTCTCTGTGGGACGTTACCTGCTGTGAGTACTTGCTAATAATTGTTTTCACACTGGATTACAGCATGTGGTGGCACATGTCCTCATGTATCCAACTTCATGGGTTTGCCCAACCCACTCTCTACGCTCTCCCTACCCAAGCAACTTCTTCCTGTCCCGCTACTCAGAGGGGGAGTAGAAAAAAAGAACCCTCCTCACTATCAGCACAGGGAGTCTCAGAGAAAATTTACAGCTCATTGCTAATGGGCTGAAGGCATTTTCACCTGTCCAGGAGTACAAAGAAGGGGCCGGGATTTTGCCTTGTGGCAACCAGGCTGATTTTTGCTGTCAAGTGCTTTTTACAGAAGTTGGCAATAGACAGAAACATGCACCCATCAGGGCACTGAAAGCAAACCCTCTCCTGAGGAGAGGGGCACCAGGACTCTGTCTGCCAGCTCAGGGCCACAGTGGGGAAATCCCCTTTTTCAAGCCACCCTGATTCATGGGCAGCCACATTAATGGCATGAAGGCTAACAGGTCCCAGAAGAATTCCAATTAGATGCATTTGTGATTAATGACCTGGTGAGACAGCAGCAGAGGGGCTGGAGAAAGAAACTGAGCTGAAAAATATACTGTGTATGCTGATGGGGAGGAAGGGGAGCTGCAGCATGGGGAGGCATGGGAAGTGAGATCTTGCCAAGCCCAGGAACTACTCAATGGTAAAATTGTGTCCTATTGCCTGCAGGGAATACCCAAGTGCTTCAGCAGTGATTAGCAGTGCCGAAATACTCCACAAGCACTTGTCAATGTTTTAGCAACACCGAATCATAGGTTAGCCAATTAATTGACTAGTACAAGTAGGATCCCTGACCTTCCCAAGGACTAAGGTGCTCCTTCACAGCATCACTGCTGCCCCATCAGACTATTACTACAATTAAGCCAATAGAAGCATCTCAGTTTTTAAGTCAGCTTCATAATTAATATTCAGACATGGTTCTGAGTGTCTTGTAAGCTCTTGGATTTTTTTTTTTTCCTCCTGTTTGATATTAACTGTGAAGCTATCTAATCTTCAAATCCAGACAGGACTGATATGGTCAACTGTTTGTTTAGGTTTTTTTGCTTGGATTGTTTTTTTCTTTTTTTAGTTTTCTGTTGAGCAGATCTTTAAACTGCTGTCACTTACTGACTTTCTCAGTAAAATTATACATAAATTTATACAACACCTCCAAACCCTAGAGCAAAAGAACACTATTTAATCTGCATAGCCAAACACTCAGAACTGAGGAGGAGCTATAACGAGGGCTGTCTGTACAGCTTTAACTTGACCCCAAAGGCAGGTGCATCATTATACAGCTTTTAATGACATGATCACACAATATTTTTCTCCAGAGAACCCCATGGTAATTTACCACGAGGAGTGTTTTTGTTGCTGACTGTATGACCCTGAGCCTTATGCCAGGCTACCAGGCTGGCTTATTTGCTGCAGAAGATTCAGTCAGAAGAGCACGAGCGGAAAATCTCTGTTCATCCCATCCCAGCCCTTGCCCCTAGCCACAGTCACTGCTGAACCCAGTTGTTGGTTTCTGCCAGAGTCTGGAGATGATTAGGAGCCCCAGAGACATTAGGTTCCTACAGCTGGCTGAGGAAGGGGAAAGAGGTATTTTTCATGCCCACCTGCAGGGTTGATAAGCAATTTGGCTTGCCCCTTTGCAGACACCAGAGACTCCTGCTGAAAATCTGTGTCCATATGCCAGGTGTCCTTGGCTCTGCAGTACTAGAAACAACTGCTTTTTTTTCCTGGTACTCATCGTTCCCATGTTGATGCTGGCCACTTCTCATTATTCTGTTTCCTTGCCTATGATTTCTTTTTTTTCTCCTTTCAGTTCCCTGGGGCAGAGCAGTGGCTCTGAATGCTGGAGATCAACTGGCAACAGCATGAGAAATTGAATTCCTCTTAAAAAAATTAGATTTCTAAGGGAGACATCCTGTCCCGGAACAACATAAAAAAGGCCAAACAAAGGAACAAGAGAAGTTTGTTCCTTTTGACAAGAGGGTGGATCTGGAGCAAATAATAACGTGGTTGCTTTCCATAATCCCGGGGTGGAGCTGGAACATCCAGGAACCTCCATAACACCCACTTTGGGATAAAGCTCCCTCTTCAGAGACTAGATAAGGGATTATGGCTCCACAGAGCCAAGAGGTCCAAAGTCTTATGGTATCTTGTAAGGATAATTAAATACTGCATCATATGCAGATCACCATTAATCTGAGCTGTGCAAAGGATGGGGACCTTGTTGTCCCTTGATGCTCAGGCAGCTGTTCAGACTATGTGCTGTGTTATGGTCTCCTATTTGAACATGTATGTTGTATGGTTAATAAAACCCACAACGGCTTGTATCAGCTCATGATTTTAGTTTGGGTCAGCCATATCTATGTCTCTTCATCTGTATTCTCTTTCCTGGCTTAGTTAGTCTCATAACGAAGGTTCGTGAGCATCCACAACTCGTATCTCGGGGAGAGGAGAGAGGAAATGATGTTGTGATGGCCTTGCAGAGAGGCAGATGCAGTGAGTTGGTGGTGAGGATGAGAAGGTGATGGTGGCACCCAAATGGGCTTAAAGACTGACAAAGGCAAGTGGAGAAGACTAGGCAAAGTGCTGGAAGAAAGAAAATTCCTGGTATTTTTTACCAATTCAGATGGGATGCTTTGGTGACACACATCTGAAAAGAGGGCCCCAATAGCTTGAAAACAGATCTGCAAAGCACTGGCAGAGGTTTGCCATACCAGCGCCCAGCAGATTGCCTGCGTTGTGAACACAGGTGGATACAGTGGCTCTCCAGCACCACTGCTGCCAGCAGGAGAGGAAAGCAGCCTCTTTAGACACCCTCTTCTGTCCTGAAGGCAGTAGATGGTGCTATTGATAGCACTATTAATGCATATGTTAATCAAGTAAAAGTACACCTAGATGAACACTATGTTTTTCTCATATTCTTCATCTCAGGGAACCTCAGGGTACTTGCAAATATTGAAAACCTGCATTTTTGTGTCAACTCATGTTCAATCTCAGTGTAGCTGCTCTTCTGTGTGTCCCCACAGACCTGCTCCAGAGAGAGGACAGAAGATAGCAGACTCATGCTAAGTAGTAATGAGCCTCGTTACACCAAGTCTCACTGAGACTTCAAAGGTAATTTCAGGAAGAAGGATGCAAAGAGCCAGGTCGGAATCTGTCAGGGCTAATTTAACCCAAACTAATCTCTCTGTTTTACAAGAGAGCCCTTAACAACTTGAGGTCAGGCTGTCAACTCTATAATCTCTTGGGAAGAGCTGTTCTCAAAAGCCAGCACTGATTACCCTGTTGGCACATGGTAGCCACTCTGCTGCTTTTCAGAATAGGGACTCGTGATCTTGGTCCCATTACAATAATTGACTGTTATTACTCTCAAAGTAGCAGATTATGCAAAAGCCATGGTTCCCAGTGGGGCAGAGACTGTGCAAAGACAAAGCTCTTGCCGGAAACAATTTACAAAGGCAACTCCTCCACTCTGAGAAATGAAATGATGTCAGCAGTATCACAAAGTTGAAAACACTCATTTCTGACTCCCAGATCAGTCATATTTAGCTGGTTCCTGTAAACTCCTTTTCTACCCTGTACAAAGTTGTCATTAAAAACAAGAACTATGTGCCCTAGCAGAGAGGCTAACAAAGGAATGGGCCAAGATACACAGACAGAGAAGTGTCCCCAGGGATGCTGGACTGGCACACTCAGCAAGACACTCAGCAGTGTGCTTTGTGTTACCAGGCTTAGAGGAAAACATCTGAGACCCCATAATACCAAGACTTGAACTTCTGTAGCTGAAAGTGTCAGTGCACATAGGAAAGGCAACTCTTTCTCTGAGGAAAAGAGGTGCTCAGGGCTGAGATGAATTTAATTTTTTCTGCATATCTTAAGTCTTCTGTGGTTTAGATCAGTGTTTCAGGCTTTATACTGCCCTTTTCCAAATGCATCCAAACATGTCTAGCTTTGCAAAATGCATACCAAGCATGAGAACATCAGTCTGGTCCAGGTCCTAGTCCTCCTTAAAATCACCATTCTTAGCTGTTCTCTTATTTTCTATCATTTTCCTTTGCTAGCAGCAATTCTTTAAATTGATCTTTGAATGTGTACAATTTTGTACTCTGTAGATGTCTCAGACAAGATTTAAATAGCAGCAGATTTTGTTTCAAGCATTTCGTATTGACGGAAATTAAAGGCCCATTTCCCAAAGCTTTTAAATACATGCTTAACTTTGGGCATATGAGTAATGCTATTGACAGCAAAGGGATAATTCATGTGCTTTGCTGTACTGCTGCCCAACAGCTGTACAGACAATACAAATTGCTTGGGCGACATTCATGGGGTTACTCTACATGTTTTCTTAAAAATAAGCCTACAGGAGCGATATCACTTGGGAACAGCTTTTAGGAAGGGGTAGGGGACCTGATGATAAAGGACACAGAAAAGACTGAGGTACACAAAGTTGTCTTTGTCTTGGTCTTTACTGGTAAGACCATCCTTAGGAAATCTGAGGCCCCTGAGATGAGTGGGAAACTCTGGAGCAAGGAAGACTTATCCTTTTTGGAAGAGGATCAGGTAAAGGAACATTGAAACAAATTGGACATACATTAAGTCCATGGGCTCTGATGGGATGCACCCACAAATACTGAGGGAGCTAGCAGGTAGTATTGTGGGGCCACTCTTCCTAATCGTTGGAAGGTTGTGGTCCTCAGGGGAGGTTCCTGAGGATGGGAGGAAAGGAAATGTCACTTCTGTCTTCAAGAAGGGCAGGAAAGAGGATCTGAGGAAGTACAAGCTGGTGTCCCTCACTTTGATTGCTGGGAAAGTGGTGGAGGAAATAAACATGGATATCATTCCTAAACACATGAAGGACAAGATGAAGGAGTAGTCAGCATGGATTTCTAAGGGAACAAGCATGCCTGACCAGCCTGATAATGATGAGATGACTGGCTTGGTTGATGAGCAGTTGTTTATTTGTTGAGTAGACTTTAGTAGGCTTTCAATTCTGTTTCCCCTAACATCCTTACAGACAAGCTGATGAAGTATGGATTAGATAAATGGACAGTTGATTGAAAACTGTCTGAACTGCCAGACTCAGAGAGTTGTGATCATGAAGTCCAGTTGTGGCATGAAGCCCAGCTAGAGGCCAGTCACTAGCAGTGTACCCCAGGAGAGGATACTGAGGTCAATACTGTTAAACATCTTCATTAATGATCTGGATGGTGGGGCAGAGTCTACCATCAGCAAGTTTGCAGATAACACAAAACTGGGAGGAGTGGTCGATACACCAGAGGGACCTGGATAGGCTGGAGAAATGGGCTGACAGGAGCCTCATGCAGTTCAACAAGGGGAAGTGCAAACTCCTGCACCTGTGGAGGAACAAGCCCATGCACCAGTACCTGCTGGGGGCCAAGCAGTTGTAAAGCAGCTTTACAGAAAGTGACCTGGGGATCCTAGTGGACACCAAGCTGACCGTAAGCCAGCAATGTGACCTTGCAACAAGGAAGACCATCAGCTTCTTTGGGGGCATTAGGAAGAGCATTGCCAGGAGGTCAAAGGAAGTGATCCTTCCTCCAGCACTGGTGAGACACAAATGGAGTGCTGGGTCCAGTCCTGGGATCCCCATACAAGGGAGAGATGGATTTACTGGAGTCCAGAGAATGGGTCACAAGATGATTAAGGGACTGGACTGTCTGTCATACAAGGAAAGACAGAGAGAGTGCTGGGACTGTACAGCCTCAAGAAGAGACAGCTGAGGGAGGATCTCATCAATGTGTAAAAATATCTGATATTGGGGGGGGGAGGGGATAGAGAAGATGGAGCCCAACTCTTCTTAGTGCTATCCTTTGACAGGACAAGAGACAATAAGCACAAATGGAACTACAAGAAATTCCATTTAAACATAAAATTAAACGTTTTTTTTTTTTCTTCCTGTGAGGGTGGTCAAACACTGGCACAGGTTGTCCAGAGAAGTTGAGAGGTTGTGAAGTCTCTAGCATTGGAGATACTAAAAACCTGACTGGACATGGCCCTGAGCAACTTGCTCTAGCTGACACTGCTCTGAGCTTGGGGGTTGGAGCAGGCGATCCCCAGAGTCACCTTCCAGTCCCAACCAGTATATGATTGTGTGAACTATGTCTAGAGGGAAGAAAAAAAATTCTCACCAAGTATGAACAGGAAGCTCTTTAACAAAATTGAGAAAAGTATTTGATTGTGATTGACTGAGCAATTTGTAAAAGTGAGGGGCAGCTTTACTCAAGTGAAAAAAAACCATCTGCCTAGTTTCATCAGCTTCTAATATTTCTAAAGTTCATTCTTAATCACATAAAAAAAAAAAAAAAAAAA
>VYZV01019377.1:41597-87680 GCA_013401275.1 Pandion haliaetus
GAGAAACAACTCTGTTCTTCCTATTTTGCATTATGTGTTGGCTTTGGTGGAATAAGAGACAGATCCCAAAGATAAATCTTTGGATTGCAAACTGACTTTGACTATTTGCCTTGTGATAAATCATTGTTTTGACCAGAAATGCTTAATACCATTTGGTCTCAACAGTTATTCTAGCAACAGCTGCCACAGATCCCATGCTAAATTCAGATTTACATTAAGCTTTTTCATATTACTTTTCCTAGTGGGTAAAATATAACTTCTAAAGTATAACAGTATAGCTGCCTTATTCAGCTCAACCATGAAATAACGGTCATTGCAATACACTCAAGCTGAAGGCACTAACAGCCAATTATCCCACAAGTGGTGGTTTTTGCAGAGCTATCCTTTTAGCTGTCTTCTTTACTATGTCTTCTTCACAGCTGCCAGTGCTGCTGTGTTTACACTACAATCTAAACAGACAGTATCTATTTTTGCTTTGGATAGGGACACAAAATTCAGGTTTAAAATGTCTAAAGGAGAGTTACAGCCTAGCACAACAGAGTTGCATCCAGTTTCCTTTCTCTTTTTATCTTCTGCCTGCAAGGTTACAGAACAGTTTAAAAGCACACCTGCTCTTGTCCAAACGTCCTTTCTGTTGCCAACAGCACTAAGGGTTGCTCTGTAGTTTCCTCTTTTTCACAAAAGCAGCAAATGCATTTTAAACTTGCAGGAAATGCCAATGAAAGTCCTGGAATACTTATGGTTATTCTAGCATAGGCTGAGTCATATTAGCACCAAGATGCTAGGAAGCCTGAAATGCTCTTAGAAATATTGTCTCTGTTGGTGAATCAAAGACCAAGTTTTCCAGGTCTGACTAATTGTCAACTTTCAGCAGGCCTAGATTTGCTGGCCTCCCTCACCATCCAGGGGAAGTGCTAAACTGATGAAGCTGCCCAGAATCACAGGAGAGAAAGCAAGGAAGATTGCTGTGGAAAAGAACCAAGTATTAGTATTTGACAGATTTTAATGACTACCCACAAACTCATCTCAGCCATATGCCAGTCATAGAATTACAGACTGAACTGAATGGGTAACAGCTTCATGGTTTAGTGGTAGACTTGGCAGTGTTAGGTTTACAGTTGGACTCTATGATCTTAAGGGTCTCTTCCAACCTAAATGATTCTATGATCTATAGTATACTAAGTGCACACATATGCTATTATCATGAGTGCTGAAGTTTGCAGCAAACCTTCCCAACAGAGAAGCATCAAACTAGTATCCAGGCATTAGCAACTAATGACTTGAATCAACATTTACTTCTTTATGAATCAAAACCAGGATATTTTGCAGGCAAGGGGAAAATAAGAAGTGTTTCTTAACATGTACAGAAAGGCCAGTCACAAGGTAACCATATGAGCAGCCTTAAGATTGAGCTTCATTTTCCCATTGGGACCTAACACAGGGATAGTCCACCACTAGTTATTGCAGAGAGTTGCTCGTGATTTTGCTATGTTACAACCACAGAAACTAGATGCTGCAAACAGCAGCTCTCACTCATACACTATGTAGATGACCATCCTACAAGAAGCACAAGGAGATTTTTTTTCCGTCAGTACGAATGCTCCCTCTGCTGACTCTGGTACTGGCACCATTGGAACCTTGTTTGGAAACTCAAGCACTGCTGAGACATGAGTCAGTAAACTTGGTTTTCTCAGGCCCTACCCTGGAGTTTACAGGCCAAAGTCCGAGGTGTAGTTTTAAGCCACTCTCATTTTTGAAGATATTTATAGTTGCAAACAGTGCTGAGCACTGCCCTTACTTTCCACTTTGTTCAAAAGAGACATGAAAATTAGGGACAATTTCTGCCAGTACTTTTTTTTTCCCTTCTGCATTCCCAGTGATAGAAACAAAGCAGAGCAAAAAGAAGGGCTAGGCTGAGCCCCACTCAAATCATGATGCTTGCAATTAGCACACAAACATGCTCATTAAGCAAATGCATTGCAGCCCAACTCTACAGACCACAAGGAGCAGGAGCTGAATCACAGCTGAGCAGGGCTAGCTAGAGCCTGGGCTTCATGTAGTAGACATCTGTGGAGTCAGTCCAGCAAGATAAAACCTATTTTCTATTTCCATGTGTCATGAGTTCACAGTCTGAATGGAGTAACCTGCCAGGTACTAAGCGAATGTAGCACCACTGAGGCTCATGATGGGAAACAAGCAAAATTCCTGCTCAGTACAAAAATAACATCAGTGGTTTTTCCCCCCCACCTTGTTAATTTTTTTTTTATAAAGTTTTTACTTCATTTTCAGCTTGTCATTTCTATAGAAAGAAGAGTAGGACCAAAGTTTGCTACACTGAATGAAGGAGGATTTAAAGAACCATTACAGAGTACACATGTTGCCACTTCACAGAATATGAACCATTATTTGACATGTACTTGATGGCAAACAATATTTTACCACCTCCTGATTACAAGATTCTGAACCACTTAGCTACAGGCAAAAATCCTAGAACCATAAAAATTAGAAGACAGATAAATAGTTTATATGTGTTGTCATGAAGATGTAATAATTTTCTGATTACATTTGAAATGTTTGGGGTAGACAGTATTGACACAAAGTAACTCAATGGAAAACAACGTAGGAATAGCTGACATTATTACTTTATATACCCATTGGACACACTTTCCACTGAACCATGAAGTTGATCTCTACACAGCTATTGCATCTCTTCTCATCAGTGCTGATTTATTACAATTTTTGCCTGCAAGAGCATATGAATCAAACATTAAATCACAGTAATTTGTGCCTCTTCCACAGCCAAGCCAAGGGCCAAAATACCAGGTTTGGATGACACTGATGTCCCACAGCTGTCAGGTATTGGTGTCATTTGAAAAAAAAAAAACCAAAAACAGGCAACACATGGGGAGCAAGCAAAGCCTCTATAACCTTGGAGAGGATTTTTTGCATCAGTCACTTCAAAACTTTAAATACCAAATGTTTGAAAATCAGCAATGAAGGTGTTTACACTCCCAGCCCACTGCAGCCAGTGTCTCTGTGGCAGGGTAAGTAGGAAGAGGCTCAGTATAAAAGTGTTTAGAATATGCATGCAAAAACCAGCAGTATTTAATGAAGTGAAAAAGTTGCCTCAAAATGCTGCTGGAATAGCACAGCTCTTGTTTCCAGGGACAGAGGCAAAAATCAAAGCACCACAAAGGTACACTTAGAAAATTCTAGAAGTTCTTAATATCTTGTTTCCGTAACTCATTTGCCCGTGGCTAGAAAGAAGAGTTTTTAAACACTTAGTAGCTGTTCATCATTTTCCTGGACTCACTGGTTTGGTAGCATTTGCGTTCTATAGCCGAATCGTGCTTCTTCCAGTAAGAGACCAAGGAACTTCTGTTTAGTTGGTTTATGCAAGAGATGCGATTGGACTAGGCTATATGGTCTAGTTCAAATAGAAGTTACAGGACTTAAGACCTGCATAGCTTGGCATTAGAGCTAAGTATGTCGTAAAATCCTTCTCGGACCAGACTTAGAAACTGATGGGAAGGTTTAGAAAAACAGTGTTGATAGAAAAGCAACCTGAACTGTCAGGAGGGAACAGAGAGTCAGGTTTGGTCATCCTGACATGAGGTCAGAGCTCTATTTGTAATAAAAATACATCTGTTTCAAATCATGAGAGATTTTTAATTTTGCTCTGGGTTCCTCTGTCAGAATAAAATATTTTGTCTAGTTTCAAAGGCACTTCAGAAACAACAGCAGACAGGCAGTGCTGCTAGATGGCTCCTGTGGTATCTATTACTGGGCATCTGTCACACATATCCCTGGGCTGTTTCTCACTGCTGTTGTTTTAAAGATGACAGACATGTTTTCATTCAGAAAGGTTGTCTATTTGTATCCCCTAGACACAGCTGCTTTCACTGCTCTGTAGAAGCTTTATCCAAACAGCAAGGACGCCTGTGTAATCTGAAGGATGCTCTTCCCATTGAGATGATGTATACAGGTATGTCTGCCTGGGACGGCATGGAGGCAAAGCTAAAGTTAGGGCTAGTCCATAAATATTGGTCCCAGTTAGCTTCGCCATGCAGTTTTTAGCTAGAAACACATATTCACTTTGTCAGAAACAATGCACGGAAAGTAGTACCTATATACCTAATGGTTTATAAGCATCTTTTAAGAAATTAACACTAAGAGGGAAAACTCACTGGGCACCTGCCAGGTGCTGTCCTGGGCACTACAGTGAAGAAGGATGGAATGAACAGCAGATAGCCTGAGTCAACAATGTCCCCGGTGTCCCAGCAGCAAGAGGGGATGTGTGCATGACATCTAAAGAGGAGCATTTTGCAACACACCCACCCACCTGAATAAGCCCTTAATTATCAGTCAGGGCTGTCACCCCACTGGGAGCTCCATGCTGGACGTGGAGTTGTCTGAGGGGTCCTTAAGGATCACAGTGATGGCTTTTAGCTCTGGACCCCAAATATTGGTCTGAACTTGTGCCAAAGGCTTCCTGCAACCTAGTCTGTTGCTGGAGGAACACATTACCCAGACAATATGTTGATGCCCACCGGCTTGTCCTATAGACACAGCAGGACAGGCACCTGAAGACCGTCCCTGTAGGAAGCCACTTACAAGATATCCTGGTTTTCATCTGGGCCTTAAGGTGGCACAGACTTGTTTCTGATGTTTTTTCTGCTGGAAATTTAGAGGGAAAGACAACATGCTCTGCAAGGAAAAAAAAAAAAANTCTTATATCAGTGGAAGTCTTGCCAGTGACTTCAAAAAGGCCAGGATTTTGCAGTGATCTGAGGGTATAAATACAAATGCTGAGCAAAAATCTGGGGTCATGCCTCTTGTAGCCATTTCTGGTCTTTCCAGGCCCCATCTACCACAAAGAACAGTATTACAAATTAATCTAAATGCACTTGTCTGAGCCTGCAGTTTCAGTTTCAACAGAGTAAAATTCTGCCTGGTGAAAGCGATGGGCTTGCTGTTACTTTAGCCCTCCCTAAAATTACTACTTTAATAGTACAGTTTCACTGCAAGACACTTATTCTTCATAAAGATTCATCAAATGAGAATCTGACTAGGTATTAAAGCACTGGGATAACTTCATTAATTCATAGCAGGGAATGGTATGGAGGAAACCCTCATACCTTATGCTTTAAGACCAACAGTAATAACACTAAACAGACTCACAGCTTGTCCATTTAAAAATAATAATAATAATAATAAAAAAACCCCACAATGACCAGTCAAGACTTACTGAATTTCCTGCTGTTCTTATAATTTTCCCCTGAATCTGGATACATCTGAGGAGTTAAAGATATGCTATTAATGCCTTAAACCAACATATGGTCACTCATCTGATTATTTCCATGTTTCCTTGAGTAACATAAGGAGCAGATAGCCAGTAGATTTAAGGAATATTGAAGATATTGCTTAGAGCTAAGGCAGCAGTGCACTTTTTCCTTCTCAGAGGCAAACTGCAAAAAAATTGACATTGATAATCAAGTAATGTTCACTGCAGAGTGGCAATATAATTCAGCCATGGAACACTTTTCCACATACCATCACAGACTACAGCCACTTCTGCAAGAAGCTGAAGACCCACAGTAAAAGACAGAAAGCTTTAGAAATCAGTGCATTATAGACAGAAAATAGGAGATACTGAAAAAAAATCACCAAAGAAACACTTGCCCTTGGAATAAGGATGACTTTGCCTGATGTTGAGTTCTTTACTACCTCTTGCTTCCACATGCACAAATCCTCTGACTGCTTAAACACCCAGACCTTGAATTCTCATCCCCTCAGGGCTTAGGGCTGCCATTAGAGCCTGCTTTTCCTTATCACTCAAGTTGGGTGTAAAAAGTACCCAGGAGACAAGATTAGAGCTTTAGCATCTCCTGATCATGCTGCATTCACAGAGACAAAAGCTACACTGGTGTAAACTGAATATTTCCCCACTCCTCCATCTGTTTCAAGTGACTATACAGGCTATGCCAGCTCCACCTCCACAACTGGGCTGTTTCTTATCAGCCCAGCTGCCTCAAGCTGTTATTAGCTATTATGCTACTGATTATCGTTATCTCTCAGGCACATCTTCAAAGAGAAGCTTGAATTTGCACATGCTCTCTGCCTCCCAAACCATCTCTGCTTGAACAGATCCATAAAATCTGGGATGCCAAATGCTCATTACCATTAACTTTCACTACAGCAGTGTGCATACACCCCCTGACAACAGCTGGTGAGGAGAAGGAGCTGCCCTCACAGCACTGCTGGAGACACTATGTGCTCACCCACTGCTGAGCACTGCCAGCTGAAAAATTAGCCTGATAAACATCCATGGGAATGGTGTTAAAAGATCATTTGATGGTGATCAGCAACACCCCAAACCTTCTGTTTAGTGTTGTTAGCAACCCAGCAAATAGTAGCTATGAGAGGTTTCCTGTGGCTTCCTGACAGAGACCACAGAGAAGTGCATGGGTTAACCAGGCCCAAAACTGCAGTCAGGCCTGCAGGTAGGAGTGCAGCCTTTCCCAAAGCAAAAGGGGAGCAACAGGCCTGCATGACACGGCCATGTGGCTGCAATGGTGTTTTCGGGCCCTGCATGTGGCAAGGAAGGAAATTCCCAGGAGGCTTCAGGGATCAGAGAGAGCTCAGGGGCCAGGCTCTGGCTCTGCTGGCTGCAATCATGAAGATCGCATCCAGATGTGAAAACAGCTACAGCAAACAAGTAACCCCCACCCAATCACTCCTGAAGAGAAACGTTATGACAAGTGAATAACTAATTAAATCAAGGGCACTTTGGTGGAGGGACCAAATACCCCTATGGGTAGCACCAACACCCCTGTCAGCTTCTCAAATACTCAGTGACTCCGTGTTCAGGTACCAGCAAGAAGGTCCTTCAGGAGGCAGAGCCCCTTTACAGGCACTATACAGCTTGGGCCTGGGGGCAGTGGGGGTGGTGGTCCCTACCCCTCTGTGTCTGCAGTCCCAGTCCTTGAGGACTGGAATGAAACAACAGCAAAACAAAATGACTCAGGGCTGGGAGGTAAAAAAACAAAAAAGTATTCAATAAACTGGGTTCTGTTAACTCTGAACATGGAATTTCTGGCAAGGGCTCAGTTAAGTTAAGCCTCAAAATGTAACAGTGTAGTATATCCAACCTCAGCCAAAGCACACAAAGCTCAGCCTCACTATCTACAGGGCAGCGCCTGTGCAAGTCAGATTCAGGTCTTATGTGCACTAGTGTATGGAGTTCTACAGAACCAAAGTCAATTCATCAGCTGCTATAAAGTGACCGATGCCTTTGTTGCAGTCGATAGTGCTATGTTCATTAACTCCAGTTGATAATCTGGCCCTTGGAGTTTGATTCAGGCACAAATCTTTAATCAGCTAAACACCAACATGAGAAGACAAACACCAACATGAGAAGCCGCAGATGCATTTGTGGACAGGCCATCAATTAGAACAGGAAGCAAGAGGTGATTTTTTTCATGTATGTTTAACAGCTATGGGGTGTTTTTGTTTGTTTTCAAATCTAACATCAGTCAGACCCAATATGTCTCTTTAGAGCAAGCTACATAAGCCACAGTCCCTGTCCTTATATATAAAAACAACGCAGTGCAGCTGAGGACTATGATGTGTATTATTAGTCTTGATACACTGCAGTTTCATTACATTCCAGGACAGTTGTCCAAGTCAAGTGCAATGCCCAGAGTGCTGGTGATTGCAGTCCAGGGTCTGCCTGAATTAAAGCCAAATAGGATGCTAGGGAATAGGTAAATGCAGATTCCCTCTGGCTTTCAGAAGGAAATTAAAGCTCTTAATTTTGTTTCCTGGTAAGAATCTACCTGCTGAGCAATGCTGCTGCGCTCTGGTGCCAGAGATCCTCCTGGAGTTCCCACAGTTCAGGAATTTCTTTGATCTGACCAACTCTTAGGTTTGAGGAGCAGAAGGAGGAGAGTCTTACTGAAAAGGTAAAGTAGAGGTGGGATTAAGCAGAAACGAAATCCATTCTCTACAAGCCCTGCATGTGGTCCTAGGAAGAGGACAGCATTAATGTTACATCCTACCTGGCCTGGGTAGGAGGGAGCTGGGTCTTCTTGGGCCAGGTGAAGGTCCCAGGCAGAGCTGGCTCCTGGCCAGCAGCCAGGCTGTGTCCATCTTGCACATGAACAGTTTAGCCCAAAGCCTGACATGAAGGCGACAGGAGAATGGCTCCAGTGGGCTTCCTGCAACCTTGCCCTCCCTCAAGAAAAGCCTTGGCCACCTCCTTGCCTAGTGATCCAGGTAAGGCTGAAAGTAATAATCCCAGGACTGAGGAGATGGCATTGAAGAGTAACCAGAGCATGTACTGCTTGAAGGCAGCTTGGGCAGTATGGAGCAAATGGTGCAGATGCTGTGCCTTATTCACCCTTCTGCAGAGGGCATGCTGCAAGGCATCTGTTTCAGAGACGGTGACGTGCCATAGACAGCACTGAGGTGTGTCATAGTGACGCATAACACATCTGTTAGTGAGGCTACTGCAGATTTGGCTGGAAGATGCCAATGCTTGGGCAGATCAAGAGACAAGCATTGATTTACAAATTCGTCCAGGAAGCAGCATTATTTAATGCATTTAATTAGCAGAGGTTCCCTGCTCACTTTGGCTACTCAGCCAAGGTATGCAAAGGCTGTCTGCCTCCACTTACCGGGCACCCAGCCTCGAGGCCTTTGCTCCCTGTTGAGCTCTGTGGGAGGTGAGTGAACTCAGCTTCTGGAAGGAACTGTTTTCTGCAAGGTTATGTCCTTTGAGACATGGAAGACCCCAACGAAGAGCAGGTCTTCTGCAGGTTTTATCACCAGAAGGGACCCTCCTAGTCACCTGAACAGATAGTCTAATATATGCCAGAGAAACACGTTAACTAGTTTCCTCACCCAGCTGACTGAACTGGAGCTTAGTGGTCTTGCCTGAAACACTCCCAAGTGATTTAGTTGGACAACATTCCTAGACTCTGGCACTGACACTATTCGATACTTGCCAGCCAGCATCATCTCACTATTGCCTCCATACATTTCGCCGTGTCCAGGTCATGAGCTGATCAACAGCTGAGTGGCTTTAAAAAAAAAAAACAAAAAACAAAAAACAAAAAACAAACAAACACAACCAAAACCATACCAAAGCACTTTGCATGTTGAAGGCAATAGGGTTAAAATGCTTGGGCTCAGGACAGAAGCTGTAAAATATCCTGCAGTGTGACTGCAGCATTTTCTGGCTTCCCTGCTATCAGCACACCCTAGAGAAAAATGTTCTCTTAGGCTGGAGGTAACAGAGGGCATAGGCATTTGTTCAAGTGACATGGAAAGAAAGACTTTCTTTAAATATGGCACATAATTAGATTAAGGAGCCTCTCTCTCTCAGACATTAAGGCCAAGGCTTAGAAGACCAGTGCTAGGGTGCTTAGATCACCAGCTGAAACCTACCTACACAGCAGTGCCCAAGATTCCCTATTGCCTGATGGCGTTAGGATAGCCTACAATAACAGTCATGTGTAAGTGCCTATTGGCAATTTTGATGTCAATGTAAACAAAGTGACACAGTCCCAAGACTAACCGCTCCCTTGCTGGTTCAGTAGGCAAAGAGAGCACTACTGGGGGGGGCAGGGGGGTGTTACTCACTAGAGTGAGACATGCAAGAACTAAACCCTGGGCCAACACATTTGCCCTCTTTACTGCAAATTTGTTGCTCTTATGAGCAAGAGGCTGTATGCTAGCACTGTATCACTACAGCCTAACAAGTCATGCTCGGTAGATGCTGCCTTTGGGTTCCAGTGGCATCTTTAAGACAGAGTGAGAGATCCATGTGCAACAGTCTTCAGAAAGGTCATCTCGGGAGGAGGGGGAGCTCAGACATTGAGCATGCCTGCCCTGAGCCATGGCAGCAGGCATTCAGAAGGGTGAAGGCATTTCCTTTGCTAAAAAGCACATTTACCAGGGTGCGATGTTTTGCTGCTTGCAACACACAAGCTTTACTTTATGTGACACTTCTGATTCCCCTGGGCTTGAAATACATTTTAGTCTGTAGTTTGCTGAAACAGTATCAAGGAGGATGTAAACTTGGTCATCATGCATTGCATAGCTGTATAGACATAAGGAGGGTCATTCTCTTCAGAGTGGACAATTAGCTTTGCAGTGCAAGATTCCTGACAAGATCAGCTGTTTCCTCTTGGTTTCTATCAAGGTTTGACAGCTCATTAAAAGTTAGGAGGGAAAAGGATTTGATTTGCTTCACTTAGAAGCAAAACAAAGAGTCTTACCCTTTTGCTCAAACAAAGAAGAAAATAGTAACTTCACTCTTCCCAGCTTTTCCATGCTATGCCACAGCTAACAGCAGGGGAGGACCAAATTCTGTGCACAATTATTGCCAATGGTCTTTTTGGGCTTTAGAATTGATTCTTCAGTCAGATATTAATTTGCACTGCAAGAAATGATTTAGAGCTACCTGCAGGTTTAAGGCATACAGCTGCACCAATTATGCTGAAGGCACAATTTCAAGGTAATCTTTGCAGCTTGGAGAGCTAAACCTCAGTTTTGTTTTTTTCTTTTTTTTTTTTCCCCCCAAATAGAAACAGAGACTCTGCAAGGCCAGATCCAAAGGCACAGGGTAAGAAAGAGTTAAATATCTATGTGACACCATGGCTGGTGCTGCTCCCAAGAACTATTACGGTGTTTGTATGCAGTGTGTTAGTGTGACACTAAAATCAATGTGTGCTGTGTATACCTGCAGGCAACGCTTGGTCCCTGGTAAACAAGGCAAGCATTGTGAGGAGGAGAACTAGGAGACAGAGAAAATAATGTAACTCCATTTAAAAGAGATCTCATTTAAGATAGGTGGCAATCCCACATAACTTGCCAAGAACATCCAAATTACCAGAGCTCATTTTCATTCACCTATTGGAGTCTTAATGCTAAAAAGAGCCTGCTGATAATACCTAAAAAGGTATATATGTAAAAGCTTTCATGTCACATTTCTCTAGTAGTCTGGGAGGTTACCCAGTCAATCTACACCTGCCTTTTCTATCTATCAAAACCCAGCCAACACATTTTTCTCCCACTAAAACGAATGCAAAGTTAAGGTAAACAATCTACCAGGAATTTCATATTTGTTTTTTCAGCTATGTGTCTCTTGGCAAGAAAAAGAGAGGGAAACAATAAAACCTCTAGGGAAAATCTTGGCCTTACAGGATTTTGTGGGCGCCTCTGATAAGTCCAGACTGTTGTGCCACTTTGCACTCCCCGGGCTGCCCTGGCTGGTGGGAGCACAGAAACACCTACTGCAGCCTTAGCTCTTTTGTCCTTCTTTTCTTTGGATCTAACTCTACCTGTTCTTACCCTTGATTTGCAAAGCAAGAACCAGCCCAGCATCTCAAACCACTTCATTTCTGCCCAGAGAATCAAAACCTCTCCCAGAAGCTGCACCTATTCCTTGCTATGCATTAATAACACTATGCACTCCAGGTAACATGGTGCCCCACCTCTGAGTCCCTCCTCTCAACCCAGACCCTTCATCCTCTCCACTTGCCAGAGTCAAGTTTCGCAACCCTTTGAACCAACCTTGAATAAAGTCATCACACAGGCAAGAACTCAACATCACACCTTACCTGCACCTCCCCTGATTCCCTCCGCTGTCCTGTAGGATAAACATTCTTCTCAAGCCATCACTCAAGGCTTTCCCATCTCTCCTGAGAGAGACTCTTGCCCACTCTTACACCTAGGTCTCTGCTACAACTCACTGCATCTTTATCAACTGTCTTTAGGCTCTTGCCTCCCATCTCCCCCGGCTCACTGGGCTTAAGTAATGAAAAGCACTTGTGTCCCTGCCATCCTTTCACCTGGCAGAGCCTCTGCTGCCTCCTGAGCTTAATGCACAACACTAATGCACCTGGTGTTTGCAAAGGCAGGGAGAGATGGGAGCATCCTTTCTCACTGTCCTCCCTGGCAAGGTCCAACCTGCCAAGACCACTGGTTAGAAACCAGTCTTACAGGAAAGCTGCTCCGAGATTTTTTCATTGAAACAGGTATTTTTCTTTTAATGAGCTATTGCTGATTTTCACCCACGTTGCAGTACTTTGGAAAACATGTTAATCACTTGATTTTTGAAAGCCAAACCGAACCGTTTTAACAGTGCTGAAATGCCTTTGCAAAATATAATTCATTCAACTGGAAAGGTGTGGAGCATCCCAGGAAAAGGAGCATTTAAGCCAGCCCATCCCTTCCCCTACAGACCTTTCTCTTTACTATCAAAGCAAAGCTCTGTGCTGTGGTGTTCTTCCCAATTGCACTTGTTTGTTGCATATGCTGCATTCTCAGACAGCGACGCTGAAATCAAACCTCTTTTTCCTCCTAGCATCTGGAAATGTAGTTGATTTTCTTCGTTTTGATTTGGCATATGACCTTCTAAGGAAATAAGCCACAACACTGAAAGACCCAAATAATTTATTCAAGCAAAACTTGCTGAACAAGTTAAAGAAGTATGAAAGCTCTTCTGGAGCTGGTATTGGATGCCTTGCAATGGTAGAAAAGTGCGTGATCAGAGCAGACTGCCAGGAAAGAGCAATGCATACATCGTGCCACTACACGTGCTTGAATGAATAAAAGAGAGAAGTGTGCCCCAGTAGATGGAGGTTTCAATGTAGTTTATTTTTCTTTTTTAACCTACGCTGGAGACAGAAAGGATCAGGTGTACTGAAGCTGGACATGACCTCCAGATGAGTAGCTATAAAAAAAAGCCGTAAGCTATACCATATAGCTCTCTGTCAGGGGCAGGTTCTACAAAAGCTCCAGCTTCTGTTCCAGCAGAGATTAGGACCGCCTAGGGACTGCCCTTAATTCTGTAGGCTCTCTCTACAGTGCCGTCAATTAGTTAGCAGTAGCTATTCCAGCCTGTGTGTGAGCCAGGCTAGAAAGAAAACGCAAAAAAAAAAAAAAGGGACAGATTTTCTTCCTGCAAGCAAAGGAGTGGACATTATGAGACAGTTATTGCAGCTCTGTGCCTGTGGGAAGTGTGCCATCTCAGGGAAATATCCAGTGGAGAAAATATGACTGCTTTCTGCTCCACCTGTGCAGCCACAGGGGAATGGGCCAGAGAACCTGGCTTTGGCTTTGCAAGGGAAGAGGGAGATGTGAGAGATGAATAGCAGATGGGGCAGAGGTTACTCACCCACAGCCACCCTAGGGAGCAGAAGCCATGTACTGGCTGTGTCATTTGCTCTCAGTTTGATGATCTCAGGGTATGTCCCCAAAGCACAGGAACTCACATTAAGAAATGCAAGATGGTTGCCAGCATCACTCATGGCAACATCCAGAAAGTGAAGAGCAGGTGAGAGTGAGCAACCAACCGCTTCACTCTTCTGAACAGTCCTTCAACATCACCGAGCCAAGCTGGAAAGGTGGGTGAGTTTGGGAGGAGCGAGAGCACTGCTTAAGATGCACGGATGAAGGAGGTATAGCCTGCTGTAGCAGCTGTGTGGCAGGGAAGTTAGAGTGAATACCAGGAAAACTTCCCCAGCGGAGAAATATATAAGCATGCAGAGCCATGTCAGTAAAGGTAAGGAGATAAAGCTGTAACAAAGAATATTTCACATCATAAATGAAAATTGGAGCATATACTGCATTTGCCTCAGGTAGTTTTTAGGACTCATCTGATTACGGTGTCTTACCTAAACTGCTGTAGAGCTCTCAACTTTCTTAGCAGCGTTTCTCCTTTAAATAGCTGTTACACATAAAGATACAGTCACATTGGGTGCGGGGAGACATTTGGATGTGAGCTGAGCAAGTGTCAGCCCTATTTATTCCCCATTCCTTCTCTGCTGGAGCCAGGAAAAAAACAGGGAAGCCTGTCCACCCGCCTCTGCCTACAGAGCAGGTGCTCAAAGCATCCAAAGCCTAATGGGAGCCCAGGCATTTCAGAAGGATGAGTAACCCAATGCATGGAGCCAGTATCTCCTCGGAGGCTTTTCCCTTAGCTTAAGACTTACTAAACCTAAGCAATTGATCTATTTAATTAATAGGTCAGTAACTGTCCTTAAAAAAGGAAGAGACGCGAATGTGGGGGAAGAAACGTGAGGTGCTCCCAAATCGCAGGAAGAGCGGCTTCATGGATGGCCTCACCTCTGCCGGTTCCCGGGCAGACCTCGTCTCTCCTCCTTCCCGAGCCCAGGGGATGCAGCCCAGCAGTCCCCGGCTCAGCACGGATGTGGGAGCTTTGCAGAATCCAGCAGCCATTCCTACGCACCAGCCATTTTCTACCAGGCGCTGAGGACAATGTGGGTGCTGAGTGGTTGTGCTCTAGCTGCCAGGGTATTTTTCACCAGCCTGTGAGAAACGTCCTTAACTGTTCAGCTTGCTTATGTCTTTTTAATGTTATATAAATGGATTTAGAGAAAAAGCACTGCCATGAGCAGGTTTCTAATTAGGAAAAGAAATAAATAGAATTATGGAATTAAGGCAGAACCTCAGCATGAATGACCCAAATCCCTTCCTTGTGCTGCAGTCCACAGCAGGCTATTAGAATTTTTTTTTTTTTTTTAAAGTTAAGTCGTCACTAAGATGGCACAGCAAAGGCAAATTCCTTTGCAGGCTGGCACCCACTCTCCCAAGCTGCTGATCCCACTTAATTTGACTCTTGTAAGTGCAAAGCGCAACACTTTAGGAAGCAGGGTGCTCTGCAATGCCAGCAGCGGTACCCTTACTCCTACAAACACTGCTGAAATAGGAGTAGCAATGGGGCATATGTTACCATTTCCTAATTTGCGCTGACAACTTTCTGTTGGTCCAAACATGCAGACTGTCATTCCTACTCAGTTGCCTATTATGAGTTACCTACTATCACACTGGGTATAGGTGTCTCATCAACAGTGGCTTTCTTTGTGGAGATATCAAGCATCCATGGGTCTCCATGACCTGACCTCAACAGGAGATAAGACCACCCTACACTTCTTACAAATGAGGCCATATTTATCTAAATACTCAGTTGCAGATTTAAGTGCCTACTTTTTAAAACATTGGCTAGCGAAACTAGCCATTTATGGTTCCCAAAGGAGTAATTTGAAATTTGATGAGGAAATCTTAAGTTTTCCACTCCCAATACTGCCACCTACCACAGAGTGGTTTTGATGGCACTTGAATGCCTAAAGGCATGGTGTTTTCTTTAGCTGGTTAAAGAAGCGAAGCAGATACCCTGGGATGTAGTGCTGCTGGTTGGAAAGCTCATGTCCTCAGTAAATCGGTTGGTGCATGAACAAGAAGCCAGACTTACTCTTTGTATGTGAAGGCACTATCTCCCTGAAACTGCTGTTATGTGATAAAAAATCTGCATCAGATGGAAAAATGTGCACTGGTGATTATTGGTTTGATAGGATGCTAGCTTGTTTTCTGCACTGGTCCTTTTTCTGCTGGGTCAGTCCCCCGGTGACAGGGGATCTCTAGGCTTTTTCCCTACTGCAGCAAGACTACAGTGATGAAGTAGGAAAGGGAGACCTCAATTTTCCTGCCTTCAAAGAGAGCTTGCCAATTGCGGCACACGGCTGAATGAACCCAGCTACCATAGGGAAACACCCTGCTCCTGGCAGTTTGGGTTCGGGACTAATCTTTGGCAGCCACTGGCATGCAGGAACCTGAACCACACCACAAGGAATTCAGCAAAGCTCATTAATAAAATACCCTGCATGATTGCCCAAAGCACCGGGCAGTTAATTGAAGCAGCCTGAACCCTAGCAGCCAACCACAAGACACAAGAAGTACAGAAACACAGCGAAGAAAACAACTATTTTTGGGAAGAGGGCTCCAGCTTGGAGTGAGCAGCTGGGACGTCCCTGGTAGCAGAGGCACCATGAAACCTCATTATCTCAGGGTCTGTTCTGCTCCTCTCCCCTCGCCATAGGAAAGAGTATGCCAAGGTAGGGTCCTTATGCCCTCTAGGCACATGGAAATATTATACATGTAACACCGCCAGATCAAAATACTTCACTGCCATTGTCTGTTATCTTATGCTCTTTTGTACTAATAGATAAAACTTTATTTCTTTTTGGGAAGGAATATGGTTGAGGTTACTCTGATGCTGATGCTCTCGGTTTTGTGCATGGTGTGCAGACGTGCTGGCAGGTGGTGGTGACAGTTTGCTACAACAGTGACACCACAGGGTTAAAATGCTGCCCTTTCCACCTTGGCTCCTGGGTTGCTGAGCTGGATGAATAATGTGTTGCTGTGTGGCAACAGGGCTGCTGAAAGGCTGAGTGAATTCATGCAAAAGGGCAGAGTAGTGGCCTCCGCAGAAAAGCCTGCGCTCATGAACAGCTGTGAAAAGACAACGGCACTTACACAGAAGGAAGCAGACGGGTCTCTTCTCCGGCAGGGACAGCGCGTAGTGGCTTCCACTGCACCAAGCTTTGCAAGGTGCTAGGTCTCAGGCCTGAATTCAGAAAGCCCTTCATAGCTGCTCTGCCTTACAGACACTTACAGATTTAGCTAGAACGGCCACACTTAAAAGTCCTTTCTTTTCCCATGTCAGCCTATGAACAAAGACCCAGAATAATTAAGACAGTGTTCATTTTATTGTACTCAGCATGGAAACCAGGAGATGTAAACCAGCAAAACATTGCATTCCTAAGGGACTCGATCGGGTGGGTAACATTGCTTTAGTATCACTGTAAGACTTCTTCACATGCAAACTTCTGTTGGTGTGTCTCGAATGAATGCCACGGTACACCTGGAAGCCTAATACCAGCTCTACTTTGTACAGTACATCACGTTCAGTCAGTGTAACTATAAAAATAATAAAGCCACAATAATATTAGTTGTCGTTAGAAGCCCCCAAGTTGTTTTTTTTCTTCTGCTGACTGATTCACAGCCATCATTTTTGCGGTGCTTGCAACAGCCAGGAATTCAAAGTTCACCTACCTTCTCTCCCTTTAACTCTGGGTAGAAACTCCCAACACTTTTCAGAGTGCAGCTGAGACCTTAACTTCAGCCATGATTTTATGTACCACGAACACATGGACCTTTCTCTTCCATTTCACTGAAATTCTTCAGGATGGTGTCTAAACTTGCGTTCAACATACTTGAAACTATTGATTATGAACTGGGTTAAGGGAAGTGTTGTCAGGAGGACCCTCCAGCAGAAGGGTCGCCTGTTGTAGCAATGCTGCTTGAGGAGCATCAGAGACTCGTATTCTGCAGCAAACAACTGCTAGAGACTTTGCTGGTAGAATTGTCATTCATTTCTACTCCAGAGTGTCAGTCTAAGCAGAAAGCGAACGAAAACTTAAGGTCTAGTATTTCAAATGGGACTCAGTTGACATGATTCTGTTCCTAATGAGCTCAGATGCTTGCTATCACCCGTAGTCTTTGTGCAGAAACCAGTTTGTACATACAAGTGTGGATTTCCACAAAGCTCAGGAGCCAGTGTACATCTCTGTACACCCCAGCCACTGCACTTTCTGTTGACAGTCTAGACACAGAGGTTGGCCAACTGGTGGTTTTTTTAGATGCACCTGTGGGTATTTTATTAAGAGACCAGATAAGGAGAAAATCCTTGTTTCTGTATTGCAGAGTGATCTAAACTTGCCTCAAAGTTGTGGAAAATGCTAAGCCTCCAGCATTCAATCAGAAGGGCAAACGGAAAAAATCATCTTAGAGTATGAGTAATGCATGCAACCTGTACACATGTACGCCCCTTTTAAACATGGACACACGCAACACGTAAGCTTACCTACAGCAAACGTTTTCGTAGATGAAAAAATATTTCCTCTCTGTGACTGGGCTCAGTATTAACATAATTTTCTTCTTTAAAGAAGCCTGAATGATGAGAGATATGTTTCACATTGCAAAATCTTCTTTGCCAGGATTTGATGAAAAACCCACATTATAAACACTGGGAAGGAAGAGCTGCTCAGAAAAACACAAAGCAGAAAACCCCCAAAATCTCAGAGTTTCAAAAAAAGGGATTATATTAATTTCAGTTTGTCTCGATTCAGCTGTAATAACTCATTCTTTCTTTTAAACATCTACACTGACTCAAGTGGCATAATTTAGGCCCCTAGAGAACATTGCAGCCATTTCAATGTACAGGACCTGACCTTCAGCCCCATGGACCACCGCAGCATCCAGTGACTCCAGAGATATTTGGTAATGTGCGGCATTTGGATAGGGATCTATGTGCATATCTTTGGGATGACTGAAAGTACTGACCACTCACACAGGCATCACAGAGTCACCAAAAAATAAACTGGCAGAGGTTGAGATGTTACAAAAACAGTGTGTGTGGGGGGAAACAGAGGGGAAGGTTTCCTTCAGACCATAGCCCTTAGCTTTCTAAGACCATGGATCCTGATGATCAGTTGTCTCTCATTCAGAGCAGCCATTTCCATAAGTTGGGTGTGAAAGACTTACTTTGTCTTGGTAATATTTTGCATTCATTTTTAAAAGGTGTAGAAGGATAGACACGGAACAAGACAATGGAGCTAATAAGCTAATAAAATTTCTACTTTCATACAAACCTTGCATATACTGAGCTAAGTAATGAAACATTGGTATGGTAGATTCCATCAGGTTTCCAAACTGAAAACCAGTGGCAGCCAACTTGAATTTTCCATCAACTTCAACGCTGATTTTAATTTGGATTTCCACTTCTAACTTTAACACTTCAACATAGTCACGAAATTCAAGATAAAAGCTAGTGTTTTCTTTAGACCATGTATTCACCTTTTCTAAATCCCTTGAATATACTTCTCCAAACGGTGCATTTTACGTGGTAGCAGCAGTAATAAACTGAGGCTGTTTGCCTAGTGGTTTTGTTGAACTGTATTTGGATATATCTATACATACTAGCAAAATATACAGCCTTTGAAAATGTTCATTTTCCTAAAAACCACGGGACACCAACAATATGAAAAATGCGTGAGCTCAGAATGAACAAATAGGCAAAATTTAAGCAAAACATTGGCTTTATAGACATAGGAATGGGAATTCCTTGCAAAGCACCTACACCAACTTTGTTTTACTTCTCTTTTGGTCCCTCCCTCCCCATGTTGCTCAGCAATTCCTTCTTGTATATTCAGAAGAAGGCTTTCTTCCTCTGAAATGCAGAAGACAGATATTCTCCTCCTTGTCCCTCCAGCTTTTTCCCCACTCTTTTTTCCAAACCAAGTCAGCAGAAATGAGGCAGGACTTCAGCACTTGTGCCCAAGGCAACGCAAAGCTGGCAGACACCAATCAAGTGCACACGGACAGTGGTGGATGTCACAGCCTCACGTGAAATCCAGGACTATCTTGCAAATTGCCTGCAGGGAGGTTCTACTTCAACTCACGTTTTGTATTGGCAACATTGAAACATGCTTATTCTCATCTTTCCTGGTGGAAAGCTCCCTAAGTGAAACCAGAAGTAACTCTTCCATTCTCATTCACTGCTTTTATTAAAGATTCTGGCATGTCACCCTTCCCAGAAGATGCAACCAACAGGGAAGAGTTTCCTGACAATTAGCTCATTTCCCAAAACTTCTCATCTTGCAATAAACTGAATTTAAGAGTTACTTCAACTGGCTAGGCTGCAACACAGGTCTTTTTCTTTTTTTTTTTTTCCTGTACAGATTTACTCTTGGGAATGACAAAGTACTTTCTGTTTTGAACCCTGTTTTTATTAGCCCAAATGGATTTCCTTGGTTGTTAACCATCCAACCAATGCAATGTGATTCTGAGTCACTGGGCAGAGAAAAAGAGTGGGGGCACATGGCTCATCTCCCCCTGCTCTCTGCCATACCGCTACTCCAAGCACACTTTCATTTTTGACGCTGATGTGACACCAAGAACAGTCTTTTTTGGCTGCTACAAGACCACTCACATAATATTTGCTAATTTTTACCAAAAACATGGTTCTGTTTTGCTGCTGGTGAAAGATGCATCACCGCTACAAGGATTCACATTGTCATCTAGACATTGTACGCGGGAGACAGCATAAATTACCAATGTTAAACTAGCAGGTTGCCTACAGTCTGCCCTAGCAAGACAAAGTGAAAATGTAAAATATTTTCCATGAGGTGCGCTGGTGATTATTGACTCGTATTTGTGTGTTGGTTTTCGTCATGTTATTGCTTGGCTTCAAACACACACCTGCAGGATTTCTGTGCCCACCAGGCAGCATCGCAGACATTTTGCAGTTTGTCTTTGCACTTGTATTTTCCTAGAATACAAAAGCACAGTGCTCTGCTGACCACTATGTTTTTTCCAGTTATACCCATGCAGTTGTTCCGATGCATCCACTTAGTAACTTGCCCATCGGCATTTTGTGGTACATACGTACTGATGAAATTTTCCTGGAAGAAATGTCGTTTGGGGTGGGGAGGGAGGTGTGGGTGGACCGTCTGGTGAAGACTCACAGCTGGAAGCAGCTGCAGGGAACCACGAGAGATCTCCCATTCCTCATGAAGAAAAGTTAATTCCAGTGCTGGTTCAGCACCCTGCTCATTCATTGCCAAGCCCAGTTTGGTCTCAATAAAGCAACTCATGCCCGTATGCTAGAAATATCTTGGAGACCTTAAGCTAAAGGATAAAGTTCATGGAAATAGGTGAATGCGCGATAGCCATTTATTCTCCTCTGGAAAAAAATATGACAATCCATTTATATATTCAGACTGAGCATATTTGTAAAGGGACAGTTCAGAGTAAGCTGGCTCACAATGCTACAGCGAGGGGGACAGTGGAGAGAGGGACGCGAGCTGAGCCAAGGGACACCATTTCACAGGAAGACAGGCTGGGCAGCAGCTAGCGAGGGAGGGGGCAGAAGGGAGGTGAAAGGAGCAGTGCAAAGCCTTGGACCTAGACAGGACACAGCAAACACTGCGGACAACTTGGGGAACCTCCGCAGCACTGACATGGACACAACACAGGAAGAGACACTGAACTTGCCACCTAACCTGACCTATTGGTACTGCCAATATTAATCCCACACAAAATTTCACATGAAACTCACATCTCAGACACTGCTAGGAAGGGGATGGAAACAGTAGTACCAACAGAAAAAGGGTAGGAGACTTTCCTCCTGGTAGGCAGAGGTGGGAAGACACTCTCTAATGTAGTATTTCAGAATTAGCAATTCAGCATCAAGTGGGAGACTTGCAACAATGTACAGAAATGGAACAAGGATGTGCCACAAAGCCCCCAAACACATACAAAGGAAAAATAGGAGTCAATGAAGTACTATACCTAGGAGCAACACCTTTCACTGAAATGGGTTAAAATATTGCATCTTACAGTATTTTGCCTCTCTGCTGGGGAAAATTTGCCCCAAAACAGCTGCTTTGAAGGTTTGGCAGTTCACATACTCAAAAAGTCTGGCCTCCTAAGTAAAAGGGGACCACCTCAGGTCTGCTTCACAGAAAAAAAAAAAAAAAAGAAAAAAAAGATATTAATACTCATTTACACTGTGTAAAACTAAGATTTACAGAGTAAGTTGTAAGAGTAAGATCTACAGAGTAAGTCAGATGTGTGGTACTGGAGACAGAAATAAATTATCATCGTGATTCATGAAAAATCTTTAATGGAATAAAAATAACCCCTATTTAACTCTAGTACTCTGCAGGAGTACAATATCTGAATCCTCGGTGCTTTGCAGGATTGAAAACTAAATTTTCTACAAACTGCAGGAGTCCCCCAGCCTCCCATCATGAACTCTAGTGGACAGAATAAAAAGCTAGTGGGAAACACATTTCCCAGGCTGAAAAATATTAAGGTGAGAAATGTGACCAACGTACATTTGAGACATTATTGTATATCACACTTCTGCAGAAACAGCCACTAAGCTACCTTTTATTAGCAGTTTCTACAAGTTTTCTACCATTAGAAATACAGCAAAGATTGTCTCAAGCTTTCAGTACTTTTCTAAAGTAAATGTTTCAAGTTAACAATATAATGGTTTATAATATAGAGAGCATTAGATAAAATAAAATACGCAGAGGCTAAATAAATGCTACTTGGTTTATGAAAGGCAGCAAGAAAAGCACCAAAATACTGCAAAAAAAAAAGTAGATTTGGCTAAGGACTTAAAATGAAAATAATCACTGTAACACACTAGACATGTAGGCTCATGGACACAGATGCACAGGATAGCCTGCTCCTGCAGGAAAATGTTACTGTGCGTCTCTGGAGAGAGAAAAAAAGATCCATATCACTTTAAAGAGTGATTTAGAGGAGAGGTGCTTGGTACCATGGGAGGCTGGGAGCAGAGCTGCCCACCCTGGCTGAGGAGCCAGAACGGCTCACTGCTTTTGAAAGACCTGGCTGGAGTGCCACAGCACAGGTGAGGGCATCGTCCCTTCGGATGCAGGTATGTCTACTGACGTGTTCTCTCTCGTGCCTCGCCTGCCCTGTGTGCATCGCGTGCTTATACCTTAAGCGTGACTGATGCGGGGGAGAAAAAACCTGCAGAATATATCCCTCTCTCCCCTCCCCTTCTAGCCATCAAAATCCCATTGACTTAACTTCTCCCAAAGAGATAATCCTTCAGCCTTGATCCTCACTCTTTGCCTGGTTCTCCATTTCAGTGGGAGGGGAAGACCTGTCTCTCTGGGGCTCACACGAGAACGGTGCCCCACAGTATCAACAGAAGTGAGACTGCTCAGTGATCAATGTCTGCAGCCTTTTCATGGACTTGGCTCAGCGTGGGTAACTTACACACCAGGAAAGCTGTCTTGTGTTAGGTCTTTACAGCTGTTGAACCTTAGTTTCACCCCACCCAGCTTCCCCAGCCCACCCCTTTGTATAAGACCTCGTGATGCACACAAATAACTTCCCATAATAATTCTGACAATCTCTCTGCTTCTTGCTTTATCAGAAGGTGCTGCTCTCCCTGCAGCAAGGTGGCAATTCAAATTTGTGCTTTTGCTAAGTGCCTAGCTTTTCATCTCACAGTAGTTAGGATAGGGGCATAATGTGGAAATACACCAGCTGTGGCAATAACAACGGCTTGATGGAGCTCGTGGCTACTCAGAAAACAAAGGGGAATAATTTTCCACTGTTGCTGCATCACAACCCCAATAACACAACTGAACAGCAGGACTCAAGACTTGGGGGGAGGGATTCTCTCTACCACCGCAGACATCTACACACCCCTGTAAACCACGTCAGTCTAACACAGAAGAGGGAGCAGGTCGGACGCAGCAATTAGGACGCCTAAAATTCTGCAGCATGGACTGGAACACGTTGTGCTGCCTCCCTTTCAGTTTTTTATTTGAGGATGTATCCGAGGAAATGGATTTCCGGGTCTGACTGTTCTGGGCCCGGATCAGTTTCTCGTGTTCCCGTATTTGTCTCTGTAAGTGGTTCTGGATGGCAATTCCCAGGGATTCTGGATCGAGGGAAGCACCGTAAACCTCCCACGTCATGCCCTGCTCATCCCAAACAACATCCCTGACATGTTTGGACTGCTTCACCTGCACTTTCGCCTCCATGGCCAGGGTGGTCTGCTTTTTGTTTTCCCCCAGGTTTGGCAAGGCCTGAGCTGAAGCAGGAAGAGCTGCTGTGTGAAGCTCGTGTCTGGACTCCTTGGCCTGGAGGCCTTGCTGCTGGGGAGCTGCTGATGCCTCCAAGGCAGGGGCGAGACGTGTAGAACTTGCACTCAACTCGGGTGTCAGTCCTGCCTGCAGGCTCTGGCCGCCGGCTGCCTGAGCCTGGCCAGCATCTCCCTGGCCGCTGCTCTCCTCCTTTTCATCCTTCGAGCGTGCCTTTATGCAGACAGCGGCATGTTGGCTGCTAACATTCATCCCTCCTTTAGGATCAAGCACCACTGAGTTTTCTTCCTTTGGTTTTACCACAGACTGATTAGGAATGGCCTCCGCTTGACTCGCACCCTTACTTTGCACAGGCTTTTGCTCAGAGCTGCCCAGGACCTCCTTCTGCCTGACTTCGCTGGCTGTGCTACAGAGCAAGGGTAACTGGCTGCTTCCTGCATCATGGACAAGATCTTGCACGTTGTTCGAGGTTCCTGGGACAGCAGCAGCAGAAGCGGTGCTTGGTTCACCACTGCCAGACCCAGACTGTGCTGGAGCTCGATTACTGGAGTCAACTGCAAGCTGCTCAACAGGGATGGGCTTTGGTGGGACTGGAGCATCCATTGGCAGCTGAGCAGCACCCTTGTCATCACGGGCTGCACTGATCATTTCAGCATTACCCACAGATGTCCCTTGGGTGGTAATGGCTGCAGGGGAAGAGGGGAAAGCAGGTTTTGCATTATCTGCTGCTGCTGGAGACACCACATCAGATGGGACCCCAGGCAGTTTGACAGGCTGGGTTTGGGCTGAAGCAGTCGCAGCCATAACAGTCGATTTTGACGTGACACCAGGAGAACATGGGGACAATTGTTGTGAGGATAAACTGCCAGTAAGTGCAGACTGGCTCAGGCCCATACCTCCCTGGTAAATTATGTGCAGTTCTTCCTTCTCCTCTGGAGGAGGATTTCCTTTTAAGAAGGCAGCAAGGATGCTGGGACTGGTGGAGGCCGATTTGCTCTCCACGGTAGCCACTGCCTGAACCTCAGCATCTCGCCATGTCCTGCTTACTGCTTCCTGAGTTAAAGAGCTGCTCTCTGGCTGAACTGTCATTGTACCCGTTTCTCTGAATTTGGAGAGCTGGGTGGGGCCTGGACTCCCCGGCTCGGCATCCGTGTTGCATATGGGATGCAAACTCTCGTGGCTAGATTGGGCTGGTGCCTCGCCGCTCTGCACCGCTTCAGTTTTGTCTGTGGGATGCAACTGCACAGTGCCTGCAGCCCCGCTTTTTGCCTCCAAACTGGTCTGTTGGTCTCTCCCCAGGTCAGTTTCAGTGTGCCTTACTGGTGAGGCTGACTGACACGCAGCAGAACCATTTTTTTCTGCTCCCCTGTCTTTTTCCCCTCTTTGCAGAAGGTTTGCCTGAGAAGTACGGCAGGACTCATTACCCCTGATAGGGTCGCCCGGGGAAGAATAATTTAACACCTCAAGTGCCGGCTGATCATCACTCCCCTGAGCTTTCAAGGCAGAGTCATCCATTTGCGTCAGGGAGCTCGTTTTCACCTGGTTGCCTTGCACAAACTGCCGGGAGCTCTGGGGGGCTGGCATCATCTCTGGCCCCCGTCCCGCCAAGGGAGCTCTGGCTGCAGCAGGGGCTGGCACTGCCGGTCCCCGGCTGCCCGCTGGCCGGGAGCAACCAGCAGGCTCTATGGCTGCAGGATGCCCCTCTGCAACTTTGCTGGCGAGCCTGGGAAGAAAGGCTTCCTGCTGGCTAGCATTGTCTTCGCGGCATTGCTCGCAGCTCTGCGTGCTGGCAGCCGGCACGCATTTCAGGTCGAACAAGCAAACTCCAGCAGAGCTGGGCGGTGTGCAGGGGAAGCCATTGCTGGCCCTCTCGCTGCTGGGTAGTCGGGGCTGGTGGTTAGCAGACTGCAGGTCTCCCAGGTGGTCCTCCTCTGCAGAAGCTGTGACCAGGGAAAGCTTGGCAGATCTCAGAGGATCTGGTACAGTCCCCATGGACCGTCTCTGAGATGCGGTTTGCCTTCAGCTTCTCCTTGGAGTTTTCTCACCGGGCGGTGGGTACAACAGGGCAGGCTGTCGGCAAAAGGTTTCCTCTAAAGCTAATCTGTTAATGAAAGAAACATAGTATTAGCAGCAGTCAGATTTAAGAAGAAAAAGTACCTAGAACAGATCGATTTTACAGCTTGGAGAGAAATACTTGCAGGCAAGGGGGAAAGTGAAGCACCTGATTGTGCCTAAAAGTCACATAAAAGACATGGATTTCAAGCATCTCCCAATTCCAAGGTCCGGATGGAGAAGACAACACCAGGGACAAAGCAACAACAGCTGCTCTGTTGTTGATACATTAATGAAAACATAATGATATGCCAAGAGAGAGGAAAAAAAAAAAAATACGAAGTGAAAGCAGGGATGAATGGGAAGGGGCGCAGACTTTGTGTGGAAGTTTGAGGTCACAATATAAACTCACTGTGATAAAATCCTCTAGCAAGCCACCTGTGGAAGGAAAGGTGCTGCCTCCTTTGTTGTGCCTATGTGAAGAGCAGATCCGATTCCCATCCTGTGACCTGAGTGGATCCCACATCTTCACTGTGTACAAGTTCCCCCTTCTTCTCACGGAGAGCCCTTCTCTAACTCCACTACCAAAAAGGACGTGCTCACAGTGGGCAACAGGTTAATTCAGGCTAATGTGGACAAACTCAAACCTCACCAGTAAAAGGAATACGGAGGGACGACGACCTGCTGGGTGGTGCAGATAAACACCAAGAAAAGCTACTGCACTGTACAACATTGAGGCTGTGCACATACTTACTGCTTTCACATTTAGATCCTTTGAAATAATTACAAGGAATCCAGCTTGATTCATAACTGGGGGCACAGATGATCTAGAAAACAATTTACAAGCAGGTGGTATGAAACTGGAAGGGGAACATTGCAGCACGGCAGAACAGGAGGGCAACCATGCCCAGTGAAACACCGGGGAAGGATTTTAAGCAGGTGGAGCAGAGTTATCCAGGTTGAAATCTGGCCAGGACTGCAGAGAAACCATTGCTTCAAACAGGAGGTGATCTCCAAATGTGCTTGTTGGCTGGGCTTTCAGAAGGACTTTGCACTGCTCAACTTGCACCCTGCTAGAGGTCAAGGGCTGGATCCCTGTCAGTGTCAGCAGAGTGGTGGTGGCCAGTGATAAAATCCCACCCCAGCCTTTTAAATTGCAGGCTACCTATGCCTGTTTAAAAGACTTTCCCAGCTTATGCTGCCAGTAAAACAGGGGTATGGGACTTGGGAGACACCCTGAACATTTAGTTTTATGTTAACCAGAGAGCTGACACTGGGAAAATTACTGTACCTCTGCGTGCCCATGTCTCTGCAGGTACACAGTGGGGTGTCCTTTACTACATCACGTGGGAGACGCTGCTGGAAGGAGCTCTGCAGCTTTTCCAGGCCCTCCCTACCCACTGGCAAAGTCCGCGGAAGCCCTTTCCAGAAAACATCCCTACTCTCCTTCTCTCTCTCAGCCTGAAGGGTAGCAGTATAACTTCCTTAGTTTCTATAAAATTAATCCTAAATTCTAGCACCTTAGGGTATTTAGAAAGAGCAACAAGAGAAAAATGCTTAATGAAAGAAAAATTAAAACAAATACAGCCAGTCTATTCTTCTAAAAAAAGGAAAATGCTGCAACTTAGTCATTAAGCTTTATGTCTTCCAGATATTAATAATTGATTATTTTTATACTATCTCTTTGGGCTCTGCCCAACCACAGATATACACAGTCTGCTGGGTTGAGCCAGCCCTGGGAAAGTGTGATCCTGCCCCTCAAAGATCCCAGGCTTCTTAGCTGCAATCTGTGATAGCAGCCCTGCATCACTCCATAATGGCTTTCCAGCAAGGCTAACGACTGCTAAGCTTTTTGAGAAGTACTGAGTTTATGTAGATCAGACTGAAAATTGGTGGAAGTTTGTGTCTGCCTACAAGATGCCTTCACTTCATTTAGTGCTCACTTTAAAGCCAGCCAACATAGTCCTGAAGGAAAGGAGGGCCGTTCCATGTTCACGCTGTTGTATTATGAACGTCTAATGACCGTGAGGAGAGGAACAGATGGCTTTGGGCATCTGTTTGTCTAAATTCTGTTACTCTCATCTTTCCTCTTCCAAACATCGATGAAAACCAAACCAGTATATACAACTGGGCAGGTCACATTTCTTTTTTTTTTTTTTAGATCCAGAGTTTGTTTAAGAACAACCAAACAAATAATGGAACAAAACCAACCTCCATCTTTAGGATGAGACGTACTACTCAGCAAACAGTTTCAGCAGAAATAAAGACAGCAGCGCGAATCTGTTTGGCTTTTCACTATAAAAGACCTGGGAAAGGCAATCTGCATGCTGGGGCACTGTCTTTAACTCATACTCACTCAACAGAAGAACGATTCCTAATTTTTCAATTAATTGTTCTGATCTAAACACCCACATCAGTTCTTCCCATCTGTTTAGTGGCTCTTCACCAGCATCACTAGAAACACACATTTAAATGACTGCCACATGTGCCCATTAAAAGTGATTCTGCTACCAAGCTCTCAACGTATAATGTTGACAGAGGAAATTCTGCCCCCCAAACCCCACATGGACCTATTCTCTGACGTGGGACAACACAGCATAATCCAGACATTTTGCTTGACCCTTGAACATGGGCTGGGGGGCTGGGTCATTCTACCGCCTGGGATGACTGTGAGAATGGGTTAGTTTATGAGAATAAGGTTTTCACAAAGACTTTGTTGTCAAAGTCATGGGAGCTATTTTCTTGTTATACTCTTCCCTAAGCCATCCTAATGACAGGAGCCAAAGGCACTGTAGTAGTCTAAATAAATGTGGTAATTTTTGACAATGCTCTTTCTTAAGAATTAATAAAAGTCATAAGGAAATATAAGTCTTATGCAACAGAAGAGCAAGCAAACCCAACTAATTACAGAATTGGAAAGGCATTTTATTATTGGAGTCTTATTTATGATTATTGTCTCATTTTTGTTATTGGAGTCCTGTTATACAGGAGTGAAGAACAACACTGGGACCTGTGGGCAACAACTATTCAACTGCCAAGGCAGTGAGGATTCAAACCAACAAGCAACACTGACTGCAAGCAAATACCTAGAAGAAACAGAAATACAAAACCCAGCAGCAGGCCAAAAAACATGTCAAAACAAATAAAGATCACTGATGAATTTTTCAAGTGTTGTATACCTGACCTGGAGCAAGCATCCAAAATTTTCTTTTATCAGGAGGTGAAATTAGTATCTCCACAAAATCAATTTTTAGTAATAAGAACAGCTTTTCTACACCAACACAGTTCTCTTTTACCTTATCATTTCAGACTAAATTAGTCTGCCTGACTGTGTCAACCTCATCTCAACACAGAATTTTTCTGGACCTTTGCAACAAGAAGTTTCTGACTTTGACAAAGTCTATGTTTGGCTTATATGGTCTGTGAGGGTCTCNAACTCAATGCTGACAATGTAAAGAAAATCCTATTTATTTCAGTAACACCCATCCCTCAATAAAACAACACTACAAATTTCCCACTTGCTGCTTATGAGAATGTCAATAAAACAAGAAAGTCTGCGCGTTTAATAAAACAAAACAAGAAATTTTCAGGAAATTCCAGCATAAGTTTCTGCCTCCCATTCCCTCTTGAAAAATCTGAAAATCTGCAAAAGCACAAATAAGACTGCCAGCATCTCCTTCTACCCTCAATTTTAAAAAGAATTTTAAAACAAAGAATGAAAAACAATTAAAAAGCAGCTCCCAAACTAAGCAAGCACACCCTCCCCGATTCTGGATTCTCATCAGCTTTCCATTCCTTGAGCCCTCTCCACCCTTGTCTCTAAAAATGGAAGAACTGAACATTTGCTCTTAAAAGTTCTAATCTCATCATATAATCTCTCAGATCATCACAAAAATCATCATACAACCGCATGGGTTAAGGACACAGATAAATATCTGCTGAAGCAGGAACTCAGCCTCCCTTCTCATTTCTTGACCTGAGGAAAAGACAATGGCACGCTCTAACTCGCATTAGACCACTGAATACATAGAACACGAAACACATTTCTTTAAATTTTAAACATACACATGCACTTGCATCCTTCTAATTCTGCACCCAGTCGTTTTTTTTTTTCCAGCTCATTAAGTTGTTGTTCTCTGTAAATGCTGTGACTCCCTCTTTTTAGTGTCAAAGGGTGTTTGTTATTCTGTTTGTTTGTGAAAATTTTGCTTCGTGGGTTATTTTCTCCTAGTTATCTGTGGGACCAAAGACTGGCACAACAAATGATGGACAGCACAAGCCAAGGACGTATTCACTAAAATACAAAAGACGTTGCCTGAAGAGGTAAGATAGAAGATACACAGCTTCCACCTTTCAGCATGCTTTGGGATGCTGACAGGAGACAGGTTCTTATGCTACAATCATGGGGAAGCAAGAGGTGACAGGGGATGCCCACAGACACCTTGCATACACGCGGGTCCCATAAAAGTTGAGGTTGGCATTTCAAGGACAAGGTGCACATAGTCCCACTTCCCCTTCTACACCTGAGGACCCCACACGTTATTGCAGGCCACACCTGCAAACACGGCAGGAACCCATGCCAGAGACAGACGGTGAGGTGGATGGCAGAAGCGACAAGTTCAACGCCATGGGGCTGCAGCACCTTCTGTGCAGATATTATGCAAAGCGAGCGACTGTATGTGGTGGTTTGCTTTTTACTGGCCTCTGCTGATTCAGTTAGCAGAACTGCTGTAACACTTTAGCAGATACTGCAAAATACCTATTTACTCCCTCACTAGCCATTGCACCGATAGGACTTTACTCAGCCCAGATGGACAACGGCCTATTGCTAGACTGCTTTCAGTGCAATAAGGTGTTTTCTGCCCTTTTTTGCTATTCACCTTTTCCTATTGCTTCTTGATGCTATTCTGCTGCCTTAAACTACAACTTACCTCAAATCTGCTCATCAGCTGAGCCCATCATCATGGTATCTGAGCGCTTTTGTTGCAGCATCTATGCTCAGGCCTAGCTGTCACGGGCCCGCTCAATAGTATGACCATATGAAGGTCATACTAGTTCACACCCAAAGCCTTGTTTGGCTCTCTCACAACTGCCCTGAGGACAGAAACAGAGCAAGATGTGACAGATGGTACGTGTCTTATTTGTGCATTCACTATTCTGTTTCCTTACACAGCTGGTTGGGTCAGTCATGCCCCTCTAGGAGGAGAAGGGAAGACAGCTCAGCTCGATGGGCCATGGAACAAATGCTGGAGAGGAAGCTGAGAAGCAGCTGGGATGTGGTAGTCCCTGCAGGGAGCATCCAGCCAGGCACCAAGGGTGACAGGAGGAATCTCCTGGGGACTGGAGAGGACCAGGCAGTCTCATGCCGCTCAGGAACCCCTGTGCTGGCTGCAACCCTACCTAGGAGCAAGGGCCTGCCTACAAGAACTTGTTATCTTACCTGTTTATTTTTATTTTTCACTATATTAAAAATTACATTTCTCATTTGTGAGTTTTTAACTCTAGGTGTATGGGGGTTTATTTGAGAAGCTTTTCAATTACTCTTGTTATTTCTGGGGGTAGGGATGTTTGCTTTAGAAAAATGTTAGATCCACTTGAAGGCTCTGGCCAGCCTGAAGTCCTAGCACACACCCAGACATGGATCCTCTGTACGCCTTTCCTGCTGCCGGCCATCAGGAGTTTAAGTATTTTATGAATTGAAGGAGACACTTTAATCACCTTTGGAAATGAATGCACATCTGTTTATGAAGCCCCTTTGCATACTTAGCCTATATGAAATGCTGTGGCAACGCACACATGCATGCCCCATGAGAAAAGGACCTTTTTTTGTACAAGCCTGCTCACTGGAAGTCTAGGCCACTCATTTTAGTATTAAAGCAAAGACCACCAAACAAAACCCCATAGCCCCTCCTAAAACCCTTCCCAGCACCTGCACTGGAAGCCCTTTTTAACCACCTGTGACACACACCACAATACTAAATCAGCTGAAACCACCAAGTGGACCGCACAAACAGCCCTGAGGAAAACCCAGCTCCTGCCAGTGTTCTCAGGACACAGCCTGGCTCCTCACTGGACCTCGCAGCTCTTCCTCCTGGATGCTGAGACACAGCCCACAGTGCCTAAGCAGCTCTGCTCGCAGAAGTGTCAAGAAATGATGCCGAAAAATGGAAAAGGTGGAGGGAAAAATGGGAAATTAGTCCAAAAGGAAAACCAGAGAGTAAGCACTTAAGAAAAATGTCAGGCTCTGCTTGTCCTTGCTTTGTAATGGCAATAAACCAAGGAAAATTGGGTGAAAAATCAAGGGCAAGATGCACTGCCATTTTTTTGCCAGAAAGAGATGTCTGCCAATCAGCCTGACAGCTACTGAAGATTTATCTAGCAATATTTTGTACAAGCTGAAGAAAAATATTTTTCTGGTAGTTGACTCCTCTCATCTTGCATCTCTCTGCCAGGTGTAGGCTTTAACTCTGCAAAGTGCAGAGCATGGGAGCTCCACTTTAGAAGGGCAAAGGTCAGCCTAACCTGCTGCCCACAACCTGCAGATGAGAAGATGGGTTAAGCCAGTCCTACCAAATGGCACAGTGGCCTCTGGGCCTAATCCAAAGCAAGGCAAACTGCTTTGCATCTTCCTTCATTTCACTGAGCTTTTGACAAACCTTGAGTACACCCTTCCAGGAGGCCACAGTAACCTTACTGCAAATGATATAGTCTACTCAACTAGATGCAAAAGCAATTCTGATTAATTTTAAATAAATTTCTAAATCTAATATTTACAACATTTTCTCATTGCAGCGTGCAGATAGCTTTGCTAGATTTTGTTTCTGCAGGTAGCTCTTGCACATGTTCTCTTTAAACCTATGCTCACTGTGCTCCCTAGGCTCTTGCTGAATTCCTGGGAGTCCAGAAAGCGCAGCGTCCAGCAGGCTGCAGAACAGGCTTGCCGAGACAGGATCTCTCTTCGGTATTCTCAAGTACTTAGCAGTGAGCACATGGGATCAACTATATAATTCTGGTACTGCAGTGTTTATCCCAGTTTAGAAGCAAGCATCAGTCACTCCATCCCTAGCATGACCTCAGGATTGCCAGAAAATTCAGTACTGGCCTAAACAGCTTTAGACTGGCATAAAAAGAGTGCACCCAGGTAGGGCCGAACCAGATTTGGGGTACAACTCTGCTCCAGCTTCAGGCCGAAGGGTGCGAACCAGTCCAAGTCCCATGGCTGCCTGAGTGCAGGACGGTGCTGACAAGCTCATCTGAGAGTCTGGGTTTGTGACCTTGAGCAGAACCTCGCCTCAACGCTTCAAAACATTCCAGAGGCACACGTGCACCCCAGCAGTCGCCCAGGGACAGATGTGCAGGAATATCTGCAACCGGCTTTTAATAGGCAGGCCCATAACCACGGATGAATAAAAAATATGTGGTGACCAAGCCTGATTCAGCTCTACTGTCCTGCTGGCAGCAGAATAATTAGTTACCCTTCAATTAGAAAGATGTCCGTCTAAAAGGGAAGTACAACCGCAGCTCTGCTTTGAGACGGGATGTTCTAGCCTGTGTCCCATCTGTTCCTCGTGGGCAGTGCCCCTCTCACCGCAGCCAGAAGACAAGCAGCAACCATCAGGTCCAGCTCCGGCGCCTGTTTACGGAGCCCTGATGGAAGCCCACGCGCTGTTAGCAGTGCCACAACGTAAATCTTCCGCATGCATGCAAACTTCGCTCCTGGCTGCATTTTGCTTTTAATCTCTGTCAGCAAGTCATTGTATCAGAAGAGATCACATTACCCTTTTCTGTACCCTGATGTGTACAGCTACCGTAGTCACACCAGTGGCTTGCATTCAGAGGTTCCCCAGCACCAAAGCTGGGCTGGCTCTGCTGAAGAGGTCACTGTCCTCTGGCCGTGGCCAAAGGCAGCAGGCTAGAACGGGCTGTGGAAATGCTGCAAGAGCAGCTTGTTTTTGTGGGAGTAAGGACCAAACGGTTAGCGATTTACGGGCGCACGCCAGTTTTGCAAAACTCTTTCAGGTTTCCAGAAGGAAAATGAGGTTGCTTTGTGCTCCAGCGCTTTAAAGCAGGGAAAAAGAATATTTAAAAGTGGTAGAAATTACAGTCTCGAGAAGATTGCTAGAAATCAATGTTTGGAGAGGAGATTGAAAATCCTGATTTAAATTAAGAATTGTGGCATCATCTGTTGCCCTTGAACTTTTGAGCCTTCAAAGCTCACCTCACAGAATAAAAGCCTTTTCCAGGGGAAGCTGAGCTCCTCCCATAATCGCAGCCTCTCAAAAGAATCTCTCAAAAGAGCCCCATGCATGGTCAGAGGGAGGTGGCATGGGAAGGAACTGCAGGAGGGCTGAGTGGCAATGCAAACACGCACCACCTCCACGCCCTTCTCTCCACACCATCCCCTCTTCTGCCCCACGGCCCTGTCCTGCCCCTCTGCTTTCCCACTCAGCTCATGCTCTGCTGTGCTCCCAAGCATCCTCCCTGCTGGCAGAGAGGGGTCTTGGGCAGCAGCATGGGGCTGCAAAGACAGCCTCTCTCTTTGCACACCCCCTCCCAGGGTTACAGCACCGGGTAAAAAGGCTTTCTTTGGTCAGGCGTGTAAGTAGGCGCAAGTCCCTGCTGAACACTGGGCTTGCTGAAGAACACTGCCAAGAACCCATCAGTCTTTCTCCTCCAAGGTGAAAGGGAAGGATAAATGGCTTTATGAAAACAGCCAAATCAACAACAACTACACCGATCGGCAGTCAGCTGTAACAGCTGCATAAGCTACAGCGACATTCCTACCTTATATCCTGGGCCACCCAAGAGGGGATGTGACATGTGAATAAAACCCACAGGGACATATATTTTCCTTCTTTTTTTTTTTTCCTTTCTTTTTTGTTTTTAATTGCATGTTATTATGTTTAGCTTCATTATTTATCAGCACATTTTTTTTATTTCAGTACCTGACACTGGAAGTCACTTTTAAGGAAACGCAGCCTGACTTCAAGGGTAAGCCACATTTCAGGAGGAACATCTGCGCGCACGCTCATGACACGTGCACGTGAGAGGAAACCAGCAACTTGCTGTCTGCATTGGGCAGGTGACTCCATTTCACATAGCTCACTACAACATTATTTTTCTTCAACTTACTATTGAGTAAAAACAAGAAGTGGTGTTCGAGGGATGTGAACAGGAGGGTCATATGGACCTTTCAAACACCACTTTTGCGTTTGATGCTGAAAGCCACAGAAGTGCCCATCAACCAAGTGGGAATTTCATTCCTTATCTATCCTGCTATCTTCTTCTGTCTGATAAAAGGATGGTGAAATCTAACCCCTCATTAATGCATTTCACGCAACTGAATGCATTTGAATGTTGAGGCTGACAAACAAAAGCCCTGTTTTTTTGAGAGAGCAGTTTAACAATAGCCTACAATAAATACCTTTTTCCTACACAGCAATGCCAGCGTGACTTCATTATAAAGCAGAGTGGTCGTCTTTAGGGGTGAAAGCATGACGCTGGCTTAGTGCCCATTCAATTCTTGCTTTCTCTGCTAAGACTCCCAGTCAACTAGCAGAAACCAGGATGGTCAGGTTTATGTGGACATCCATCTAGTGGGACCTGGACCCAAACAAAAATCATATTTTGTGTGGTCAGGAAAACACAACTCCTGCTGAGTAGGTGTGTCTTGGAAAGGGTGGCTCTATGGGACAAAGGACGTTACCTACTTCTAACATGCTTTCAGATCCTCGAAAGCAAATTTCCTGAATTTCGTGTTGACCTCCTCCTTAAGAACATTCCCCAGCGTACTGAATCATCAGTAACATGATCAAACACTCATCACGTGGCTGAAGCAGCCCCAGTAGTGGTAGTAGCACCCTAGATAATTAGGCCTGATTTGTGGCTGAGTAACCATATTATTGGTGCCCAGAGAAGTCTATTGTAGCAGCACTTTTTTTTTAACCAACCTTGCAAGTAAGGAAATTTTGCCTTGGAAGAGCTGATAGCAGGTGGAATGTCTTTTGCCTAAGGTAAACCCCAATGATAATGTTTAACTCTCATGCACCAGCTGAAAAATTAAGTTCTTCTCATATATTATTTTAATGAAGATGCTGGGCTCAGTATTAGAGAAGGGAACAGATCTATACATAACAAGCACCTGGCAAAGGACATATCCATTGTTGTTTACAGGCGTTATCCTAACGGAAAAGAACTGCTCCAAATGGCATGTAATTAGAGAAGAAGGATGCAGAGCCTAACCAGTCATTATTGTAACAGAAATTTGCCGTAGTGTGTGATTAACCTAAGAAAGACATAATGATGATCTCACCATGACTGCTGTTGCCTCCTAGCTATCAGAAACACAACCAATGTGAATAAAAAGGCTTGCAGCTGAAAGAGCTATCAGCGGGGCTTTTTTTAAAAAAAACAACCCAAGACAGTTAAAAATATCTTGCCTTCTTCCTGCCGCCACCTCAGCAGTTGCTTCCTGTTTCTTCACGTTCTCACTTTGCTCCGTTGCTGCCTGTCATTGACAATAAGAGCAGCAAAAAGAACACAGTAATCTCCTTAGTAAATCGCCTCCTGCTAAACACCTTCTCAAAAAAAACACGAGAGGAAGCGCCGTGTGCTGGGCCACTGCGTCTGATGTATTGAGACTCTGCAGGAACCCAAATGGCTGCAGGTTGGAAGCCTTCTGTGTTCAGAGATAAAATCAGAGCAATTCAGTGGTATCTCTACCAACCCCGGTAAATGCTTTTTTGAAGGCAATGATTCAAACCTGTACATCCAGCTAAGGACTCTTACCTGCTCACTTCAGTCACATGAGCTTACGATATGACGTCGGTGGGACTGTTACATGAAAAGCTGTCATCTCAAGTCTCAGACTCTTCTTTTTCTTTACTTGAGGCTGTATACTTTATTTTGTTGAACACTGACCCCAGTGGAATTGGACCAAACCAGAGACCAGTGCCTCATTCATTATTATTTTTTTTAACTGATGAGGTACTGCATTTGGGACATGGGGAAAGCAGGAAGCCAAGCAGGGACAGGATAACGCGTCCTAAATGGCACCTTGCAAAGCCAGGAAAAATAACACTTGTCACGCACTGCAGATAATCAGTCACGCCATCATTCTTTATATCCAGAAACGACAGAACAGCCTAACCGTGTACACAGCACTGCAGCCGTGTGACAGCTTCCAGCCGCTTGACCTAATGAAGGCAAATACTAGATAGGAACACATTGGTAAAATATTACACCTATAAACCACACCATGTCTTCTTCAGTCTCCACCCAGACAGAAGGTGTTGAAAGACATATCTGAGAAACCTCCCAGATGACAGTGACTGCCACCATGGCAGATCTGATCAGGTAAAACTGAGAGAAACTTACTGTTCTGGCTCTTGGCTTGAGAAAAAGGAGGTACTGACACCTATACCAACTCAGCATTGGTAAAAATCAACCCTCAAAGCTTACCTCACTAACTTTGAGCCCTGAAACTCCCTATATAGTCAGAAAGCTCCTCAGGACAAAGAGAGGCTCTTAAGTCATCTTCATCCGCCACATGGATGTGCTTGAACAAAGAGACTTCAGTGCTTTCCCTGGGTGAAGGAGCCAACTCAGTCACCAAGTCACTATCTCAACACCTCTGCCTTCCTGCAGCAAAGAAAAACACCAACAGCTGTGCTGTACGACAGCTTATTTTAGAAACAACTCATTATTTGCAGTCTCTCCCACAGGTGTCTGATGGTAATAGCTTTTCAGAATTGCCCTTGCAGGCAGCCCAGGGGTGTAAAAACCTCTCACGCTAACAATCGCAGGAACCATTCTCCCTTCTATTAGAATTGTCTCCTAACAATGGCTTGTTCAAAACATGTATTTTTATCCTTAGATTCAATGTGTTTCCATCCTTCCAGCCCCAACAAGGGGGACTAAGGTACCCAACTGCCTGCAGCTTTTTATACTGTTTTAAATGTGGATTTTCACAGGCTTAAGAATAATTACATTCTCTGCTTCTGAATTTTTAAAAATCACAATGCTCATAAGACAAATCCTTATTTAGTGTTAGAATCAAACTAAAACCAGAAATACTTCTTCAAGATAGCAAATATTTAAGAGATAGTAATGCAAAATCTGGAAACTAGTTCAATAAAACATGCTGGAAACTGAGACCCAGCATGTCTTATTTTGTAAACCCTTTCAAAGCTGATAATAATATTGGGAGTCAATTACTGGAGTCATCGTAAGCCAAAGCTTTGCCTGTTGCGATATGGCACAGTTGTATCCATATGATGGACCTCTGCCTTATCCATACCAGACATATGGTCCATACCCTGGACCCTCTGTAAGGCCATGATGGCTTACACCAGCTAATGTGACATCCCCACTCCTGTCAAGGGCTGAGATGTTCCAGAACTAGAGTTCAAGGTTTATACTGAGCCTAATGCTGGCCATACCTCTTCTCATTTCTTCTGCATTTAAGCCAGGCATATTTACATTTCCGTTTATCAGGTGACTGAAGCAACTCACACTGTGATGGAGGCACTGGTAGGAGGCATTAACTTTGACTCGAATCACTGTCCCTCAGGATGATTGCCAAATTAGTTAATGAGTATAATTAACATTAATTAAAATGACAGCTGAAACAAGATATATCACATCTGGGTTTAACAAAGTCTCAGCTTTACTGAAGCTGGCTGCTTCGACCGCCTGGCCAAGCCCAAACCAGACAGCCCCACAGGCAGCGTGACTGGTGCTCACCATGGCAGCTATCCCTCCAGCTCACCTTCACGTATGATGAAACTACAAGCTTCTCAAGCTACACGCAGCTGCTTCACGGTACAAAAGCAAAACATGCCCCCCAAGCATTAAAAAAAAAAAAAAAAATAAAAAATGTGGCAGCCCCAAGCAATTACTGAGTTTATCAGCTAATGCTCAGCTCCTCACATCAAGCTGCATTCTTTCTTACTCCTCTTTGGAGCAGTTTTAGCTGCCCTTGCTCAAGCTGCCAGCATATTTAACCTGCAAATCTTAGAAGTGAGCAGAGGTCAGGCTGTACCTTGCTAAAGCACAGCTGTGGGTGAGCAGGGCTGCACGATAGCTTTGTCCTTGTTTGTAAGTCAGCTGGAGTGGAAGCTGGCAGGGCATGAAAAAGGATCATTCACAGCTTAAGGATTAATTACTGGACTCACATTGAACATAGATGTCTTATGCACAAAGGCGTACTTGAAGAAGCAAGAAAACACATGGCAACCTTAGAGCCACTATGAAAATCCAGACAAGATGGTTTTTTTCCACACAGGACCTGCTTGAAGATAAGCACTAGATACTTCAACCTGCCATCTGACAGCTGTGGATGCATGGTAGGCTTCCTACCACATTTATTGACATCCTATTTATGGATACAATTTTTTTTACCACAAACTATGCATACATATGTGACTGCAGACAGACATATATACACATAATATTTGATATATGCTAACATAAAGATAGTCATCTAGCCTAATCTGACTCCTCAAAAGTGCTGAATAATCAGAAATACCAGTAAAGCCAGTGGGAATCAAAAGTTGCTCAATATTTTTGAAAATAAAATTTCTTTTGTTCCTGTTCTTATCCGAGAAATGCCAGAAGGCCCTAACATACTCCGCCATTTTGCTGGGTGCTACATGTGAGCATAGAGATACTAAACATTCATAGCTTAAGCAGGCAAGATACAGAGCAGAGGTAGGAACTGGTACTTTTTCTGCCTCTTCTTTAGAAGCTAACACAGCTGAAGATCACAGAGAAAACTTTGCAACAGACAGTGTCTAATGCCCATGATTTAACTGCAGAACACCTTTCTCCTACATCTCATCATCTACTACTAAAAACTCTTTGCAACCACAAGTGCAGGAATCTGGCTTCAGAGATCCACCTCTGAAACGTTACCAAAAAATACTCAAAGGCGTGTCTCCCCTGGCTGGATTACTGCCATACAACAAGTCCTGGATCTATATAGAGGCAAAGCAGCCTGGTATCTCTGTTAAAGCACAAGCTAGAAAACCAAACAAGTGTACAGAATATGCTGCTGCCAGCATTTGTGAAGAAAAAAACCCAAAAGCTACTAAATCCCCAAAGCACCACCTTAAAGCTGAACAAACAAAGTATGTTACTGACTAGGAAGGTCATCCACCCAAGAAAAGTACTTGCAGCCACTGCAGATCCGTAAGTGTTCATACAAGCAGGTAAGCACTTATGGAAAAGGCTCTGTTAATGCTCTTGCTCTTCAGAAAGCTCAGACAGGGCATGGGATTGGATGGGATATGAACATTTGACAACAGAGAGGAGGACACCCAGTGTGAACAGGGCAGCAGGCAACGAGATACTGAGCAAGTGACCCTACTCGATTATCTTTTTACTTCTTACAGGTGATCTGCTTCTTTTGCAGAGAGCAAGGCTGGCAATTTGTTCTGAATGACCCTTTCTATAAATCTGTAGCCTGTGTGCTTGAGCAAGGGGACTCGGAGAAGACCAAGAATGAATGGAAGAAGTATGTGGACAGAGAGGCAGATTGGGTCAGAAGATCAAGTAAGTCCAGGCTATAGAGCTAGGAAACCAAGAACAATTTATCAGATATTCCTCGTATAACCATATTATCAAAACCTCAGGCTCCTCTCCAAGAAGCTTGGCTGTCACTGAGGTGAGGAGCCTGCACCTTCCCCTCCATCCCTGCTCAGCTGAAGGTCAGTACAGTCCAGGTAATTACTATAGCTTGATCATAACTACCTCTGCTCTGTTCACTGCTCCCTCATCTATTTATTAACAACTCTAAACCACAGGCGTGGGCAGCCACAGGAAAACTGTTGGGTTTGTTCTACTCCAAGTCAACAGGAGAAAAACATTTTTGCAAAGGTGGCTTGCCACAGGAGGTGGCTCTAAAGAGACAGATGTTTGCTTAGCAGTGCAGATGGGCTGGAAAATCCCCTATCACCACTTCAAAACTCTCTTTTTTACTTTTCCAGGAGGACAGAAAATGAGTTCCTTTCCCCTAGTGTGTGTGAACTTTGCCCTGTATTTTAAGGGAAACGCCACAACCCACGGAAATTTGTTAGCCCCCTGCTCTTTTCTCTGGGCAGCAACTAGATTGAGTTTCTCAGCTGCTGAATTTCAAGGGTAGTGTGCCTCAGTCCTAAGCGTCTCCCACAAAACTGGAGAATGGGTCTAAATGCTGATCCTGAAAACACCAGCCTTCTCCCATGTGGACTCAGTGACTTTATTCCATTTATGAGGCTGACCTATCTCTACAACTGCTGAGTGAATTCTGGCCGGGTAAGAAGGCAGGAGGGGGTAAGAGGTGAAGGGGGGAGCTGCTCTTTCAGAAAAAAAAGAGGACGTACAGGAGAGAGCAAGTTGGTTGGTCCATGTGATACAGAAATTTGTTGGCCCTCTGCCTCCTGAACCTAGGCTTGAATGCTCTTCCAGCACTGATTCCCCATCTGTCTCTTACTCCGTGCTCCTTGCCAAACCATTTCACAGCTTCATATAGCTCAAGGACAGGAAACTGTTCCTAAGAAATGGATGTTTTAATACCATGTTTTGCACCATGGTATAGCATCATTTTGAAAGACGTATTTGTGGTGGTGCCCATGTTCATACCTCTTGCTACCTCGTGCTGCACACTCAGCTTGAACACTGTAAGCACTGCTATGTCTTTCTAAGCCTCTGATGGCTATTTTTTCCCATTTCCTGATTTTTTTTGTAATCAGTTAAGTCTCTTTCTTCCAATGGGTAACTAACAGCAAACACTATTCAAAAAACTGCTTTCTGACTATACAGAAAATATTTTTCTGTGTATAGGAACATAAGAAGCAAAAAAAGAGGAAAGCAAATACACTTAACTCTTTCAAGAAAGGCAGAATTAGTCATTAAGTGTATATAACATTAACTATTTCAACTGTCAACAGTGAAGAATTTAAAATCAAGACTAGGTGACCACAGGAGATTTATCCCAGTTATATTCTGGTCGTGGAGCTCAGCTCAGGAGACCATGGATGAAATTCCACGTGCAACACACAAAGTCAGCCTTCAAGAGGGGGAAGGAGAAATAGAAGAATACTGCATTAATTCAAGGGGTAACATATATTTTCATGCGCATTTCTTCTTCAAAGTGCTCTCCAAAACTAAGCTAATGGGTCCACCTTAAAACACATTTAACTGAGTCTTTAACTCCACTGTGCAAAAGCTTAGCAAGAGCCACCATATGGTCTGCTAGAAAACACGTACTTTTACACTCCTGTTGCCATTCAAGATATGAGAAGTTGAATCATTAACCACTCAGAAAAAGGTTCAAAGAAGCATCAGGAAGACTGCATAAAAGTGATCAGAAAACTTCTTTCTGCAGCCAGGCACAGAACTAAGAAGGTTGTGACAAGACCTATTCAGTGTCTTTTTTTCTGCAAATTTTCTACCACTCTGGTCTTTCTTAAATTCAATGATAGGAAGCTATTGCAACAAACTGTTGCATAGAAAACTTTGGGCTTGAAACCTTCTGCACAGTACACTGCACCCCTGCAAAGCACATTGGAGATGAGTTCCAGATTTGCAGAAGCCCTGGTACAATCAAACGTTTAACTCTTGGGAGTTCATTATTCTCATTATCCGCTGTTTAGGGTGGCAACATTGCTCTGCACAAGCCAGGAGTATTTCAAGATCATCACTAAAGACTGTAGAGGGCAAGGGTTTCAAAGGGCATGCTACTGGCTGGCTGAAGCACCACAGCTAAATATTCTGTCCATTCGTCTCTACCTCACCTGCCCTAAATTCATTCTGAATCAGCTGCCTAAGATAGGATGACTGAAAGGATGATGTTGTTTGGCTTCATATCAGAATGGCAACTATGGTGTTTGGAATGATTTCATATCAATTTAATATCTCTGGTTATGTACCTCTGGTAAAAGGCCAAATTTATACCTCATATAAACTACAGCAGCTCCATTAATGGGGTTTGCATCAAAGGAATTACAGCTTTTAACTGTGGGGTCAAATTTCACCCATCTAATTAAGTTTTTTTTCTGAGCAGCATGTACTGACTCTGATGTGATTTTACAATAACAGGTGTGGCTTTGATTGCCAACTAGTTGAACTTATGTGGTGGTTAAAGACTAATTTGATTGCTGAAGTTAGATTATAAATCACACTGGAAAAGAAGAAAGGTTTCAACAGATAAAATGAGACAAACTGAGGCTGAGTAGGTGGGATTCATTAGTCACTAGAAGGCAAGCTCTGCTACCGGAGAAGCAACAACACATGGGTTGTCTTGGAGCATCTGTACAGATGGAACTGATGAGTAACAGTAAATAACACTTGTTACACAGCTCACTACTTGCGATCATAGTATTAGAAGTGTAATGTAATTGAAGCTTGCTTTCTTGGTAGATACTTAACAAAACTATTATTAGCTTTGTCCTCTTTTTACTTTATTTTCTTCTCCTAAGGCTTTTTGAGGAGCAGCTTACACAGACATTGTGTGGGCTCTTTCCCTGTCATCTGTGTGTTTGGGTTGGCTGCTGGTAGGAACGTCTGCTCACATTCCTGCAGGCATGTTGATCTGGATATAGTAGACACATGCAAATAGCCTGCATGCAGGAACCTAGCTGAAAAAACCCTGTGTGCTATCTTATTAATACATTCAGTCCACTCATCTTCTTGTTAGGGAGCAAGTGTGAGCACGCTTATTGTCCGTCTCTTTGGCAAGCCTCCTGCCACCTTCCTGCCTCCTCCAGCATGGAAAACTGTACTTCTAAAATAGGTCATTTTATTATGAAAACACATTTTCCAAGCAATATTCCCCTGAGGCCCTTCATATTAAGAGCATCTTTTGAACTGGATAAATACTCTTCTGCTATTTCCCAATATCAACTGCACGTTTCTATGATAATGGCCAAGCATGGTCTAGGTGGAAGCAACTCTCAAAGCAGACCATTTCATACATGAGTATTTCTGAGGGAAGGCTCCTGGGTGAAATGATAAGATACTATTTACTTCTATTGCACTGTAGATGGTGTAAAGTGGCCCCATGACTTGAGGTTTGAATTGTTCCCTTTAAGTTGAGGTGTGCACTGAACCCAGCCAGGAGGTAAAGACCCCTCTCCTCACCAAAGGGAAGACCACCTCTCTGTAAGTTTCTAATGCCTGCTATATACAGGAGGAAACTGCCCGTTCCATTTCTTAGGCATCAAGCTAATGAAGACTTAAACAATCAGTAAAGGCTGGATTAATTCCTAAATGCCAAAAGCACAAGCAGCTAAATTAACGAAGTTAATCCTTCTGTAATACCCATTTGTTAAATCTTCCCTCGGCATCTACTGATGGAGCTTGCTTGAATTCTCAGGAAATGAATGAACAGCTTTTATTCCTCAGTCATAGTTTGCAGTACATCCTCATGCATTTCTAACATTGTTAGAACATGGCCAAAACTCAGCCCCAAAACATGGGGCTGAATTTAGCCCCATGAACCCTACATTCTCAGGCATGAGTTAAACAGCACAAATTCTGCACAGTCCTGACTTGAAGTCACTATGTGCAGGTATGGGTCTTCCACGTCTGTTCAGCCCTTGGCTGAGGTAGGTGAAAGCACATTCGCAATTAGCAGTGCTCATGCTTATGGCATGAACAGGTTTATTTGGAGGACCAGACAGCAGGCAGGGACCCAAAAGCCTGGTCACTTTATTCTGCCATACCATGGACTGGAGTGACCCTCGGAAATATCACTTACCCTTTCTGTGAAAATGCCTTTGGTGCTGCAACTAAGAATTATCAAATGTTACCACAGCTGCATTTGTAATTGGGATACCTGTCCCTACAGACTGAATGGAAACTGGTACATTATTTTTCAGAGTACTGAAACAGAGGATCTTGTAAGGCTACTGCTTAGCTTGAGCAGAAATCTGGGTCCTCATAAACTTATGCAGACCTTCATAGCCTGTTTACTGGCTTTTAACAGATAGTCCCTAATTACTAACCTCAAGGAGAGGATTAACATTTTCTTTTAATAAATATGGAGATGCTGTGGTGTGCTGCAGTGTTATAAAAAGTTCACCACTTGTTGTGAAATACCAGCCTTTCAGGGCGGAATAATTCTGTCATCTTGTTTCCATACAGCTCTTCTCAGAGTATCATCTTTCTGACAAATATTTTATCACATTATTTCTACCCCTTCCTACACCCCCCAGCACACTTATTATATTTTATCATTTTCCTAATGACTCATCTCTAAAGCTATGTCTTTCAATTGTGTGAAGCTTTTCATGAAACTGATGCTTCAGAGGAAGGAGTGTGACATTGATGATAGTGACCCTTTAGTTCATTAAATATTAAGGGCTGATTATCCTTCAGCATTTTCTAGCCTAAGGGCTAGCTAACTCCCCAACAGCCAGACTGCTTCCAGGAGAGCTGAGCTGGGAGGATTTATAGGACTTTTACACCTCTCTGCTTTCTGAAGTTGGGACCTGGTGATATCTAGTTCACTCCTCAGCGCCCAAAGGACATCCTAAAAGCTGGTCTGAACTGCAGCTCCAGTAGTCTTAAGAAAATGGGAACTTGGTAAAATGCAACAGTGCCCTGTCCACATCATCTTCTTTGCTAGATTTCCTATCCAGTCCACTACACTGACTTTCCAGGTTTACTCTGCTGTTTGACCCTGCTTTTGGAAATACTCCACAGTCAGAGTCCTGGGGCCCTATGGAAAGGGAGGGACTGTTCCCTCACTACTCAGCAGACATGCTACTTTTTGGACTAAGATCCCACTGGCAACACACTGGAGGTAAAGCACCAGTCTTTGGACGTCAAAATGTTTTAGTCTCTTTACTGAGGCAAAATGACCGCCCAAGAGTAGAAACTCCCTTTCAGTCAGTCTGGCTTTAGGTTAAGGGACTCTGCTCACCCCTAAGCTGACAGACACCATGTTTCCCTGGTACCAGAGAAACCATGCTCCAGCTCTACCCTCTACCAACAGGAACACTCATCTCTTCCCCAAACCATGTAAAATCAGATTAGTAACCAGTCCACTGTTCTTTTCCTTTTCTGTTCCACCCAGGAAAGGAAAAATCCATCCATCTGAAACTTATGTCCAACCACATAACTATTTTTGTTTTGCACACAAATGTTAATGAATTGACTCCTGTTTATGCAAATTTAAGGTAACATCAGATCCTTTGTTATCCTGTGTTGGAAATTCCCGCTGTTTCCATGGTAACACCTTGACTGATTTTCTCAGATTTCTAGTGATTTTTCCATGGAGCAGCAGACCCAGTCTTGCATGTAAAAAGGGGGCCTGGAGCCACTGGAAGATTTCTGAATTAAGTCTTCACTGACTTCACTGTCATCATTTGAGAGAACCCATTGCTTTTTATAGTATCCTTTAAAGATTAGTCATAATGTAGCATAGTATTCATGTCCTCTATTTGAACTTGTTGTCTTTCTGCATGAAGACCAGTAAAAATAATTGCACAGCACCTTGTTTCATGTGGCTTTTTTTTTTTTT
>VYZV01019377.1:93982-105228 GCA_013401275.1 Pandion haliaetus
GGCTGCGGCGCCGGGGCCGCAGGGAGAGAGAGCGGGGCAGCTCCCGGGGAGGGGCAGCTCCCGGGCCCCGGCCAGCGGGGTTGCGGTCAAGCACGTCGCCACCCCCGCGCCCCGCCGGCGCTGAGCCCCTGCACCCCGCCTCGAGCCCTCCCAAACGCGGAGGGCGCGGGCACGTACCTGCTTCCAGGGAGGCATTTCCAGCTCACGCCAAGCCCACCTCAGGCCTCGCCTGGCTTTTATAGCCCGGGAGCTGGAGGCTCCTGCCCTCCATGAGGGGCACGGGGCCGAGCAGGGGCCCCTCGGCAGCCCCTCCGGGAGAGCTCGGCAGCCGTGCCAGAGCCCCGACGGTGCGCCGGGGCTTGCTCTGCATTGCCTCCTCTACCAGCCGGTTCTTTCCAGCTCCTAAAACAAAACTACGCGCTAAGCTTCTTCGCGGCAGGAGAGCTAGAGCTGCGCATCCCAGATCCGCTCCCTCCGTCCACCTTTGCTAATCCTGCGTGCATCAGCTGAGGAAGCGTGCCCGCAGATAGCTGTCTGGACACCTAATGAGCCGGTTGCTTGCGGAGTTGTACAGATTTGCATGGGGAATTGCAGTGTATGCAAATGCGGATCAGCTCTTGTCACGCTTTCAATTTGGGTGGTTGTTTTTTGACGGGCAAATTTGGCTTCCCGTATGAGGCACTGCCCTGCCTGCCTGCAAAAAAAAAAGAAAAAAAAAAAAAAAANTAGCAGCAAAAGAGATTTTCGGTTAGGGCTTTTAATTGTCTGGAAATCTTTGATCTAATTCGGGTTTATTCCCACCAATGTGGAATTTTATCTCTCTCTGCTGCAATCACAGGACATAGTTCTGCAGTGCCCGGAGTTTCAAGTCAAGCGCAGGTTTTCAAATGGGAAGATTTTAACTCTTCCACCTGCCTTTAGGGGTAAATAGGAGCAGGATTTCCAAAACTATAGGACAAACTGTGAGGAGAATTCTGTTGCAATATGGAAAAGTTTGAGGTGAAAAAAGAACGGTTGACTAGAGGACCTAAGAAAATAAATTTTATCTCTAATCATCATAAATAGTAATGAATCATATTCCCTTGAGCTATATGTATGGACCCCTCTTTTATCACTGCCCTGCAAAACACCCTCAGGCTCAGCTATTGATCCTCTATCTCTTTGACTCATGGGTTAAGTGATGATGAAAAATGTCTTATGTTCCCTACCGTGGCATATGTAATTTCTTCCCCAACAGTGGCCACTGCGATCAGCACATATTTATGTAATAGCCATTCCTGAATGTGGCTTTCTGACAGTTATTTAACCATGGAAAATTTAAGAGATATTTCCAATATTGACCAACAATAACCACTTTTTCACGTGTGCCAAAACCAAACCGGCAGCGCTCTTAAGCCTGAACGTCCCAAGCACGAGGGAACCTCACTGGAGGGGGGGAGAGTGGAGAGAGCATCAAACTTTATCAGCAAAAGGAAAAGATTTACAGCACTAGCGCAGCCAGGGGGTCCCAGTAGCTCCTCTTCACTCTGTTCTCTTCGCAATCTTGCTACTTTTTTTGGTGCTCTGGAGGGCTGTATAGAGCCGGGCCCTCACCCTGCTCGTGTCTGAGTCAGGAATACAAGGTCAGGTTGGCAAAGAGAGCCAGTGTTCAACTCCTCTTCATTATTCTGCTAAATGACCTATTTTTTAAAGAAACATTGCCAAACTTCCTAGAATTAATCCTGCTGCCATTAACACTACTACAGTGAAACTTCCCCCTTTTTTGTTAAAGAAGAAGAAAGGCTGGATGATGCAATTTCCTTTTGTCAGCAGTTGTGCTTTTATGAAGAGGTAGCTGTAGGCACTTACAGACCTTGCTGCTACAAGGATGTCAGGGGACCTCAGGGGCTGCTCGGCAAGGGACAGTTACAATTAATGTAGTTTTCCTAAACTTTCCTAAACACAAGATTCCTTATCTGGATTCTTAAGATAGACCCTTTCTGTTAATAATATACCCCTTAGCCTGAGATACTAAAATCCCTGTCTTGGCACTCGGTTAACCAGTTAACTCAATTAATTCTGCAAGCTAGGCAAGCTTCTTGTGTCCTTTAATGTAGCTTTAATGCCCCACTGCCATCTTTTCCTTTCTGCCTCTTTCTCCCCATGTCCAAGTCACTGAAAAATATTAATGCTATTCCCTTTGACAGCAACCTTCCCTGCCCAGGAAGAAATAACCTGCCACAGAAAGATGAGAATCAGGCTTGTCTCCAGGCAGCGCTTACTTGGCTCTGAAACCATTTGCAAAGCGAGTGATTTCAGCTGTTTTAGTATTTATAGCTAATACTTTCTTCTTCTTTGGAAACCACCTTTGAGATTAATTGAAGTGGAAACACGGTAGGATTTTCAAAGGCATGCAAGAGAGGTGGTTGACCATCCAGCCTTGAAAGTCACAGCAATAAGAGTCATATAGATTCAGCTGGAAAGGCTGGGAAGCTTTTCTATGGGCTCTTGTGCCCTTCCTATTTTAGGGTTGTGAAGCACCTTCAGAACATGTGGAGGACTGAGTCTCAGCGCCTGTGGGAAGGGAGCAACTCTAATTCTGAGGCAAAAAAGAGAGGGGCTGGGAGCTTTGTTTGCTCCAAGCCCCTCCATGCCCATGCTCTTCAAAACTAGCTCCCGAATGTTTTCCTGCCGAGTTCAGATAAACATTTCCTTCTGTCTGTACAGCACTACTGAGAATCCCCATGCTGCTCTCAGCAGTCACGGCTGAGCACTGGGTCTACTTATTATCGTCTGATGGACAAAGAAATCCAAGAGGAATGAAGACAGTAATATGACTGAAATACAGCTCAACTAATAATCTCTTCCCCATGCCCAGCAGGGCACGGATGCTTTTGTTTCCAAATGCAATTATGACCTAGGAAAGCTGAGAAGAGGCGTCAAAGAGACTCAGATCATTGCAGAAACTGGTTACGGTGGTGAAGTGCACACGTGCACTCAGGGCATGGCCACTTTGTTTATGAACTCTTCTCGTGTACCTGTTTTTTCCCTAAGTCCTTTTCTCTTCCTTGAACCACAGCCTATCCTAGAACGGTTTCATTTGGCACCTCAAGCAATATTGGTATTAAAGACCTCTAAACCATTTTCTAAACCCTGTTATGAGCTCTGAACTCCCCTAGTTGCTGTCCTGATAGTCTAAAGAGGTCATCATGTCTCAACATATTAATGTGTCATCATATCAATGCAAACCAGATATATAGATTATTCTGGTTTATTTATCTGAATTTTTAACTCATTTGCTTAATCACCCGTGAGTCATGGCCAATTTACTATTTTTCCCCACCCTTTCATCTGCTTCAATCTCCAGCTATAAACATTTGTTTTACATTAAGTTTTTGTAGGTCTTAATGCAGAAAAGGATTCATACTGAGGGCAGCACATAGATGGTTGCTTAGCTTTAAGCAATGTGCTTAGCACTTACTAAAGTCAATGGAACGCGCTTAAAATTAAGCGGGCGCATAGGTCTCAATAATATCTCAAATAATAAAGAATTAATTCTTCTTCTTTTTAACTTGCTAGTATTGACCAGGGTGAAAGCATAAATTTAACTGTAGAGGGATTCTCTTTTGATATGTATTAGGCCAGAGCTCAGGGCAACAGGAGCCTGGATTTTCTACGAGCTGTCAGAATACAATTAAACAGCAGAAATGATAACCACACTTCTGCAGTGCCTTTGAAGGCTCTTGCAGAATGTTTTAAAATCTCATCTTCAAACTCTATCACCACCTGGCTAAAAGAAAGTTCTTTACTATAGCTGAAAAAAAATAGAGCTGATGATGGTATAACATGTTGAGAAGATGTGTAGCTGTCCTAAACTAGTGTAGTTTCATTTACTTCAACAGCAACATGCAAATTTACATTGGTGTGGATTAGGCCTGTTGTTTATTGCACTGCTTCTACCGTATTTCTCAATATATTTTCAGTTTTGTTGACATTGATACCAAATTTAAATTCTGTAGCAGCCTTTTTTTTTATGCAGTATTTTCATGTCTTCTTCAGGAAAAGGAGTTACGAATACTTCAAAAAGTAAATAAAAGCAGAACTTTTCCCAGACAAAACTCCAGCTGAAGATTGAGCTGAAAAGAGCAATGAAGAGCAAACTTGTAAATAGAATCATTTAACATTTATAGTTTTATGAAGGCACTTACACCTTTGCTTCCCATTAATGTGAAAAACAAGTGAATGACTGGATGAGCACGTTCATTGTGGACTGGAAGCTGAGCCAAAAAACATACGAGTCCTCTGGTATGATAGCTGCCATCAGCAGCTGTACAATTAGAGACAAATGTATCAAGGAAGAAAACCATGCATGAGGTGACGTGCTGCATGTGTTTTGTGATCATGCACTTTCCGTATAACCAGCAGAGCAGAGCAAATATTCATTCCACATGTTACACAGCATCTCGCTCTCCCTTTACCTCTCACACACCTAATGGGCTGTACCGGGCATCTCACAAATGGATGCGCTGTTTGACCACAGTAATAACACTCCTGGATCATTAGACTGGGACTGATAACGCAGTTTAATGCTAGAAAGAATAGGTTGTGTTGGTCATATTTCCTTTAAGAATGTTTCCCTTAAACATTATGGTCTTTATAAAAACAAACAAAAAAGGGATATAAAGAAAACTGCATGGAACAAATAGTATGCCATTGTCAGTGAACTCAGTATTTGGGGTGTTTCTCCGTTTCATGTTGGTTCTAAAATGCCATGAATCCATATGCTAGTTGCTGTACCTCAGGCAGCTGTGTCAAATTTCAGTTGAAAATATGTAAGGATGTGAATTTCTATGCAACGAAAATGCATAGGTTGTGAAAATGTCTTTGGCCCTCACCATGCGCCTCTTGACAGTTTTTTCTTCTGACTGTGCTGTGAATGTCCACATGGGGAACTTCAACCATCCCAATATATACAGGAGGGACAGCACAGCAGGGCATAGGCAATCCTGGAGGGTTTTGGAGGGCATCAACTTCTTCACCCAAGTGACAGTGGAGCCAACGAGGAGAGGTGCTTGCTGGACCTCATACTCACCAAGAAGAAGGGGCTCACTGGGCATGTGAAGGTCAAAGGCAGCCTTGGCTTCAGTGACAATGAGATGGTGGAGTTTGGGATCCTGAAGGGAGGGAGGAGAGTAAAAAGCAAGCTCACAAACGTCCTGGACTTCAGGAGAGCAGAGACTGGCATTGTCAAAGACCTGGTTGGTGGAGTCCCGTGGGATAAAGCACTGGAGGGAAGAGGGGCCTAAGAAAGCTGGTTAATGTTCAAGCATCACCTCCTCCAAGCTCAAGAGTGGTCCATCCCAATGAGGAGGAAGTCAGGCAAAATGCCAGGAGGCCTGCATGGATGAACAAAATGCTCCTGGCCAAACTCAGACACGAAAAGGAAGCATACAGAAGGAGGAAGCAAGGATGGGTAGCCTGAGAGGAATACAGATACATTGTCAGAGCAACCAGGGGTGAAGTTAAGCAAGCTAAAGCCCAACTAGAATTGAATCTGTCTAGGCATGTCAAAGACAACAAGAAGGACTTCTATGGGTACCTAGGTAACAAAAAGACTAGGGAACATGTGGGACCCTTGCTGAATGAGATGGGGGACCTGGTTACACAGGACATGGAAGAGGCTGTAAGAATGCCTTCTTCACCTCAGTCTTTACTAGCAAGACTGTCCTTCAGAAATCCCAGGTCCCAGAGACCAGGGAAAGTCTGGAGCAAGGAATACATAGTGTTGGTGGATGAGGATCAGGTTCAAGAATACTTAAGCAGACTGGACATACACAAGTCCATGGACCCTGGTGGGATGCACCCACAACTGCTAGGGGAGCTGGCTGATGTCATTGCAAGGCCACTCTCAATTATCTTCAAATGATCATGGCAACTGGGAGAAGTACCTGAGGACTGGAGGAACACAAATGTCACTCCTATCTTCAAGAAGGGCAGGAAGAAGGACCCAGGCCAGTCAGCTTCATCTCAATCCTTGGAAGGCGATGGAGCAGCTAATCCTGAAAACTGTTTCCAAGCACATGAAGGATCAGCAAGTCATCAGGAGTAGCCAATATGGCTTCATCAAGGGGAAGTCATGCTTCACCAACTTGATAAACTTTTATGGTGAAATGACTGGCTTGGTAGATGAGGGGAGAGCAGTGATTATTTTCTACCTAGATTCAGGAAGGCTTTTGATGCTGACTCCCCTAAGATCCTCATAGAGAAGCTGATGAAGTATGGGCTGGATGAGCAGACAGCAAAGTGGGTTGAATCGTGGCTGAATGGCTGTGTCCAGAGGGTGGTGATGAGTGGCAGGAAGTCTGGTCGTAGGCCAGTCACTAGTGGTATACCCCAGGGGTGAAGACTGGGTTAATACTGACCGTTAAGCATCCTTATTCATGATCTGGATGATGGGGCAGAGTGCACCTCAGAACCTTGCTGATGACACAGATCTGGTAGGAGTAGCTGATACACCAGAGGGTCTTGCTGCCATCCAGAGAGACCTTGATAGGCTGGAGAAATGGGCTGACAGGAGCCTGAAGTGTTTCAGCAAGGGGAAGTGCAAAGCCCTGTGCATGGGGAGGAATAACCCCAGGCACCGGCACATGGCGGGGCCGACTAGCTGGAAAGCAGCTTTGCTGTGAGGGTGACCAAGCACTGACGCAGTTGCCCAGAGAGACCGTGGAGTCTCCATCCTCGGAGGTATTCAAAAGCCGTCTAGACGTGGTCCCGGGCAGCCTGCTCTAGGTGGCCCTGCCTGAGCAGGGGGGTTGAACAAGATAACCTCCAGAGGTGCCTTCCAGCCTCTAGTAGTCTGTGATTCCTTTGGTATGATGGGAACCTTTGGTCAATGTGTTGTGACACTTATGTTTTCAGCCTTAGTGTCTATGTAGTACATTTGGGTATGATTAATTTCACATTCTGCTATTCCCATTTAACTCATATTGTATATATTCATTACTGTAATTCTAAATGTGAAACAGGCCACACAAGAAAATAACCTTCTCCCTTCTCAACAAATTAAAACAAACCATTTGATGAGTCAGTAATTTATACTGTTTACCTCCTTTTATGTCAACAAAACTAAGATCTGGAACAACACATAATCATAATGATTATAGACATAATGAGCTGATTTATTACGTACTCACCACATGGTATTCTGGTGCATATTCAACTGTGATGATGTCAAATAATATGACTGGAAAACCTATCTGCTCAGACAAGCACTGCCCACTGTGAACAATAAATTAAGCTAATGCAGTATCAGGCATGTGGGGTTTCTGGATTCAGAGCCCTGTGTCTGCTTAAATTATATTGATTGTATATATCAAAAGCCTCTGACATTTTTAGAGTTTCAGGAAAAAAGAAAATTGGCCAGGGATTCTTCTAAGGAGTGGTTGTGAGTGCTGAAGGTAAAGGTAAATGTAAATTAAATACTCTCCCAATACAGTTCTGTGATATGGGACCACTCTACAGCTTGTACATTTGCACTGAGTTTAAGAAACTGGTTGTTCTAATCGCGAGTCTAGTTCTGCCTACTTCCTTGGCTGTGTAAAGTGTTATTCCAGAGGGGAACATCCTTTGGCAGGGCTACTGTTGCTACCTTCATATTTTCACATTTTGTCGCACAAGACGGGAACTTCTCTACGTGCTACCAAAAGACTAATTCCCTGGACCACTACCAAGGCTGTTTATGGCTCACAGTTGCCTTCCCTACAACATGGATTTTTACACTGATTCATACAATAGGCAAGATGAAAAGCAGATGTAATAGGTGCTGCAAGGTGAGTAGATAAATGGTGGAGAATAAGCACCATGAACGGTAGAGAGTGGAGATGAAGAGGAGCAGAGGCTCTTGTTTAAATATAAAGAAGATAATAAAACCAAGAATAACTACATATACCATAGGTCAGACTAGAACCAGATGCCCAAAAGGAAAAAAAAAAATATGGAATGAGATCACCTGTCAATATGATCTCTAAACACATCAGTACTGCATTGCAACAGAAAGCCTTATATTAATTCCAGGCAGCTGATAAAATAAAAAAATCAGGTGTTTCTGTTTCCTGCTTCACTAATTTTCACCAGGCTCCTACTGACATATGGTCTCAACTGGCTGTAATGCAACTGTGCACTGTGAAGCAACATTCCTGGTTATCATGTTTAAATTTGCTTGTGCACCCATTATTCTCAAATTTTATACTAAAAAAATCTGATTTACTTTCTCTTGGCCATTCTTTGTGTTGTTGTATCTATCATCTATCTAACTATCATTTTGTTTTACCTAAAATAAAAAGTCAAACCTTTCCAGCTTTTTTGCCTTTTCATGCTTCTATTGCATCCGTTGCCCAGCCATGGGTCTAATAACATTGCTGGTATCAGAAACAGGTAATAACTGCTCTATTTATCTGAATAAATAAAAATTATATCTTTAGCTAAAGAAGTTTAGTTGTAACTCAGTTGTGCTTAGTGTGGCTGTTTCTAGAAGTTGACCTTGGTCTTTTCAAAAAGCTTATTTTGCCTTATGTTGCTCCTTTTCTTACCGCAGAAGTAACTATCTCCACTTGGTCAAATCAACTGATTTTACAGTTCCTCAATTTAAAGCAGGTCAGGGCCTATCTTCTGTTTCTCAGGATTATTTTCCGTTTAAGCTTTCATGCGTGTTGCAAACAGCTCAGTCCATTCACACCGGACACCCATTCAGAGGGCTGCCAAAATGGCCGCTCTGCACGTTCCCCGCGAGCTCCTCCAGAACAGGCTTCACCATGGAGCTCACACTGGCTTAGCTTCACTCGAACGGACAAGGTTTGCCTGGGAGTTTCTCCCTCCCTCTTTGTCCTTGTAACTCTTTCAGCTAGGCTGATTTTCCACTGTTCCTTGGTTACTGCCCCTTTTGAAGTCTTTCCTTGCTACAGGGACCATCCAAACTCTGTCACTAACACCAAGGACATGATTCATTCAAGCCAGGACTGGACTGATCCATTTGGTATATGTACAGGGCCCATTCTGTATGATTTCAGCATTTTTATGGCCTGTGAACCCATGGAGAACATTTTGAGATGGCCTATCTGCAGTATAGACCATCACTATTTCCCATGCAAGTTCTACTGAAAATCATGTCCATTTTGGCTATTGGTGAATTGCATTAAGGGTAGCAGCATGGTTATCATAAGGTGCTTTGCCTGCACGTTCTTTAAAGATGTTTTCTCCTCTGGAGTCTGGGACATCCCTCCAGAACATGAGCTAGTCAAGGTTCAGTGATTCATGGGTAGAGTTGGAAGACACCTCTCTCACAGCTGCAGAGAAAGAAGACATTTTCCTGTTGTTCCTAAGGAAATGTGTGGGTACCAAAAATTGTCTTTGAGTTCAACACAACTGACACTGAAGTTTCTAGGTAATTTCTTACTGATTTCAGTGGACAAGGCAAAAATAATGGAAAAAGTCACAGCTGACAGATGAACAAGTGTTTTACTGTCCTTTATAGTCAACATCCCTTAAAATAATTTCAGAAGAGCTTGATCATGTCTTTGTGCTAAAAAACCTTCAGACTCCTCTTAAGCAGGGAAAAGGGGCAGGGAGAAATAGCTGAAACTAGCTCTCATCATTTTATATTAGCTTGTCTACTGATAACGTATTTGAATGGTGTTCAGCATGGGAAAAAAAAAAGTAATTTTTGCATCTACATCTAATGGGAATTTAATGTCACATTGCTTTATGACAGAAGCTTTGATTAATTAGCAGCATTCTGAACTCGGAAACTGATGGTCTGTGAGTTTAGCTCAGCTCTAGAAGGCTGTTAATTTAAAACCCGCTCAGACTTGTTACTTCTTTTCGGAATATTCCTCCAGAATTCACTGTCAAGAAAATATACTCAACAGGTATACCTTACCAATAGACACAACCACACATCCTTGGCTTTGGCCACATGTGCTAGACTTCACATTGCTTCATAGAGCTAAGGAGCCCTCATACTCAGTGTCACTTTGGGACTTGCAATCTTTGTTATTGAAGAATGTATTGGATAAGTGGCATTAGGAATGAGTGAATGAATGAATGAATGAGCATTTGGGCCAATTTGCAAAGCTAAACTGCAATCCAGCAGTGTGTCTTCCTACAGTTCCTAGTACTGGGACTACCTGTATACCAGGTGAAATGTTAGCTGTGACTTTTGATGTGTGCTGTGGATTTTCCCTTTCCATGAAAGTTCAGTTTAAATACTGCTGTGACAAGATTGGAGGAACAACAGGAAAAGAGAAAGCAAGCCACTTCTCTCCAATATTCCAGACATGTCAAAACATTCAAGACAAGTCAAAATTAGATGCTCAGAGGAGCATCCCCCTTTTATCCCATGTTAGAGCTAAATTACAAAACATCACACTTCCATAGGCCAACCTTAAGTAACCTCTCCTCTTCCAATTGTGTCCCAACCTGTCATTTGCTTGCCTGAGTCCAATCACCTCTTCTGTCCTATCTCTCTAGAACTGGTAGAATATGAGGCATCTTCTACTAGGGAAGATGTTCTAACCTCCTTTTTTGAAGGCAATATTGAAGCTTTTCTCAACAGATGTTAATCTTCTCACCTGGCCATGAATGCAAATGCACTATACAGTGTAGCTTACCAGAGAAAGCTGTTGTAGGAGTCATAAAACCACTCTCCTTCAGACAGCAGAGGTAAGACAATTTTCTTGCTGAAGGTCAGTTGAGCGTTTCAGGCCTATTTTGGGTAACAGCACAAGAAGAAAAGGTATTTCACGGAGCCAACAGTGAAAGGAAGTCAGGCTCTGTATCTGACCAGATTACCTCCATTTTGTTGCCCATGGTGTAACAGCAAGGCAACAAATATTAATTTGTATGATGTACCTGACAAAAAAACCCTCCATGTGTGAATTTTGTTTTATTGATCTCAGGAAGCATTGTAAAGATTAGTCAAGAATGATTCTTGCAATTGTGCTTAGGTACTAATAGTGGTAAAAACTCCCCCAAATTCCAGAAAGAGATGATATTTTAGAGAATACACTGTCTAGAGTACACAAGCCTGGATCTGCCTTTCATTTATTCCCTTACTATTGTTATTTGCCATTCTTCTTAGCTGAATATTTAATACTACTATGTGTAGCTACAGAGTGTTAAGATCAATGCTGCATGTGTAGCCAAAGGCGTTAAACAGCACTTGTCAACAACACCAACACCAAACCACCAGCACATTAAGAGCAAAACCAAAC
>VYZV01019377.1:105261-157879 GCA_013401275.1 Pandion haliaetus
CCCCCCCCAACCAAACCAAAACTGTAAAATAGGAACAAATGACCTAGATGGCTATCTGAGAGGCTGAATATTTTAGAACAAATATGTTAAAGATGCAGTCATAGGCCTCACTACAGTCTACAAATCAGTCACCAGAACATTCCCAATTGGCATAGAAATGTGAGTGTTTTGGAGCTGGAGGACTCTGAATGTCTCATTGTGCATTTGGGTATGAACCTTTTCTAGGCTAACAAATGACTAAGGCTGACTCAAGTGCTTTGGGAAAGAATTTTTTTTTTTTTTTTTACAAATATGAGAAAGACAGGAATAGTTCAGTGGTTGCAGCACTGAATTCTGACATTATTATGGTCCATTTAAGCATGACCACAGACCTCCTTTGTGATGTTAGTCAGACCCTTGTGGCCTTGGTTCTCTCTACTTTACAGGAGAGTTGCAAAAAGAAATCCATAAGCACGGGGCAGGTGCTCAAGAATAACAGAATTAGGAGCTATTGGGAGCAAAGGAGATAGCTCCCTGTAAAACAGGGCTACTGAGATTTCAGAGGGTTTTTTCTTCTTTGCCAAGCTTGCAGTGGAGTAGGACATACCTGAGTACTGCGATCACCAGAGCTGAGAGAGGATTCAGTCTAGGTTTGCTTTTTCAGAGCTAGTATTGTGCGAAACCGCAAGAGGCAGAAAAATCAGTGGTAGCCATATCGTCAGTCAACTGTTTACAAAACCTGCAGGTTTCATATTTGGGAATAGAAACTACCTGAAACCTGCTTCATATATGAAATGGTACCTTTTTTAATGGATAGGAGGGTTTGATAGATTCTCTTAGGCTTTAACATTGCTGCCCATTAGGCACACGTGTGAGAAGCCAGACAGCTCAGGCCAAGGACCTCATGCATCTCTGCCCCACCAGAGCAGCTTGGTTTTCCCCATTCTTCCTGTGAAACATTGATCAATCTCCCTACCTGTGATGCTTATTTACCCATCTTTCTCTGAACATGGTCCTAAGGCATTAACTTCTACTGTGTCCCAGGAAACAGAAAAGTTAAAAGCAAAGTACTACAAGAGTGGTGTTGTTTGGGTTTTATATTGAGAAAATCTTTTTCAGATTTCCTGTAACAGCAGCCCTTTTGGCGGCCTTATGCCCTGGGGCTTTGCAAAAGGAAATCTTCCATTTGCCCAGACAGCAGAAAAAGCATGGCAAAAATCTTTCCTGCTGTGCTTGGAAGAAGCAGCTGCTGAGTATTAAGGGATACGTATTGACAATGTGTTCCCTTGTCAAATAGCACAGAACTATTTCCCAGCTGGCAAAACGCTCTGGGCAGCCCAGTGGCTTTCCCCCAATCCAGTTGCCAATTCCTCCCAGTCTCCTACCTTTAGAATGGCCACAAAATCCTCTCTTTACTCTGACCCTGCTATTAAACACACAAACAGATCTCACCCTTATGAGTCTCCACCACATGCTCCCATTGGGAATGACCTCAGCCCCCATGTGATGGCACCTTTTGCCCTCCCATCTTTTCCCTATTTGTGCTAAATGCTTATGAGTCAGCTGCTGCTTTTTCTCTGCTGTGATGGCATCCTGATGGGATGACTCCAAAATTGGAGGCCTGAGACTAGTCCTCCCTTCCTGCTCATCATCAGATTCAGCTGGCGTGAGATCCTGGATGTGCTCACTGAGTGGGATGCCAAAGTAGCAAGAGAATAAGGCAAATAAAAATCCTCTTTCCTCTACTGCTTCCATATTGTAGATGAAAAACTGCAAAGCTCTCAGCCGTTAGGCCCAATGATTTCTGTGGTTATATACAAAACCAAACACAGAGTGAGATATATATATATATATATAACCTTCTAGGCTAAGGTTTTGCATGCCTAACACCTAATGCTGTGTGACTGGTAGCTTCAAAGGAGCTGGACCTCCCCCATTTTTTAATGCTCAGTCCACAAGATATAACCATGTTGGATTTAAATGACAGAATGATACCCATTTTTCCTGCCAGAGCACTCTGAGCCAGCATCTTAATCAAAGTGAGACCAACTGGTAATACTGTAAGAAGCAATCATTACCAGTAAACTGAAATCAGTGAATCTCTGGCAATTTATAAAGGACAAGAATCTGCCTTTAGCAATAGAGAAAGCCTTAAAGCTGATCTAAACAGTCTGGTAAGACACAGCAATCCTCAGCAGTGATAAAGCTGTCATAAGGGGCTGAAGGTGAAAGCTCTGGCTTAAGTGGGCATCCTGGGGACTCACAAGGTGGCACTGCCAGATACAGCAGCCCCTTGGTTGCCACAAAAGCCCGGAGGGATGAAGCAGGTGGCTGCAACTTCAAGTAGTCATGAAACTGCCCCTCCTTTTGCTGGGTATCAAGAGCTGTAAAGAACAGGGGACTAAGGTAGTGACATGAACCAGGCTGGATCCTAGGAAGACACATGGAAGTCCAGCCAGAAAAGATTTCTGAGTTTTCAAAAGCAACTGTGAATTTTCACTATGTCTTGGTGTTACCTTTTTTTTGTGATACTCAGAGAAAGCATGTTTCTTACTTCCAGCAAAACAGTGCGCTTTTATGTCACTGGGGTATCAAACATTTTAAATTTATAGAGGTCTTTTTATATCAGCTCTTTGCTTAAGTATAAATCACTTTTACTCATTATAGGGGAAAAAAAGGATAAATATGACTTGACATTCTTATCACCTACTCCGTTCCCAGTGGAAAGATTTACTGCATTGCTCTCTGGGAGACATTCTTGTAGTTAGGGGACTCATAGAAAAGCTCAGCTGTGAGGTAACCTTACGTATATGAGAGATGTAAGTCAAACTATAGTCATCTCCATAAATCTATAGTATATTAACTACCAGATTGCAAAGGATGGATAAGACTGCTCTTGTTCGCTTTGACATAACTACCATACAACTGCTATTCTCCACAGAACATCACGATGTTTGAGAGGCTTGTGGCCATTTAAATTTACTATTCAAACCAGAATCTTTTAAGGCAGTGAATTCTTCACTGAGATAATATCTTCAGTGTAATTGAAAAATTGATTTGTATTTGGTAAATGTTATTTGCATCTGTAGTTATCGCGGATTTGCTCTAATTCCTTTTAAACTGCATGTATATGCAGAAGTACCCTGCTCCCAGGAGGCACCAATACCCTGTTTCAGGAGTCACCCTTCTTGAAAAAATCAACAGAGATTTTTTCCACTGGGATGTCCCCGGTTTTGTAAGAGTATGTGTTTACTTCACATTATTCCTGCTCTTGTTTGGAAAGGGTAACATTGCTCATTGGAAAAGCAGCCTGTGAACTCTCTTCAGAATGGGAAATTTGGTTGTGACTAGTCTTAAGTGGCTTGTGCTAGCGGACATAAAGGCAGCAGCCTGTAACAGATGGTGTACAGCCATTTTGACAATACAGTCGGTAATAAAGCCTCATTCTTTGCAGGTCCTCTGGAAGAAGCTCTGCCCCTGTGCAACTTCTTTTGAGCTCAGAACAGCATCAACATTTAACACAGACAAAGAAACGGTAACTTCAGTAATCATTGAAGACAGTCAGTATTGGCAAGTCTTCTTTTTAAGTAAGTCTTAACAGGATTAATTTCCACTAAAATGAATGAGTTTCCTATTGATACTAATAGCAGTAGGATTATCTCCCTGTACGCATTAATAGTTGCCTATTATGCATATACATACAAATAATTCATACTATCAAGAGGAAAAAATGTTAAAAATCTATCGATCTTAGCTGAAGAGCAGTATGAACTAGTCACACATGGAGAAAACTTACTTCTGAATCTGTTCATCTGACTCAACCGGTCTTTTTTTTTTGAGCGAGCTCAATTGTTTGCCCTAGAATAAATGGCAGGCTGCTGGGAGATTTCTTAAATGAACCCTGGAAATCCTTGTCGGGAGATTGAAAGCTACTTCTTCCTGTGACCTTCTCAACAGGAATTGCCATCCCCAGGTCTGAGGGAGCAAAGTATGCAATGCTTAAAACCATCTTTATTGTGATTTTAATAAAAATCTCGGAAGCCTCAGGAGTTCAAAGAGATATTTGTCTGTGTCGACTTCACTTTGTACACAGTAACCTGCACCCCAGGAGCGGCATAGGCAGATGGGGAGGTGGGGAAAAATAGAGGAGACGTTAATTCCTGCTTTACCTGCACCAGGAAAAGAAACAAGTCCATTTATGGGTTCCTTGCAAACTTTTGTTGGGACTCCACATTGGATCGTGCTAAGAGCCCTTGTGCAATCGTTCATATGGCTCTTTTCTGTTCGTGATAACAAGTCTGTTGCATGAACTTCTTAATTCATTCCTGTCACAGTTAGACACGCATTTGCCTATGCTAGTTTTAATGTAGGAAGAGTGACTATCTTGCTTATCTTTGAACTTGGTCCCTGTCTTGAATGTTGGGGTTTTTCTCACTCTTTCCTGGTTCCCTTTTCTCCTCCTGCATTGATTCTCTGCATTTACTTCTAGTTACGCCAATTACCTGTGTGTGAAGCAGATGCTGAACTTATCATCATTGCAGAATACTTCCAAGGAAGTCTTGCATTGTTAAGATTTCTATCAAAGGTCACAGTCCAACCTACGCCTTTTGTAGATCTTCTTCTCCCCAGAATGCCATGCCAGGTTTTGAATATAGAGTCTGTTGCTGTTCCTTCCTTTCTAAGCCTAGGTTTACCTTTCCCTATCTCAATGTATTCTCATCAGATGATTTTGACAAGTCTTTTGACCTGCAAGCAAGCATCACTATCACAGAAAGATGATGCTGACAAGAACTTCCTATTCTGCCTGCTTTCTCAGGAGCATGGTCTTCAGAAGCATCTCAACCAACACATAAGCAGAGCACGTCTTGTACTTTCCCTCAGCCACTGGTGACTCTTCAGCATCACTGCCCATGAGCTTGTACACATCCACCACTAGCTAAATAATTCAATGGCTGTTGAGGGATATATCAGAAAAAAATCAATTAGTCTTCTAAAAAGTGTATATTAATGAAATGTGTCTATTTATGAAATTGCTTTAATAGGCAGCAGGAGAATTTTTGAGACTTCTGCCAAGGGCAACAGGTGCAATTTATACTGCTAACAGAAGATCTCACTCACAACTAGAAGAATAAATTGGATATCACCAATGCACTGAATGGCTCTCTTGAAATAAAGGTGAGGAACAGAAGAAAAAATAATATCCTGATAGCATTAAAGAATCCATCAAAGAGTTTGAGGCTTTTAATTAAAAGCTGTAATCGAAGCTGGATCCCGTTGTGTTCTCACTGTAGCTTAATGGTTGGCAATGCTTCCCTGATCTCAGTGCCATTGCTAAGAAGGGACTCCGGTTTAGCTGAGCAGTCAGAGGCAGATTCTTTTTAGTCTCACTTACTTAAGAGAAAATTGGGCTGAAGAGAAAAACCTATTTATTTACCAAGATTGATGGGAAGAGCCTAGAGAAATGAAAGCAATATTCCCTCCAGCGTTCATTTGCATCGCACAACTGCACAGATTAACCATACCATCTCCAGAGGCAGTCCCCTTCACATCACGGATATGAGCCATTGCGGTGGCAGGGCACAGGGGAATTTGGCCTCTATGCACTTGCCTCTTTGCCCCATGCTGCTGTATGACCTCCATTAAGGGGCACCACATACATATCCTTTACCCTTGGATACGTACAACTGGGTCAAGTCAGTACCACCTGGCTGGGCTTCCTCAGCAAAGCCGGCCTCTCAGAAAGACTTGGTTTCTCACTCAGTTTGTGAGGCTTCTCCCTCAGGATGCACACAGCCCCCAGAAGCAGCACCTTGCTCTCCAAAACCACGAGCCTGGATGCCTTCTCCCTGCTTGGTCATGCCTCTCACAGGCTGCAGGTGTGTTCTGGGTGGTCCTGCCATTTCTGCCCCTCTAGGCCTGGGTGCACCTCTGCATCTTGTGCATGGGTGTGAAAATGGTCACCCTGTTGCAGGGTACTGGGGTGGGCCTGCCAGAGTTCTGCACCCCAGAGTGACCTGGCCACCACATTTCGGAGCCATGCTAACTCCTAGACATCAGTTCTGAGGACATGGTTCTGGTCATTTCTGGTTTATAACATTTGCACCTAGTTTTCTACTGGGTGAAGGCAGGGTCAGGAGCAGGTCCTGGGGCTAGACATTTCAAGCAGTGCCTTGAGTCACATTGTACTTCATTTTTCAAAAAATATGGCACAGATGACCTAAACTCAGTCAAAGTGTCTGTGAAAGATTCAGCACCTTCAACACTACAGACTGAGACATCTCTGACATTAGGGATGCTCCTATAATATCAATGAGTCTTCATAGAATTAGGCTAGATATACTGCCCTTTGAAACATTGGCCAAAGTTGAAGTTCAAATCTTTTTGAAGTTTTTTTAACTGCTTGGTACAGGCTAGCCTTGCGTAAGGGAAAAGTATTCAAGGGAAAAGAAGAGCAAGAAGAGACATGCCATGCTAGGGAGAGATAAGACAGTCAGCTCCTTCTCTGAAACTCACTGGGAGTTTTGTAATACTTCAGAAGGAACAGAACAAAGTCCCTAATAAAAAAACTCAGCACCGCAACCTCTGGAAACCGCCCCAACCATTAGAAATGTCTCACAACAACATTAGACCCCATAGAGTTTTCAAATGTTTAAACTTCTGGGAAATGCAACATGTTCCTAGCAAGGCCTCCTCTACACAGTCAATTATTTTTGTTCGAGAAAATGTCACATCTCTATGTGGGAAAGTAAGCTGGAAACATTTACATGGGCAGTTCTGTCAAATAACCTGTTGCATGTGCTGAGCCTTGATGTGCCAGCTTTAACTTACTGACTCTTCAGAAGTTAAAGGAAATTGTGAAGTGAATGGAGACAAATGAGTTAATTTCAAGTCTCTCACAAAAGAGATGTAGTGTGTTTGTAGAGTAATCAACATGTTGCTTTTCCGTGTAAGTCAGCAGTGTGCGGATTCTTTTCTCATGCTGCATGTGCTGTTTACTGCCTCATTTAATCGTGTTTCCACAGAGGGTAGCAATATGCTTGCTTTCCATAGCCACTGAGCTCAGATTTAGCCCAGTCTCCTCCAGGACTTTTCCCTGCCTGTATGATGCAGGAGTAAGGACAGCCATTTGGGACATAAAATAAAGGTACAGAGGGAATTCATCAGGGAAAAAAGGCAGTTACCTAAGATGGTTTTTGCCCTTTATATGGATTTTCTGATCTTCATGCAACCCAGAGGGCTCATACAATACAGGGCATGCAGCTGGAACTATAGTTTTTCTGGAGAACTAATGTTGATCTAGCAAAGTTCAAGCTCCTGGGAGGGGGAGGCCAGGAGGCACGCTGGTGCAACCTGCTAGACCAGAACATCGTGCCTTCATGTACTTCATTATTCTACCAGCACCAGCTAGCACTCTCCCAAGCAATTCCTGGGCATGGCTGGATGGCAGGTGGGATGCTCCAGGTCCATGTCCAACAGCACTTTGGATGCAATCATCCTGTTGTGGAGGACACGCGAATTTACAAAATTTGATGGAGTTTGCTCCATGACGTTTGGCCTCATCCTTCAGCAGAGGGGCCACAGACACAGTCTTTGCTTGGGGACTGCCAGAAGCATGTGAGGGAGTGTAGTTTCAGGGCAGTTTGCACTGGCCACAATTCTGCCTGCCTCCTCCCCACCGCAGCTGCACACTCCTGCCTCTCCCCAGACCAGCATAAACACTCCCTTGCCTCCACCATGAGCTGGACCAGAGGACTAATCCAGGCAAAACCTATCACTCTCCAAATTATTAGTTTTAGCTACACCAGCTCTTCAAACTGTCTCACCACAAGTGTGTAGGGACCCCCCACCACCTCAAGTGAAGAGCGGGAAGAGGAATGCAACCTCCAGGTCATAGACGTGGCCTAAGCTGTTGTGGAACTGTACCTAAGTTATGGATAAGGTCCAGTGCTTCTCTACCACTTCCCTTTTCAACGCTGATATGAAAACCAATTGTTTCTCAGTTCTGCTTCAGAAACAAGAAGTGGGTCTTTCAGCTTCTACAAATAAAAAAATGTCCTTCTTACAATAAGACATCATACTCCAAGGTTTAATTCAAAAGGAAGGGTGGCTTTTTCAAGCTTTGAAAGATTAAAGAAATATTTTCATGGATCTTACCATGTAGTGGTTACTATTGAAGCAGGGAACTTATAAAAACCAGTGGCCCTGCAAAAACAGATTGTCCTGGGAAGGCTGAGTGGTCCCATACAAGAGAATAACTTGTGATGGAGACTGTAAACCCATTTGGCACACATTGTTCCTTATTCCATATTTGCACAAGGCTTTACAAATGAAACCTCAGTCTCTGTTGCCACGTAGGTAATACCGCAGTATGTCACTGAACAGCTGAACAGGCAAAGTGGGAAGGTTTCCTGCAGAAACCAGGCAGATTGCTCCAGGGCCCTGCCTACTTTTCTTTGGACTGTTGCTGAAAGGAAAGTGTCTTTACAGGATTCACCAAAAGATTTTCCAGCTGAGAACTTCAAGTGGGTCTAGCAACCCTGCAGGATAACTTGATGGCTTGAACATACCATTCAAATTTTACCCACAAAAGTGAAAGCTTTGAAATTCTTCCCTTGAGAGGAACTTCAGGTGATGTCTGGTTGGCAGCCCTCTAGTAGTTAACCTTAGAAGCCCTAAAATCTCCAATTCCATAAGCAGTACATCTGTAAAGCATGGCCATTATTCAGTGCTGTGCTACTCCAGCTGAATTTCAAAGCAGCTCTGGAACTGGTGCAAAATCTGACTAATGAAGTGCTAAATCAAGCCCAGCAAGTGGAAGGATTCAATTCTTTTTTAGTTCAAAGCTATTGCAATTAAGGATAATTATGATCCAACATTTATACTGCTTCTGTTTCAGTTTTCCTGCAGATGAGATTTGGGCTTTGCACACATAATACTGTTTAGTTTCAGTAAATATTTCAGTAATAGTATAAGTGCTCTATTATCATGCAGTAAAAATCTCTTCCAACATTTATTTACTAACAGCTCTGAACTGTTCAGAAATGGGCCCCCCCCAAAAAAAAGGCCCAGTCTGCAAATGCATGAATGGGTTTGCAAGAGCACTGTTTGCTTTTTCCCTGTAAGCTTCTATTGCTGCAGGGAAATTTGATTTATGAAGCCTTGAGTCCATGTCTGCTTCAGACCCTGGCCTGTTGCTTAATTTAGCAACAAGACATTGGCTGTGGATTGGCTGCCCTGGAGCAGCACAGTGGTTGGACTCGCTCTCACTTTCCCCTGTGTAAGGTCACTATCTCCACAAGCTTGAGCGTGTGATGTGTTGCATACAAATGGACAGAAAAAGGCAAAAGCCGGTTATAAAAACTGTCTGGGTTTTTGGTGCTCATCAACAGTATTCAGCCTGTTGCAATTGAAATGATACTCCCTTACTCCTCCAGTCTTATACCTTAAAGCTCCCTTTAACCCCACTCTGTTTCTGCAAGTCTTTCCCCTCCAACCCCCTATGCTTCTTGTTTGCATTATTTTATAGCACCTTTATCCAAGAGGCTTTATCTTGCAGATGTTTTGGAGTAGAGACAGGCCATGTGAGCTGCTTACTATTCAGTCCAATAGACAAAAAGGAAGGTGATAACGACAGCCGGTGTAAGTATCATATCATTAAGCACACTTAGTGAGATGTAAGGGACTCTTAAGTCTTACAACTTCACACACTGAGTAGCTGGAAGACAGAGGTATATTAAGCAAAAAACAAGTAACAGAAAGGCTGAAGGGTTCAGCACCTAAACTGTAGCTTTATTTTTTCCAGGGCATCTCTCTGTGCTTTCAGAACATCAAATAGTCTCTTCCTATTTTTACCTTCTAGGCCCTTAAGTGTATATTCTTTCTAACCCATTTCAGTTTAGGTCTGGAGTAGCTGCAGTCACCCCTAGGAATCAAATGGGGAATATGGTCCATTGTAAAAATTTGCATTTATCAGATGACAGAGAACAGAGATAAAGCCATTTTTAATGTCCTCTTCCAGCAAGCGCAGGGCTTACATCTCTTTAAAAGGTGCTGACCACTTTGGTTGGATTAAGATTTTGATTATTGACTTCAAGAGGTGGCCTGTTTGACTCTGCACCTCTCTGTATAACCACATTATTCGCAGGGATGAAAGCTGCATGGAGCTCCATAAGCAAAGCAGAGGCATTCTATGGCCATGGGGCAGTCCTTCTGTCAAGCATCAGGCTTATTGAAGCAAAGAAGAAGTCTCAAGAACCCATTATAATGAAATCGTTCACAGAATCTAAATATAGACGTTTCTGTCAGTTCCCTCATTAATACATCACAAGGAACAAAACACAATTGCTGTTTACACAGGAGTCAAATCAAATCACCTAACCTTTATTTAGCATTAGTTTCTGCTATGACTTTTTCCATAGCTGACCTTTTCTACTCCAAGAGAGATCTTTATAAAGAATAGGCAGGGATGGGGGAAAAAAGAAATGAAATTATCTTGCTGAAGTGATAATTAGGCAAGACAAGGGCCATGAAAATAATGTCTTTTCATGCAGCTTGCAAAGGTCTGTGCACACTCAGTCGCCTTGGGCAACGGGACAAACTACGTGATGCTCTGCCCCTCCTACAGCCCTTCCTGTCCCTGACATCAGCACAGCACTGTCATTAAAACTGTCGTAAAGAAATAGACGGGGCTGATGGGCTGGCTGAGAGAAGCTGTGACAGCTGCTTCATGTGTGTCACTGGGTTTTATCACTCCATTACAGGATAATAATAATGATTAGCCTTGCCTTGCTCTCAGAATGGAAAGAGGTATTTTTGATGAAAGGAAATAAAAACTTGGTTAGGGCATCATGGCAAGATTTCAAGAATCAACAGCATCCGTCAGCACAACCCTGAGTAGTTTGTCTAATCTGTGTTACAATAATTCCCAGCTGGCAAATGTTTGAGACAACCCCTGACCTGAAGGGCTCATAGGTTAAAAGAAATGAGGGACATGGTGTGGAGGAGGAAGCCATTTTTGGGTGTGTTAATGCACAGTCCTAACTGCAATTCATGCATACATATGTACATTTCATATACAACTATAGGGCAAGCCAGTTGCTAACACTGCCTGTCAGATAGCTCTCGCTTACACTACACTGCCTGCCCTTTACACATGCCGGGTTGGTTGCCCGCTCAGCAGGGGAGGTGGCATCTCATGGAAGTTCTCTGAGCTATGTGGCAGGGACCAAGCTCTTCCTGTTATCTGTATGTGAAACCAGAGTGTCCCAAGTTAGCTCCTCTGATTCAGTCTGCGGCGTTCGTGATGTCAAAACTGCTAACCTAACCGACTCCCCGTCAATTAGCTCCTAGGCTGACCAGAAATATTGGTGGAACGTACCCAACCATTTCTCTGCAATAACACCCTTCCTGCTTTACTGGCCATCTTCAAATTCCTCCTGCTGCCTTTTCCATCTGCTAAAATGCTTACTGATAAGCGTAGCTTCAACATCCTTACAATCACTCCTAACAGTGCACCAAGGTGTATATAGAACACTCACTTGGCCTCTACAATAAGGCAATTGAAGAAGACACTAAATATCTCATAATGTAACCCGTCACACAGCACCCATTGCCCTGGTTGGCACTGCCTTTCCTTGCATTAAGAGACGCACTGTTCAGAGCTAAGGTGTCTTCTCTCAAGAATTTTGCATCAGCCATCAGTGAGCATCTGCCTTCTTTTATGAGAATTTCTCAGGTAACTTACACAGCATTTTTCAGATTGTGCTAAACTGTAAACACAAATGCTGGACAAACTGATTTGGATAAGGAAGCCAGATAACTGCTGAACTACTCCACCGAAGTAAAACCACTATCTGAAGCTTTTTTTTTTTTTTCCCTTCAGCCCTGAAGTGACCTTCCCAAGCGTATTTAGGGAACTATGCCCCTATTCTTTAACATACCAGCTCCAATCTCTGCCACAGCACCCTGTTGCAGATGACTGGAGATTGTGTGCTGGGGTTAGACATCGGTTTGTAAAATATCAGGATCATGTGCACATCAACCCTTAGTCTACATAAGCCAAAAACTATTGCTTTGCTATTTTGTTCTACTAGTTATTTCCCTAGTGTAAATGTTAGCAGTCCGTGTGACAGATCTAAATGCCTTCTTTCCAATAATACACCAACACGATCTTTACTTTCTTACTAGTGGCCCTGGAAGGTTGTTAGCTCACGGAGTGCACAGAGTGGGCAGTGCATGAGGAAGAGAACTGCAGGAAAAGACAGGGTTTTTTTTCTGGGCTTAAAGCATTAGAACATGAGTCAAAGGTTCTGGGTCAGTTGCAGGCTTCCTATTTGAAGCTAAGCGTTTAACACAAGAGGCATACACAAGAACCTAAATAAAGATTGCGCAGATAATCTCAATTCCTGTATTTTCTGAGAGCTAAAAATTTCAGTCCTTGTGCTTATTAATATTGTGTTTTAAGCTTTCAAACAAATGTGAAATGTTCCAGATAGTTATGTCTGGCAACCGCATATACTGGTGTGTATCGTCACAGTTCTCTCTCTTCACTCTTCAACTTACAGAGGAAGTAGAGATCTGACTGCAAACACACCAACACTAAATGACTTGAAAGTATATGCTGGTACACTGACACATATTTTGCGGCTCTTCTTGGACCAGGGTCTGCCATTGTCATTTAATTCGGGGTGTGTCTTGCTCAGGAGATGGTCCAAACGTAATTAGGTTTTCCTCTGATTTAAGCATAAGGGGAAACAGACTCATGTCTTTAATGGAGTATTCCTCTCCATAAAGATGAAAACAGAAGTTCTCAGCAAAGCAAGCACTTTAAGCCATATCATGGGACCATGGTTGCTGATAATTGTTCAAATCAGATTCTCAGCTTTCCTCACAGGGTACCAGTGTAGGCTAGTTCTCCCACGACAATTATCTCTAAGCAAGCTTTATTTTTTCCTGCTTTTAGAATTTTATTTCTTATTTCAGTGAGAAGTTCCTTGAGCATGAAGTATTTTTCTTGTCTAATGAAATGTCAAGATTTCAGGAATCCTATCTGTTGCACATGCAAAAACACCTATGGGCTTTTAAAGACAGAGTACTTCTTGGAACAAAACAAAGCCAGTAATAATAGTGGACAGAAACACAGACAGCTTTCCCTTTAATCAAATGAGCCTCAAATCGGAGACTGCTCTATGATGCAAAAGACCCAGCTCTTCCTCTATCAGATTAAAAAGGGCCTTGAGGTTTGTTCACCTCCTTTGCTATTTGGTAGTCTGCACTGCTCCGCAGCTGGAGCTCTGTCATGCTCTGCCAGCTAACTTTTCACTGACCACAGAGATCACGAGCAAGATGGACTCTGTGTCCTGTGGTTGTATCTCTTGCTGGTATGTAGGCCATCTGAACTTCTAGCTCTTATCTTGCCTGATTCAAATCAGGTAGCAGTGATGACTGAATCACCTGGGTTTTTTTGATCTTAGGACAACGGACATTGTCTCAGTATCTGCTGATTTCTTTGGTATAGTAAGTTATCGCTCCAGAAGAACTTTAATCTTTGTCTCCCAGACTCCTACACATATTCTGGGGTTGATATGTCATATAATCCCCATATATAGGCCATAGCCAGAGAAGTCTACAGAAGGATTCATTTCCTAGCAAAGCTGACCCACTCCTTTCCAGCCAAGAGAGAACTGTGGGTGGGTTAAGCCATGAAGCAGGTAACTTGTGAGCAGAAGATTACAACTTCAGAATATACTAGCAATTCAAGATCCTAGAAAGCCCTGCCTGAGATCCACATGATCAACGTAGGATCTGACTGCACGCTCCTGGTATCAGTGGAAGCAGAAGCAGTCATTCCTCTGTTGGTGTGCAACAAAGTAAAATGTATTTTGGAAGTAATCCAAAGATATCAATTTAATTGCTTAGTGCTATACCTGTGTGCCATGCAGAGGAAGGAAATGGCAATTTCATTAAGCTTTTTGTGCAAACAACACTCCTCTTTGTCTTGCTTAGTTCTTAAATGTTACTAAAAATTTGTTGCCTTCTTGATATTTCATCTGTATAAACTGAACTGTCATTTTGCAAAAGGGGCACTAGCTTCCATTTTGCCATCATTAGCATTAACTGCCATGTTCTGTTTTTATTCCTAACAAGACAAAATGTATGTGGTCCTCATAATTCACCCTTCGGCTTACAAGTTAACAGCATGAAGTGCAAAAATATGGTATTTTACAAGTTCCAGACTGTAACAGTTTTCATAAAGCATCAGCAAAAACCCCTCACAATATTCTGACCTATAGTTACTTAAAAAATATAATTTGTGGTAGAAGTGCAGAATATGTTGCAACACAGTGACTTTTTAATACCCGTGGATAAATTCCTTTGGGTATGCTTTGAGAAGCATAATTTTTAACAGCCAGACTCTCCTACTGGCAAAGAAGGCAGATGGTTCTGTCACATGGAGGCATGGTGAAGGAGCCACAGCAGGCAGCAGAGGGACAGCCTGGACGTTTGGACAGAGTCTGCTTGGTTCAAGAGCAATGTAAACACCACCACTGCTTTATCCCCTCTTTGTCATCCTCAGTTAAAGGAATGCAGCTCTTAAGTCCCAGCTGCTGCTTGAAGACTCAGTGAACTTTTTTTAACCTTTAGATAAAAGGGCACTAGGCACAACCCACCTGCTTCTTGCCCATGGTGTTCCTCTCCAGCATCAGGTCCTTTGCTATCCTTTCCAGGCTGATTATCTCAGGGTGTCTCTGTCTGCCAAAGCTGTTCTCCCCAGTCCAGTCTGTGCTGCATACCTGCAGTTGTTCCAAGCCTTTGCTGCCTCCATCAAGCGTCCCACTTTGGCCCTTTGCTTGGTTACTCCTGCCAAGGCATTAAAGGGCTTCAAGATCACCTTAACTTTTGACCAATGCTGACACTCTGTGTTTGTCATTTACTTCATCTTCCCATGCAATGGCAGCCACACACTGTATTTGTTTGGAGAGCTGGAGAAAAGCCTAATGCAAAACTGTAAAAGCTGCCTCAGGGATTCCCAGTGTCTATCAAAGTGGATGGAACCAGGCATCCCTATCTCCTAGACATCTTAAAAACCTGCTTTAAGTGCCTAATCTGTCATGATTTCATACACTTACACTGTCAAGAACAGCATCAGAAGAGAAAATTGAAATGGGTTTCTAACCTGAGAATATTTTTACAGTTTCCAATGTAAGCCTTATGGCATTCAGAGTTGTAACTGCATGGAATATGCTTCAATTTCCCTTTTCCCTGTACTTATGTGATTTCTTACTTCTTAAATCTTCATAACAATTTTTAATGGAAACCATAATTTTTCCATACTTTTGAGCAGGGCTTTATTCATTCATGAAAATGAGAATCTTTTGATGCTTCCTAGGACTAGTCAAAATTTTAAAATATTGCACGTTAATACTATTTGGTTTTGAAATTGATGATTTTGGTGACAAAAAGACCTTTGCAAAAGTTTATTTGCTAAAAACACTTCAATTGGCTACAAAGACAGTTAGTATTTTAATGCTTAAGCAAAGATGAAAAGAGAAAACAAAATAACATGCCTTCTTTGATTACCTCTACTACTTGCTGTAGGAAATCTTTAGCAAAGAGCACATGAACATTGATTCGGAAAACAAAAGGTATCTAGTATCTACATGCTTTACCTGTGCAGTTAGCACCCTATCACTGCTGGGGTTTGCCCACCTGTTTTCAGAACTGGATCTTGTTTGGCAATTTGCCTTTTGCCTAATTACCGTACAAGAGAACCTTGAGAAAAAGGCCTAAATTGAAATTTTTTTTTTTTTCATTTTTACTCAAACTGATTCCTAGGCTGTGCTTGCATGATCCTTGACACCATAGCTGTACAAATAGAAACCAGCTGAATGAACTTAAACTGGATCGAGACTTTATATGTGATTGTGGTATTTCAAAATATGATTTAAGATTGATAGTTCCTTCAAAATTAGGCTTAATTCATTCCAGCCAAACTAGTTTAAAACAAAATAGTCTCACAGCCAGGCACAACAGTTTAACCAAATGAGTAAAATTATGCCTTAACCAGGCTGTTGGTCCACGAAAGGTTTTTCCAGGTAGCAAACATGGGTAGAGGGGACCTCAGAAAAACTGGTTATGCAAATTGTGGGGCACCTGGATCTTTGTTCTGACCCTTTACAGCCTTTCTTAGCTCATCCATCCCCCTGCCCTCTGCCAGCTAATCCTGTGCCAGTTGCTACCCAGTTTACAGGTGGGCCATACAAAAAATGACCCAATATAACCAAAGGAGGCTGAAGTGTAGGGCAGCTCCAGGCCAGAGGCACTCTTTAGGCCAGCTTCACTGTGTTGCAGATCAATGCAGGCTCAGGCTGAGTCAGAGGACACCCTCTGCAGCAAGTAGAGCCTACATGACCAGCCAGGTGGGGAGGTGTGGACACCCATCCCTCTGCACACCTGCACAAGCTGTCTGCAGCCCCCACCAGCCGTTTGCTCTCCTTTGGTGCAGCTGAGATGGAGCCAGGCATTCTGACTTTAGCCAGACGTCATTTCAACAGGTGTATTTTCAGGGATTTGGGGGAAATAAATGAAATGGCTGATTTTGTGTGTTGTTTCTATTCTATTTCACCTCCCTTAGCCCAAGGAATGTGAAGATGTTTTGTGATGTCCTTCATCACTGTGAGCAAATGAAACAGAAACAACAATGATGTGTCTGGTTGCAATTTTAAAAGGAAACTGTGGAATGTTTCCAGTCATTAATCTTATTGGCTTTTTTTTTCAAAAGCTAGCAAGCAGTGGTCCCTTTTTCATACTTTACTGTGAAAACAGATCACTGCTGAACTACTTAACACTTGGTAGCATTCACCTGCAGTAACTCCATAACCCTGGCACTAATAAGCAATACATTAAAACATGATGCTATATAAGGCAATAGATGTTGAATATACACATCCCACATGCAATCTCTGCAAGAGGGGCTCCAGCCTTTACATGCCATGAACTAACACCCAGTTGCCAGTCTCCCTCCCATCTCTGGGCATAATAAGGGATACAAACAAAGGCATATTAGTTTTATAACAGCCTTGTCAGGTATAAGGCTTAAACTTTGGCTCCACACCAGTTACCTGTTATTTTTCTGGCTTTGCACCAGGGTCTGTTAGAACACAAGAGGAGAAACCTTTCGGTCCTAAAGATTCACAGAGAAGAAGATCTTGGTTTGATCCCATTTTCCTTTTAACATTAATTACATGTTTAGTTTTGATGGGCAGGGGGCCAAAAAGCAAAATAACAGTTTCCACCACGAGAATGACTAGGGCCAAGCAGCAGAATTTAAGGCCATCTTGTTCTTATTGCTTCTGGCAGTGAAAATCCCTGACTTTAGCTCACTCCTTCTCTCATCATCTTGGATGTGTGTTACAGAATAACCCTGTGCATCTCAAAGTGCAGTATGAAACGAGGGTGTAAACACCCATAGTGCTTGGGACTATCTACACAAATGCAGCAGTTAGTAAATACTGCATTTACCCTCACCGCTGTTCTGCTATCTCCCTTCCCCTTAGCACTTAAGATGCACCAACCTCAGTCTCCAATCAAGAAAGGGCAGTGAAGACTTGGTACACTCATTTTTTATTTGAATATGTTTGTCCTTACCCTTTGCGTGTTCCTGCAAATATAACCACTCCACTCAAAAAGAGACCAAATCATTTTAAAGAGAATATGCAGGAAAAAAATGAGCACATTTTCATCTGTTTAGCTCTCAGCAGAAAAGGGATTTGGTTTCCAGCTGGGGGCTGCATGTGACTGATACCAGTACTGAGTTCTTCACACTTCAGAAAGAGTTAGGCTTAAGTCCATACCTTGATGTAACCCCAGTTAGAGAGAGGAACCCTGATACAAGACAGCCCAGGAAAGCAGACCATGAGGAAAAGGATGGTGGGCTGGAGAAGGGAATAAAAAGTGTCAGTGCTATAATATGGCTATTAGTTCCTCCTCCCCAAAACTGACCTGAGTGTCCCAGAGTCTGTTGCGTTTGCTTGATGAGAACTAGAAGATGCTCTGTCATTGCCCTGCTTATGCTGGTTTTACAGCATGCCCAGAGAGATCCCTTTGCTCACAGACCAGCTCACCACGATGCCCAGGCAGGTCTGGAGGACCTTATGTCTCCAGCTGTATCTTTGAAACAGGACTCAGCTGGACCATTTGCAAAGAGCCTGAGTTTATCTTGGTGTGCCACAACCACACCCCCTAATGCAAGCAGGAACAAGCTCATTTAGAGTTGCATTTTTCCTTCTCAGCATATTTTGGATATGCTTATTACAGGATAAGCTCTTTTCCCTGCCACAAGCATTATAATAATTTAATCAGCAGTCATCTACTGTATAATTTCCTTCCTTCCACCAACACTATCATCCTTAGGTCCAAAGTCATTAGAAAAGCAATTAACCACAAACTTCATTTAGCCAACTAAAATGGGATAAGGTATTTTTATTTGTATTTGTTACTGCAACAGTAGTAACAATTTTGCTCATTTGTTTTTGCAACGACTTAAGGGGAAACAAACAAGTTATTTCAAATGTGTAATAAATACCTAGAGAAAAATAACAATAATTACACATTCAATGTCAAATAAGTATTAGCTCTCCATATCCTGTATTTCACGTTCTTAAGGTGTTTCTATTTGTAAAGACTGTTTTTAAAATAAATGTGGATAAGTGGTTTCTAGAAAATACTATATTTGATGGCATTTTCTTTTTCTTCTGTGCATGAACGGCCTGGGGACAACTGTTGAGTTTTCGGCTGTAAATGCAAATGTAAACCTATCCCAGCTTACAGTTTGAATATGTCCTATTTGCTCCACTGCTCTGTGTTTGCAAGGTGTGGTTCAATCTGCTCTATCAAATGACACTGTGTAGGTTCTCTGGTTGTCTGTCAAAAACACTGAAAGGTGAAGAAAAAGAAAGTGGTTTCAAGGTAGCCAAATATCCTTTCTCCTGGTTAGATATGTAGGCAAACCACTCCCTGCCCAAAAGGTTTATAGAGTTTTTGAACAACACATTCAGAGACTAGAAAGAAAACAACAGGGATCTTGATCCCAGTGAGACTTCTTTGATATATGGGAGGGTGGACAGGGGAAAGTTTGGGAGCCTGGTTCCACATTTTCCGAGCAGCTCCAGGTCTTTGGTTTTTCCTGTCCCCTCTACCAGGGAGAAGTAAATCTCTTTTTCATGCCAAGAGTAAGTTTGCTCATCCAGCATGCTGAGCATCCCGGGCTCCTTGCAGTATACAGTCAGGGGCTGAAGGCATTCCCTGTGCAAATAGGTATTGTAGCATAGTTACATTTTGCAGGCTAGAAATCCTGGTAGAAGAGGGGGCTGGAATGCTGAAAAATCAATCCCGAACTGGTGAGGCTCAACGTTAAATAAGGCACTTACATGCTGGTGATGGGAATGTAGTGGCAAACTTTGAAGGAAAATCATGAATTGCATGGTCTTTTGGGGGGGGGGAACAGTTTTATTCCTGGCTGTGCTTGTATGAAATCTGTCTCTTGTCAGATGATCTGTAATACCACAATATGGCTATATGGGAGCAGCGCCAAGGTTGGCAGAAGGGGTCGAACATGCAGAGCATGGATCCTGCTCTGAACCTGCCCCAGGTTCCCTGAGGTTTTGATTAATGTTCATCCCAAAGCGTTTCGTCAGTTTGTTTAGCTTTTCAGCTTGGTGCTGCTAATATTATTGCCACAGCACTGTACATCTTGAGCTGAACACATCTCCAGTTCTCCTAGCATATCAGTTTGAATTATGGAAATCTCAGTCACTTTAGAGAATTTGTCTTGGGGCGGGGAGCCTGTTCATTTGAAGTGCTGCTGAATCTACGCTCGGTCCACATTAGGGTTGCACAACCAATAAAAAAAAAAACATGCAAATTGCTTTAAATGCCAGTTTACTTGGAAGCATAAATTAAGTCTGGATACATGCATTGACAGATTGATAAGGTATGCTGCAGGAAAGAATAACTTCCATTTTATGGTGGTATTTGCTTATGAATCTACTGGGAGACCGTTTCTTTGCAGCACAGTCTCTGCCAGCGGCCTTGTGAAGCGAAGCTTTGACATTCCCAATGTTGTTCATCTTTCTGGTCAACCACAGAGACCAGCCAGGACTCAGAAGACTGAATTTCTGTTTCTAGCTCTGCCTGCTGCAGAGATGGACACAACCTTAGCCGACTGCAGTCGGATCATCTGCAGAAGCAAGCAAATTCTACTTCCCTTCCCCTCCTTTGTGACTGATGTGACTTCAAATGTTTGGAGTTAGGAGCAACCTCCAAAGGTACATCCATGCTGCATTGTTGCAGTAGAGCGGGGAGGGAGGTAGCCAGGTTGTCGTGAACAAGCAATGTCAAGCAGCTCAGCTGAGACAGTGCCAAGTCACACACCCTGCTTGGCGCTGTGGAGTCAGAAGCACAGTGAGCTCCCGCAGCTAACTAGTTGCCAGCAAGGACCTCATCTAGCCTCTTTTTCTGTACATTATGCAGTGTGCACACACCTTTCCTATGTTCCTGCAGCCCAATATCTCAAAGGGCCGATGTTTTACAGTGACTTTGTGGTGTGGGGAGCAAGTTACTCCAGAATATTATGGTCTGCTTTAATTTATTTGAGGTCAGGTTCAAGCAATGTGGACAAGCTACAGTTTGTCTCATCAGTGTGAGCAACAGAGGAAACAGTTTAAAGGCTTTGAAGTCTGAAGAAAAAGAGCATATAAGCAGTTACCCCCTTACCTGGCAGCTGTTGTGATGGCAGGTAAAAAATGACTGTCCTCAGCAAGGCCCTTTCCCAGCACTCAGAACTATGCCCCAACCCCAAAGTAGCCCATAATAAAAAAAAACCCCAAAAACTAAACCCCCCACACACCCAAAGTTCATTTTCAGTCACCTAATTCTGGCGCTCTTTTTATCTCAGAAACGTATAGGAAGAACCATCAATGTTCCTTCACGAACCCCTTGCTTCCACAACAGCCAGCATTAAAGCAAGGAAGGCAATGGGAAGAGATGTAGTAAAAGTTTCCTGCAGGAAGCCAGCCCACCTTCTGAAGTGGTGCTCCCCACTTCCCTCCCCAGAGCTTGTTTCTTCTGACAGCATACCATATGGCTTAGCAACTCTGCAAATGATGAGACAAGTGCACTGTGGAGCAAAAAAATATTTCCTTATAGCCATGTCAGGTTGTCACTCCTCTGCCTCCCCCACCGTTAGGAGCTGCTAGACTCTCCCAGCCATCTGGTGCAGGATTTGAGACTTCCTGCTGCTAACCCCGGCCAATCCTGGCATTGCTGTGCACTTGGTGTCTGAAGCTGAGACAGGTTTTGAAGTGTTTGTACAAAGCTGGAAAAGCAGTGGAGAGGCTGGAGGAAAATGAGTGGGAAGGTGTGAGGTGGAAACAAGATACGCTGGTGATGCAGGAGGCCTCAGCACACATTTCCCTTTTGTAGGGGATAAAGGAAAGGGCTTTTCCCTTAGACTTTAGCCATCATGGGACACAGCCATGGGAGAATAAGGTGGTAGATGTCATGCTCCTCTTTATTCCCTGCTGGGGAATGGAAATGCAGACAGATTTCCAGAGAAACACAAGGACTTGAAGCCCTTTGGATGAGGAAGGGTCCGAGAAACCATCTGCCTCAGTTTCCTCTGCCAGCTCCTCACCATCGGATGGTACTGACGTGTGACAGTTGGGAAGCTAAAGAAGTTCTTCTGTGGTGTATTTAGACCAGCATGCCGGCGAATGGCATCAGAACCAAGCTGTACCTGCGTAGTTTGCACAGGCAAGAGAGGAAGTCGTTGCTGCTCTTGTGGCTCTCCCTGCTGCAAGCTGCTCTGACCACAAGTTACGCTGGTTTGCTAATGCAAAGAGCTGTAAGGCAGGTGTTAGACTACTTTGTTTATGCACTTTTTTTCATCCTGCTGGCATTCAGGAACCTATCCCACTGAATAAATGATGGCTGTGTTAGAAGATGTAATTCTTCCCACAGACTCAGTGCTAGTGGTGCCAGCAAACGCACAGAACACCCCTTTCCCCAAGAGATATGTGACAGCCACTGCCACCCTAGATCAGGCTCTGTGATCCCAAACTGCCTACTCATCGCTGTGCAAGGCTGTGCCTGTGCCCCCTTGTAGTCACTGGGATACATTCTTAGCTGGTCTTAGAAAGCCCTGCAGATCCCAGAAAGCCATACAGGTTTTTTTAGTATTATTCCAAAAAAAGAAGTGCCACAACTTCAATAGATCTCATGAGCATGCAGCCCCTGGTTGGGTTGGGGTGGATGTGTTAGACTATCATTAGCCAACATGAATACCCCAAATAAATATTGCTTTGAGTGAGACACGGACTAGGCTTTCTTCTGAACGTTATTACTTAGCAGATACCATTTTCATGCAAAGTGACTTGACTTTTCCCCGGTGGGAATGACAGGGTATTAAACAGTTATTTATTTAGTTATCAGTATCTGAATTTTGGAAAGATGTAGCTCCAGGTAGAGGAAGGAATATCTTGGAGCTTATAGAAAAATTTGAAGTTAGACAGTTTTAAACAACTCAAATATTTCCTGTAATATTTACGGTGTATGTAGTGGATGTAATACTACTACCAGAGGCTTGCAAAGAGAAATATCCCATCTTTCCACAGAACATCATGCAATTGCTTGAAAATAATCAGCTGGAGGTATTATTTTCTATTTCCCAGTGAAATGTTGATGAAATTATTTACAGTCTTCCCACAGTTCCAGTTATTTTCCTGTGTGTCCTTACAGGCTCTCTCCATGTGTAAGGCATTTTATTCCTGTATTTCTACACAGAGAGAAGAGCTTATCGGCACAAGCTGGCACAGCCCCATTGACTTAGTTCTTTGCAGTGACTTAGGTCACAGTAGCTGAGGATGCATCCTATACTACATGCATCTTTGCACCACCCAACTGCATGCCCTTGGCAGTCAACTAAAGAGTGCCCATTAATTTGAATGCTATTTCAGTCAGACTTTAACAAACCTACTACCTTGGTCCTATTCAGGGCAACATCACATGGACTTCAACGTGAATTCACTTCCCAAAAAAGGGACAAACAATATCTGCCCCATTAAAGCTGCAGTTACAGCAGCTCTGAGAGGAGTACACAGAAACATTAACAGCACGGAAATATTAGGGCTACATGACGTGACAAAGCTATAAGATGCAGTATAAAGTCTCCTTAGGCGTGAATCAGGTTTACAACTTCAGAAACCCAAGTCTTTCCCCACACCAGCCTCTTCATACAAGGGTTGCTTTACAAGGTATCCTTGGAAAATCGTGAGAGGGAGTCAATGGATAAAAAAATGTGTTTTGCCTTTCATTGCTGCTGTTCTGTCTAATTTCATATTTCTTTTACAACTCAGTTAGCTGTTGCTAGAAAAATAACAACGACAATAGTATGCTGTCCTTTACTACCTTCAACCTCATCTCGTGCCTGGTAGTTAAGGTCAGAGGATCCAAAACCAGGCGGGGAATTGAACAAAGCGCAACCTTCACATCTGAACAGATTCAGGTCTAGGTAGCAGAGCTGGTTCTGGCCCAGGTATCTACCACAGAAGTGCTGCATTAATAGATCAGCTGGTAGTTACACACCGAAAATCCAAAATCTCTTTCTGCATAACATCCCAAACTGGAAGAATAAAGAACCTGGCTCTTCCAAAAGAGCATCTGCTTCTTAGAGCCTGGCGTGAAACAGAACACATATGAGTTTTTGCGCTAGAAGAAGAGTAGGGACAATCATTTTAGTAGCGAGGAAAATAAGACATCCTTTCTGTGACATGAAAATTTATTTTATTACTTCCTACAGTTAATGTATAGGGAGTAGCTACCCTATCATAGCAAGTAAGAATAAATATAGAGAAACATTTCTCTGTATGTGAGATCTGCAGATGGCTATGCTCAGTCTTTTTGTTAGGCTACATTTCTTGCTAATATTCTTCCATCTCAATAATCATTTGCCAGTTTGGCCAGCAAATGAAAAAAATCAGCTATACACTCAGCACCTTTAAAAGTCACCTGCTTAGCCAAAGATATTTGCACTCCAAAACACAGTGTTGTGACTGTTCTAGCATTGTGCCTCTAATGCTGTCACAAGCGCTTGCATATTATTATCAGCTAAAGAATAATTCGAGATCATAGGAAAGCTTTCAGATCTTGCAGAATTGCATGCTTGGAGATGAATGTATAAAAAAACCTCTATGATTTACAGAGATGAAAGAGAAACCTGGTGATTTCAACTCAATTTTTTTGCACTGTGAGAACTTGGCTGCACTAAATTCCCTAAATATCTTTTTATTGACTTTAGAAGGGACAGGGTCTCTTTTGTTGATATTTTGTATTTCTTAAAATTAAAACCCTCGACTGCCAGTGCTGGGATGAAAACCCCTGGAATCCAGGGTAGGTGGTAAAAGCAGACTGCTCACTCGTCCCTGTGAGTCTCAGTCCCAGCTTCCATTTCCAAGTGCTCTCCAGTACAGTGGCAGGTTGGACCCTGACCCAGAAATCCTTATTCATGCCCAGTTTGGATTAGCTACTATTTTTTCCTCCAAAACCTAAAAATATGTCTAGATATATGTGCATTTTCTTTCTCTGTTGTTTCTGGAACTAGGTTTTATTTGTTTTGTGTCGTGGTTTAACCCCGGCCAACAATTAACTCTATCCCAGCTGAAACCAGGACATTTTGAGAGCAGAAAGAAGATCAAGAATTATCTGAACTTCAAAGAAAAATCTAACATTTCCGTTAAAGAACTTCCATATCCTAACAATCTATGGAGACAGTGCTTTTACAGATGTAGTTTTGGGTCAACACATTCTCACTCTTCATCTTCCTGTGCATATGAAAGCTCATAGCTTGGCAGGTAGCTCAGTACCTGTAAGTGGCTATTTGTTATTTATGGTGATTTTTAAGTGTCCATGTTTTCAGATCTATTACGTATGCAGTGATGTAAAGCTTCTATTTTAAAGATAATATTTATTTATCATACCAGAAGTGGCCAATGTCTGGAAAGGTTATATCGGTAAAGTAAACATGAAGCACTACTGAACAAAGTATAACCTAAATGGTCTGTTTGCATTCAGTATTGAATTTTTAATCTCATTTCCCCGTTTTGTTACAAACAGTAAGGGGAAAAACCAATACAGAATCCATAGGAAAAAAGTCCAGAGTACTGTACACTGCATACGAGAAAAAAGGTCCTCCTCATATCCTTCTGCTTTGTTATTGACAACAGTTTGTTCCCTGCCAATAACGGTAAGAGCAGCAGGACTTGCTTTGAGTACTTTGTTTCCTGTTTGTAGCCTAGCAAGTTTATTAGGGGTGAAAAAAGAGGTGGAAAGGAGGACAGGAAGGAAAGGAGGCCTTTATGGTATGTAGGTTGCACATTATATAATAAATATTTAACACCCTGGTACCCCATAAAGTCTGCGTTCCCAGGCAGCTCTGCTCTCTTGGGATGCAGCCAACAGATAAGGGAAAGTAGTCCACTTCCAAGTCCCTTCTTATTACAGCCCTGAAGGTCAGGGTAAATGAGAATTGGAAAAGCCAAGCAAAGGGTAGAGAAAAAGGTAACAAGAGGTCAGCTGATCTAGAAAGGCGTGGGAAGTCAGACTTAATTTATGACTCCTCCGTTGACTTAGTGCGAGCTATTTGAGAGAGAGTCCTATTTTCTCAGAAAATGTCTGAAAAGAGAGCTACAAGCCATGCTGACCATACCAGGCAGTTAGAAGACTAAAATGCTCACGTGATTAAGGTCAGGAGAAAACACGTATGCATCTAGTCTAACATCCTTCATAACACTAGCCAGAGAAATTTATCCAGTGATTTCCACATCAGGGCCAACAGCTTTTGTGTTATACATGATAAGACTTCTAGAAGACCATCTGATCTAGTTTAAACACCCATTTGACAGAGAATCTGTCAACTTGTGCAATTCCTCCCTTGCAAGAATATCCTCATTTCAATAAATGTCCATCTGCTCCTTCCCTTTTTGATAAAATTTGTACATTTAGCTAAGTGATTACTAGGTCTCATTATTTGTGATTCTTTGAATCCACTCCAGGTTTCTAAAGCCTTTCCAGATGATCCTAGATGGAGCCTAGTCTGTGTATACAGCTATAGAAACATCTCTGTCTTCCACTTTGCCACTGGTTTTATCCCTAAATCTTCTTGTGTTTAGGGCAGCTGCTGTCACAGTAGTCTTAAAAAATAGAAAAGTCTTAAATTGTATTATTGGGGTTAAAATCAGTGGAAAGCCATAATTTTTATATGGTCTGTAATGGCACAAGGAAGATAAAATTGGCAGCTTGCAATAGGAAGCTCAGGAAAGTGAAGGTAAGGTAAAACCCTGAAATGAAGATTTGCCAAAATCTCTATACAAAGCAAACCCACCTGATTTCATGCACCTCAGTTGACACAACCCTCTTAGCCTCATTTTTCCAATGAGAGTCCAGCAGCCAGACCCACAAACATTTTTATAAACAGTGAAAGCAGCACAAAGTAAAGAAGAACAAGGCAAATCAGAACTGACTACTATTGATTTTGTGATAAAGGCTCCATGGAGACCAGCTGTTAATTACCTTTCCAGAGGAGAGACTTGTTTAGCTTGGTGCCAGGGTTGGGGTTTTTTTCCTCTTTCCTCTCAGGTACAATAGACAGCACTGCTAGGATTAGCATAGGATTTAAACTATAAATGTGCATTGGGACAGAGTTATGATTATTCATCCATTTTATTATGGTACTGCTAAAGACCAGGCAAGAATGAGGCAATACACATAATAGACACTCCCTGTCCCAGCCACGTTGCTGGTGTGCAACCTTTCCAGCAGACTTTAGCGTCACTTTCTTTCCTTTCCAGTCAAAGTTATGCCAAAGCATCTGTCCATCTTGTTTTCCTTTCTGCTGCTGCATTTACATACATTAATGACTTAACCCTGCCAGGTAAAGAACATTAATGACTTAACGCTGCCAGGTACAGAGCTCTCTTGATGTCCACTGCCTTCAGTGTGGGGACAGAGAGGGGCCACAGTGCTGTGTCACTGTGCTTAGCTTCTTTCCGAATAAAATCACCAAGCCCCGGCCGTACGATCTGAGCTGTGCATGGTGGAAGACTAGCAAGTACGGGCAAATGAGGCTTGAAAACCATCTGTTCGCTTGCCAGAGCCTGACATGGGCTGATTCAGTCCATGACATGGCTGCTGCAGTGTATGCTGGCCTGCCCGGGTGATGCGAGCTGTTACTTATGGCAATAACAGGTGCAAAGCTTTCTGACAGAAGTGTTGTTTTTAAATCCCAGAGTCCCTTTAATAACCCAGAGAGGTGGCAAGCTGAGCTCTCCAAAGCCATAGACCCACTTTGTACATGCAACCTGGGCAATTACAGGTGCAAAACAAAGCGTGCAAACGAAGTCGCGCTGTTCCTTGCTTCTCAGAATTACTGGGGATAGTGCACCGAAAGCAGGGGCATACAGAACAGGATGATGACAATATTAAACTTTGCAAACACACGTTTTCCCCTGAAAACCTCTCTGCTGTTGCTAAGACTGATGCAGTTTTGCTGGAAGTCCTGGTGCAGAGACTTTCCATTTTTTTGAGCCACCTTGAGAAAGGAGGTCAAAGAGCAGGGCCTTCGGTGGCTGCAGCGCACGAAGATGAGCACTTAAATGACTCATTTTGCACAAAATCTCCCTATACAAGACTTAAAACAAGCGGTACCTGGAAAGACAGCCCACAGCTGCTTTCCAGTTACGAATACTCACACCATCACTGTCTGTGGCGTGAGGAAAAAAGCTATAGCAGATGCAGCTCTATGCAACCAGACAGAAGTAGACCATGCAGGAAAATACATGACTCCCTTTAAGTTACGAGCTGTAAGCACAAATGGAAATATGGTTTTGACCCAAAGGGAAGGCTATATGCAATAAAACTTTGGAGTCTTCAAACACCACAACTGCTCAAAGTAGACAGACTCTTTGGTTAGTTGCTCTACTCCTGCCTATCATGCATTTCTTTATTTTCTTTGTGCTTGTATAGCAGCACATCTAGTGCAAAATAAGTGAACAGTGTAAACTAGAAACAATCAGCATGATGATCTTGGTTCACACTTCAGCTTGCTCATAAAACAGCCTCTCTACCTTAACAAGCTGCCACTCACAAGGAAGCCAGCACAATCACAAATTAATGATCTCTGCTTGGTTTTGATTCCAGATCTATGGTGCCTTGAGATATATTTCATCTAAAAATACTCTGTGTTAAGATCCCCCACAAGCTTCAAGTACGGTGTTCTAGAAACGATCTATAATATTTCACATGTTAAAGAACAGCAGTGGCCTTGGTGAAGAACAGTTTGCTCATTTGTATTTATATGGGCTCCCTAGGGAAGTGGCCAAGGTGACTTTGGAGGAAAACGCTGCTGGAGAACAGCTGGTGCAATTTGGGCCCACAACTTTCTGTGCATGTCAAAAGTCATTTGCATATTCATTATCTTTTGATGAGCGCTGCATGGTCAAGGGAAATGTACTTTCCCCTTTGGTGTATATCTCAATTTGCTCAGCCTTCTGTAAATCTCCTGTGCTCTGTATTAGCGTGGGTAAAATTTGGACCATTTACTGTATGACTTAGGCAGAGAGCCTGGTGGGGAGTTTGCTGGGGGCAAATACATAATTGTTAACTGTTTAATTAGGACAAGTCCATAGGACTTCCCTAGGAGATAGAAGGAGTTGCTTGCTTACCAGGGTGGAGGAGCACAGGTGCCAACCAGAGTTAGAAATAAATCCAAGAAATTCTGACATCAGAATCTGTCCTCAGCTGCGGTTAAAATCCCACAGCTCTTCTGTCCTCATGAGGAAGGTGTGTGTTGTAGGAAGGTGAAAGTTGAAGCAGCTTGTGATCCACTCCTAAAAATGAGACAGAAGCTTCAGAATAAAGAGATGGGACTCACCAGATGAGCAAACCACTGCAAGTGAATTTGGTGCTGGAGAGGTCATGTTACTGCAAGCTGGATGCACTTGGTCCGACTGCTTTCCTGTAGTAACTCAAGGAGCAGCCTGGCTTGTAGCTCTGTAGGAACCATCCTGAGGCTCTCTCACAGGGCTACAGTTACAGGACAGCAATGCCACTCAGTGGCTTCATGAAAGCTGCTTTCTCATGAAAAAAAATGCCTGTGTTAGAGAGCAAGGCACTCGACTGAATAGCAGCTCACTGCTGAATCCTGAGCAGTTACATTATGGTAAGACACAAATCGCAGCATGCTGCAGAATAAGAAGAATCAGTGACTGCTCAAATTTTCGTTCTTCACCTTTTCCAGCTCTTACATAAGGCATAACCTCCAGCGGGACGTGCCCCATCCCTGTGTGAGTGCCCAGAGCAGACAGCCCAAAGCCCACACGCCCTGGGAGGCTGATGCGCGAGGCAAGGCTCTGGACACTAAAGCCCACCTTGCCTTAAGAAGGAGCTCCAGCGTAGCAGTGGAATTAGAACAATTAACTACAATTAAGCAGGAAAAGCATTCTCAGGAGACAACCAGAGGCTGTCTGGCTCTCGCCATCCACCGAGCGTGTTCATTCCCAGATTTGTCAAGGTGCTGTGCCATCTAGAGGAATTCAATACGCATTTTTCTGTGCCTCTCCAAATTGCTCCTGACTCCTCTGGCGCTGGCTGGCAAAGCTGCGCAGGGCTGCTGCCGAAGGACCCAAGCAGCAAGCCCTGCTCCTGGGCCAAAAGCACTTCTGGCAGCCCCTGTGTCTGCTGGCCCTGCTCCAACACAGCAACAAGGCACAGCACCAGGTGTGTTTGCACGAGTTATACTAAATGCCTTTAAAATGTGCTGCCTTAACAGTTTGAATGTGCCAATCATGGTTTTCTTTACTGCTTCAGTTTAGATCCAGGTCTGATTTATGGAAATAAGGACACATTTCTACCAAAATACCAGGCTGCTGCTGACAGAGATACCTGTTACTAGATGAAACAAGGGCTTAACCTCTTTTTTCGCTTTGCCACGTATAACATCACAAAGGGAACCACTGTAATTTCCAGCTACCGGTGACTACAGGCAGAGAGGGGCTTCATGGCTTTCAGTGTGAGGCAATTACAGAGCAGCCTAATGCCAATTAACATGAAATGGAAGCTGTGGCCTACAAACAGAGGCACTGGGTATATGGTGGGTAGATGTTGCTATTGAAACTTGAAAAGGGTTATTTAATCTTTTAAAAAGTTAAGTTGTTGCAAAACCTTGCCTTCATTCCTTTCCTGCTCAACAACGCCTCAGGCTTCATCTGCCCCCTGAGCTGGCCAGCTCAGCCGGACGTCCTCAGCTCTGTCCTGCCTGGTCTGCCTGTTGTGGCACACATCTGCCTCCTCTGACTGACAGCCATCCAAATTTGATCGCCTGCCCATGGCTTTCCTTTGCATTGCCAGAGTAACCCTGTGCTCTCAGCCCTCCACAATTCCTTTAAGCATCCTAATGCCTATGCGATCCTGACCAGCAGAGACATGAACTGTAAATTAATAGAAAAAATGAAGTCCATCCTATTTTCCCTAGGAAAAATGCAGGAATTCCCCAGGTTCTTACCAGTTTGAAATCATCAGATGACACTTCTGTAGCCTACTTCCTTTTTGACTTGTCTCCAGTTTTGATGCCCTTTGCTCCTAATTTTCTCCCCACCGACCTGCGGGGCACTGCTGTGTTGCTCCCAGAAAAAGGGTCGGTCTCTTCTGGCAGGAGGTGGCTGTTACCAAGTGACTATCAGAGTACAATGTTTGTTACCGGAGCCATCACCTTGCACCGTTTGGAGTCTAGATACAAAAAAAAAAGAGTGCAAATGAATTGTTATTGCTACAAGAAGTAATGCATTAACATCATTTCATTCTGTGCTTTTAAATTAGCATGTGTTTGGGAGGCCACTTGGTAAGCTTTACTCTGCTTTCTGAGAAGTCATCAAAGGATACCAGCTGCAAGATTGATCTGATGGTGAGCTAAAGACAGTTGGTGCAGATAAAATAAGAAAGAATTTAAAGCTTCACCTGTCACTTGAAATGGTCTGTACTGGAAGTTTAAGTGGTCTTTACTGGAAGTTTTAAACCTTCTCAACTCCTGGTGTTGAAAATATTTGCTCTGTTCTTAGAGGCTGAAATGCCGAAAATGGAAGCACCAAAGCAACATAGAAAAATTGTCCTCACACTTGGGTTTTCAGCTGGTTTAGGTGGTGACCTTCAGACATAGTGTCTCCAAAAGTTAAATATCAAGGGGAATATTATTAAGCAGGTTTAGATTTCACAAGAAGAACTAACAATAGCAGCTTGAAGGAATTACTTGTCTCCTGTGGTGCAATAGTGTAGAAACCACAGCTCTGCCATAGCTATGGGAGGAGCCCAAATAAGCATAGTCCTTTCTTTCCTGACATGAACTGAAACTTCAGTGGAGTTGCACTGGTCTGCACCAACTGAGGATCACCCATGGCATTTTTATTTAACAAATGGCAAGCATTCCTGTTATAGAAACAAATACATGGACTGTACCTGAATTGAATAGTTCAGGTGAATTTTGTCAATATTCACCTCCACTTATTAAACAAAAAATAAAAATCTGGAGTGAAAGATGTTAGCAAAACCCTCCAGAGGTTATATCTTATTTAATATTTATGGAAGAAAGAAACAGCTTTACCTTTGCTCCATTGTTGGTTATGTGGAGTTTTTAGTCTACATGTCATTGCATTGATGAGAGGCAGCTGCACAGACTGCTCTTTTCTGATGCTTCACTATTTGGTTAGCAAGTTCACAGCAAATCTAGAGAGCCCTTCCATGTCACACTTTCAAAGAGGAAGGTGGTCTTTCAGATCCAGAATGAATTTACTTTCTCCTGGTCACCCAGCAGGTGAGGTCAGGGTCTCCCAGGCTTGCACTTGCAGAGGCAGACAGCCCCACTGTGCCCAAGTGCTCTGGGCACTGGGCTGAGATCTGTTTCTGACTGTTGTTAACTTGCTGAGTAACTCTTAGAGAAGTCACTTTCCTTCTGTCTTTTTATCCATGTCCTGAGCATGTAGGAGCATACAGCACGCAGGGTGGAAATGAGCTTTCACTGCATTTTCTTTCCTTCTGGGACTTCCACAACATACTCAGAATGATTGATTTTTTTTTTTCTTTTTTTTCCCCCAATGAACAGCACAAACCCTTGTCCTCTCAACCTGCCCAGTTACTCATCTCAACCTCTACAGGAGAACAGAAATAATTATTTCGGGGAGTAAGTGATGACCTTAGAAACACTGCTTAAGCACTGAAGCTCTTCACATTTTATTCTAATCCCATAGTACCTGAGACTTGCAGAACAAAGCAGAGTGTGTTTTAAGGTATAAAGGATTAAATTAGGCAAGTACTCCAACCATATCATTTCAGAACAAAAAGGCAGATAGTCTATACACACATTCAGCTGAATTCAACCCTGAAAAAGATGGTACAGCTCCTCTGACTGTAGCTATTTCTGCCTTCCCCAAGCGAAACACAGTTGTCCTTATTCAGTAGACTAGTAAAGCGGGTTCAGTCAGTGCCTGGTAAGAAACAGCACCACTGACTTGAAAGTCAAATTAGTAGACAAGGATAATATATATATACACATTCTGATATATGATATATTTGTCCACATTAGGCTGTGTTCTATGAGAGAAGAATAAGTAGAGGGACTGTGTGTAGGGAAACAAGAAATTAAAATGTGGCTAAATAACTGGGTAAATGTGGCTAACTGGTTCCCTTCTAGAGAAGGGAACAGAAGGGACAAAAAGTCAAGTCTCAAGCTCTGGAATACATAATTTGTGCCCAAAGACATGGCAGTTAGCAGACTGGTAGTCAGGATCACATGTCAGATCAAATCTGTGCTATTTTAGTTGGCCAGTTGCTAACTTGCTGGGTGTCTACAGGCATGTAAGCAGAGCCATATGCAAATAACAGAAGCAAGACTTGCAGAGGGAAGAGGACTTACACCTCAGGTCTGGAGTTTGCTTGCAGAAGCTCAGCTCCAATACATCTGATACAGCCTCCCCCCAAAATCACTCTGCTTTTGCTTCATCCTGTATTGGAGTCCCACCCATTTTCTTATCTCACAGGAATGTAGGAAAGTAAATTAGTCACCTAGGCTAAGAAAAAGCAGTGCAGCACTTGTCCAGGTGCTAAGGTAGTAACACATGGGCAAGGATGCCTGCGTGGGTAACAGGTGTCCTTAAGGCTGGTGAGCTAGACAGATACTGCAGTGGAAGCGTAGGGGGTGGGAGGAAGAAGAAGGGGATTTGCAGATGTGTAGATAGGAAGCAGGTGGTGATACCATTTAAGACAGCTGGTTATCAGCAGGTAGCATTATAACCTTTTTTTTTCTTTTTTTTTCTCCCCTCTCCTCTGAAGCTCAGAGCTAAGCTTGCAAGCCCATTCCTGCTGTGACATGGAGGAGCAAGGACCAGCCCAGTTCCCCCCTAGCTCCATGTACAGCAGTGCACTGTCCCCAGCAGCAGCTCTCGTTGTCCTGATCCGGAGGAGACCCTGAGGAAATTGCTTCTCATTTCAGCTGGTGCTTTTCCAGAAAGGAAGTTTCATAAAAAGCAATTACCCGTGGAATTTCTTCCCTTAGCTGAGGGCTTGGAGGACAAATTAATAACTGAGGCAAGATTAGGCTGCTAGATGCCTAATGGCCCACTGCTTCATTTGTGAGGCTGTGTTGTGTGATTCTCTACCAACCATAGTATTCCTTGCTTACCTGCAAGTACTTTTTTTAGAGCAGTTTGGGAAAATATATACTTCTACAAGGTGTTAAAGGGCCTGGTTTAATAGTGGTTTGTAAGAATTCTCCTGGTTTTCCTCCACTAAAATGTAGTAATTCTTGCCCAGACTTTGAACAGTGTTGGTTAGTGCTTTCAAGGCTCTACTCTGAGTAGGGCAGCATCTCTGCCTCCTGCAGTTAGGTCTGTCTGATGATTCACACTACACATTTGCTGTGTGACTCAAAGAATGAAATCTTTTACGTTCCTTAACCTTTTTACATTCACCAGTCAAGCCCAGAAATCCTTCCTGCCTTGTGTTCCCACTGTAACAACTTCCACATGCTACCCTCTGCAAGGACTGTTGTCACATGTGTTGTCTTTGCCTATTCTTTTTGAGATTATTATTATTACTTTCTTTATATTATTATTATTATTACTACTACTACTTAGGTTGGCACCTAGAAGCCCAGATGGAGATACGGGCTCCAACATGCTGAGTGGTGTATAAACATGCAAGACATCATTGACCTTGAGGGCTTTCAGGCTGAACAGACAGTAGAGATAAAAAGTGGGGCAAGCAGCAGTGAAAAAGGCATTAATCGATGCAATGAAAAGGATTGCCATTAAAGCCAGGTATAGTGACCAAGCTTACCAAATCCCCATCCATGACCCTATCCTCTTGGTAAAACTTCCTTTGGCTGATATGAAAGTCTTTCCTGCTTTGTGTCTTGCCTCATGGAAGAAAATCATAAGAAGTCATTGTAACAGCAACAACATCAAGATTACAGAACAAGACTGTCCCTCGAGAGAGACTGGGGCAACCGCGTAAAGTAAATTGCATGTCGTCGTGGTTTAACTCCAGCCAGCTACTAAGCACCACATAGCTGCTGACTCATTTCCCCCCACACCCAGTGGGATGGGGGAGAAAATCAGGAAAAGAAGTAAAACTCATGGGTTGAGATAAGAATGGTTTTAACAGAACAGAAAAGAAGAAACTAATAATGATGATGATAACACTAATAAAATGACAATAGTAATAATAAAAGGATTGGAATATACAAGTGATGCACAATGCAATTGCTCACCACCCACCAATCGATGCCCAGTTAATCCCCAAGCAGTGATCCTCCAGTTTATATACTAGAATTGACATCACATGGTATGGAATACCCCTTTGGCCACTTTGGGTCAGCTGCCCTGGCTGTGTCCCCTCCCAACTTCTTGTGCCCCTCCAGCCTTCTTGCTGGCTGGGCATGAGAAGGTGAAAAATCCTTGACTTTAGACTAAACATTACTTAGCAACTACTGAAAACATCAGTGTGTTATCAACATTCTTCTCATACCTAACTCAAAAACATAGCACTATACCAGCTACTAGGAAGACAATTCACTCTATCCCAGCTGAAACCAGGACACATGTTCTAGCCTGGAACATCACTTCTCATGTCCTGATCTCTCCAGAAGATCTTAAGATTTTTATATCTCTATTGCAGTTGTCTTCATGCACTGGATTGTGGCCCTCTACTAGAGGCATACCCATGTTTCCTCTTATGCAGGTCTGCTGTTTAAATCGAATAACACGGAAGAACGTATTTCATACACACACAGCCCCAAGCATTGCTCAGTTGCTGCTCCAATCCCCTTCCCTCTATAGACTGTAGCTGAACACTAGCAACATGTAGGAGAATGACAAAAGGCAAGTGGGCCAGAGCTTACTCCCACTAATAAGAGCAGGCTTTGCTTCCCTAACAGAAGTTTTTGGTTGAAGCAATCCAGCTTTCTCCATAAAGAGCATATCTCTCTTAACATGGTCACCTTGTAGCTGTTCTCTTACATGTGTTCCCTTTGTATTCATGTAATCAGTCTATCTGGCAGATGAAAAATTAGTATGACATGTGGGTCCTTTGCAGACAGCTGGGAACAGGGACACCCCTGTTTCATGGGCATCTCTGCACACAGAGGGGCTGGATCACTACACCAAACAGGACTTTCTAAAGAAGTAGATTAAAAGCTTAAAGTAGCAGCACAGGCAGTGTAAAAGAAAACATCCCTTCAGTTAGTGGTGATCAGAGAAGAAAAAGATGTAAAGCAAGAAGTCTTAAAGCAATTTAAATAAAATAATTGGTTTAAGAAATTGCTGGTGTGCCTGGAAATATCTATGCCTGCACACAAATGTACAACTTTCCCAAGACCTCAGTGCAGTTGCAGAGACAAGGGCAGAACTTTTGCTTTGCACAAATTGCAGTGCTTTACCTGAGACACATCCATGTGTCATGGATTGCCCTCCTATCAGAAAGGGGAATATGGAATTAGTGACAGGTGAAGATCTGCAAATATATGCTTATTTCTTTAGTGTATTATAGCTATGTAAGGTTTGATCTTAGGTTTCATCAATTCCAGTCCTTTTCTTTTAACCTTTTTCTCATTCTTCCACTTCCAAGATGAATACCAGCACTACAGGTAAAAAAAAAAAATTCCTTATTTCCTTTCCAATATATACTTCCATATATTTCTATTTCTGTGCACAAAAAGCTTGTTATGACATATATGTAAGCAGGGAAACTAGAAGATGGGCCCTGAGTCTTTAGGAGTACATTTTAACAAGCATGAAATGTAGCCATCACTCATTCTGGAAGCTAGATTCAATGCCCCACTCCTTCGAACGTGCAAGAAGTTTTGTTCACGTATCTTCTTTTAAGAAACATTCCCTTTCCTCAGAGGAACTGGTCATTACTGCTGGCAGTCAGTACTTTCAAACATATATGGTTTTCTGAAGTCTGGCGACTCTTGGATAGACCTGAATCTTTTTAAGAGAGTCATATGGCTGCTAATGTTCACACTAATGGTTAAACCCAGAGAAAGAACTGGTGAATATGACCAAATATGGTATTAGTGACAGTGTAGCATGCACCATTTTTTTGGCAGCAGTTGCATTTGCCTTATGAGATTACCCACAGCACCTCAGCAGTTTCAATATGAATGGCACAGTTACAGCTGGGGGACAATATATAAACATATTCTGAACCATACCTGTCTGTGGAGAGAGACATTTTGTCACAAACTTAGCAATAAAACATCTCCTTCCAGGAACCAACTCAGTCCTGGTTTTGCTTTATGACAAGGGCTGCCAGCACCTGCACATTAGAGGTCAGGGCTGAATTTGGTTAAGAAAAAAACAAATGCAAAAAGAAAGAAGACAGAATTGTTATTTTTTAAAATTTGAAAACTTTCAGAAAGATCACTAGAGAGATAAAAATAATAGTGTGTGTAGAATTCCCGATAATTCATGCCTGGTATGTAGACAGTGAAGTCAGTTCCCGAATTTACATTCCCCAAGACACGGAAGGGAGTGTGCTGTGGGTTTTCAATAGCCACTTATTTTTTGCCAATTGCCTTTCAAACACCATCTTATTTAAAGACAAAGGAATCATATATCTAGTCTATATCATAATTAAAGCTCTGAAGGGTGAAGTCCAAGGAAGGCTTTGGAAGCTATCACTGCTTCAAAAGGAGATGTGATTTCACCCTACCACAGGGAGTGGAGAGGAGAAATCCCGGCTTGCTTTAGTAACACCGAGCAATCAGTGCTTGCTCTTCATCAAACCTATAGATAAGCTTGTGGTGGACCTGTCCTCCTTAGAAAGTGTATTCCAAGGATGACAATATGTTGTGTTGCTTCACAGCCTGCCCTCAAAGCTAATCAGCGTGTGTCCTAAAGTGGAACAGCTGAACAGCACTGCTCTTGCTAGTGGCACTTCCCTCCTAACACTGCAGGTGTCACTGTAAAATAGAAAATCTGCGCCCAACAGATTCTGTTCTGGTGTCTTTGCAGGGGGGGGATGTACACAACTAGGGTTTACGTGAAAGTATTTGTCCTCCGGTGATAGATTAGAAGCTATCCTCTCTTCTAGTACTGCTCCTTGAACTGTATTTTGCAGTCATGGTTCTCATAGGATGAACAAAACGTTAATGTTATAAAGGCAGATTTTTCCCTCTCCTATGATGTTGCCATTTGTTAGAGAAAGGCATAGCATTCCTGTTCTGCAAAACCAAAGCGTTGCTTTGTCCAAGCATAATGGAGTGGTGACAGTTCAGTGGTGTAAAAAAGCAATTTGTTTCTCTCTCCATGGGGTATGATTGTCCATGGAGTTGTATCTTTCAGGGATGACTAAGTAATTCTGTGCAGAAGGAGGTTCAAATGCTTTAATTAGTGTGGCTATAGCCAGTCCACCAAGTTATTAGGACAATAAATCCTAACTTAGGACTGTAAATCCACAGCAGGCTCTTGTCTAGTAAATGTGAAAGGTATCTTAACTTCGCTGTAGCACACATCCATAAGACAGGAAGATTGTCTTCTGTCTCAAAGGTTCATTATTAGCATAAATGTATTAAATAATGTGAATCACTTAGATATTTTAGTTGTGAGGTCAGCTCAGACACCAAATGAGATTCACCGCTCACTCAGGAATATCAGTTTTTGCTTATTGACTCACTATGTTCTTGCTATATGATGGGAAGCCACTGTGTGAAGGCCAAAAAACCCCCAGCCTGCCGCATTCCCCCATTGCAAGAAACAATATCTAACTTATCCACAATCAACCTTATGTGTCCTGTAGTATTACCACTACCCATAGCCCCAGATCTGCTATGCAGGATTGAATTACGAGCCACAGAAACTGTCTATTCCAAGTGTGGGTTGATAGGAGCCACAGATCTGAACTGAAGCATTTCCCTTCTCACATCATACAACCACCTCTCTTGTATTTGCCTTCTCTTTTCAAGATGGCTCTTACCTTTCATTTCTGCTCACGGAGCCATGCACAAGCACGGTTGCTAGTGAAAATCAATAGCAGGCTGGCTCCTAGCTCACTTAGCCATTTTGGAAAATATTCTTGGCTTACTGATATATGCATTCTGGAGGCTAAATACCCTCAGAAAATCCACTTCAGGATCCTGTAGTCTGCCCTCCAAAGCTTAGCTTCTTTCAGTCAACAGGGATGTTTGTAAAGGAAAAAAGCAAACCCCTGATTTTTTTTTGGGGGGGGTGTCTTGGTTTTTTTTTTCCGCATTGATTGCAAGTATTTATGCCTTTGAAACATCCCTAGGGATGTATTTTAGTAATATTAATTTTGGTACATAAATTACTTAAATGACTCATATAACTTTAAAGTCTAGCTCCAGCTCCTATAACTGCTGCTGGCAGCAGGTACCACAGAGAGTCAGGATTAGGAGCACTTATGTTTTAGCCATTAAATTTCCTTTATTCCATTTGTTCCTTTTCTCCTAACATGAATATGTTCTTTGCAATCTTACGGGTAACAAAAACTATAGGAGGTATTAAAGTAGTGGGTCTATCTTTTGTCCCTGGGTGTGTTTGTGCCGCTCTCACTAATGTCTATGAGGATTCTGTGCCTGTATCCTGGGCAGAAACTTGGTCTTCAGGAGAGCTAATGAGCTGGAATTCAGCCCAGAGCTACAGTTGTATCCGTCAGCTATAGTCCCACTTAGCTGACTTGGGGGAAAACACAGACAGACCTCTCCTAGCTATGTGCTACCTTACCCTTTCTCTTGCTGCTAATAGTTGGCATGGAAGCAAAGAAAATCTGGTCTGAAAGAGCCAGTCAAGTTGTTGACTCAAGTCAGGAACAGCTGTACCTGTGTCACTGTGTCTTGCATTTATCTTGCAATGTAAAACTGCCCCCGTGCCCCAGTTTTACCCAATGCTATCCTGCTATATCCTAGTGATAACTCCTGCCTAGATAGGAATAACCACTTCTTTTTGTTGAATAGCATCATGTTTTTCTAGGCCATCACTCCAAGTTGTCAAGATAATTTTGACGAGCTAATGAGATCCTCTAAACCCCATTTTCAGATCTTTCCAGATTGTTTGTTTTTTTTTTTTTAAATGTGATACATATTGTCTCTGTCACAGAAAATACAGACAAGAACCAGATGTAAGACAAAGCCTGGCAGAATCCTGCTTGGTGCAGCCTTTCACTTCAGTGATGAACCCACTGGTAAATATTCCCCTCTGCAGAGTTTCCCAAAGAGATTTTGTGTTTTGTGGTACTTTCCCTAGGTGGCTACTGGTAATGTTACGAGGCAGTCAAAAGCCTTATTGTCTCTCCATGGAAATTCAGTTAGAGCAGCAGAAAAAGTAAAAGTTATGCATGAGCAACTTCTATGCATCCCACAGGAAAATTTCACATCTCTTCTATGTCCAGACTAAATCCAACCATGGTAGGAAAATGCTGGATTCAGTGCATTGTCATAAGGAAGGGGACTGGTGGACTTTCCATTCTAGCAATACTCTAGTGGGATAACACAATAAAATTGCAAGGTGTCAGATGGTGACATTTGCAGCACCTTTAAATACTGAGAATGTCCTCCCCCTCTGTAATTTTCCATCTTTCTCTAAGCTCAGGGAAGTTCTCGGAATCCACTCAAGCAATTCTAATTAAGCACTCAAAGACAGGGAAAGCAGGGTGGCCTAATTTTCAAAGGTGCTGAGTGTCCCTGGTTCCTGTAGAGAACGTAAGCAGGTTATAAGCATCTAGCTACATGAAATGAAATGTAAAAGCGTTGGCCCACAAGTGAAGTTCTGTGCTTGTGGCAGGGAAAACAACTAGCACAGAACATTGCACAGAGAGCCTTTCTCTGTGGTTAAATCACACCGCTTCACTGCATCCAGATCTCTGGAAATCTAAATGCCACAGTCAAGGCTACCTTAGCTGCAGAGTAATCTCCTAAAACAAAGAATGGGCTGCAGTCAGGTTTCAGGCACCTGCGAGCTCCTCAAGATCGCTGCTTCTCTCTCAGACATTTAAAACTTTATCAGATAATTTCCAAGCTGTCTCTTTTGTTCTGAGTGTGCGCCTGTCATTTCTGTGTACAGCAGTTCTTGTCTGACAGCCAAGTCCTTAAACAAGAGGGAAACCCCCAAAACATTAAGTATTACTCCTTTTACACTTTGAATTGTGAGCTGCTAAGCCAAGTCTGACCTTCTAGCAAGCAGAAGATGATACTAGGGATCCCTGCTGGGTCCTGAGACACAGCACAGGAGACCAGCTTTTGCTGGTTGCCAGGTCAGGTGGATCTAAACAAGTCTAAAGACAGACGTAATGTGGAAGGCATGGGACAGGATATAGGTACCTAAACTGTGGCAAGTGTTTTCACATACCAGTAGATGGTGATCTTATCATTAACTGTCAGCACACACAGATCTCTCTGAAGGCATCCTCTTCACCTGGTGCTCTGGTAACAAGGTGAACCCCGCTCGCTGTGCACCATCCTTAGCCCAGGCTCTCACAATCCCGGCAGCGCAGGCTAGAGGCAGGGGGTTTCTCTACCAACACAAAGACTCACTCCCTAGCCCTGTGCACCTGGAAACCCTACCCACTTGACAGCACCACCAGTCACTGCAGACTTGACTGAAACCCCGTTGATCGTTTTGGCTTTTCACCTCTTGCTGCCACAGTTCCCAACTTAGGGAGCAGAGGTAACAATGCTTACATGCTTTTCAGGGGTAGTCTTAAGGTCTCCAAGCAATAGCGTTGCTTTCCCACTCAGCAAGGGAGAAGCTGGTCAGCCTTCCCAGCTGGGAACGCTGCAGCTGGTCTGCAGTGCTGACCCACCAGGATTACACACCAGTTCCACCATTTCTGTTGAAACAATACATGTGGTGAGAATGAAAGATTTCAGAATGCTTGCCCGAGAAAGTTTTAAGTAACTTGCAGCCTGTCAGGTCTTCCCACGGTATTTTCACTGCAGTGCTTGAGGCTCTACCAGCTCTGTGGCCAAGCCATCTCTTCACAGTTACAGCGTGCCTCTTCCCACCAATGCATAGTTGAGACTGAATGGAAAAGCAGCTCTGTTCTGTCCCTCAAAGAAGGCTTTATTAATACTTCTGGCCACCAGTAATAATTTTATTAATTTTGTGGTTGATCTTCATGGAAAGCTGGTCCATCAGGCCTAAGTGAAAATGGAGAACTCTATCTAGCACTTCCAAAAGGCTGACCTAGAGTGTTAGGTCCTTTGATATGGGAAGGCATGAGCTATAATGGACATATGATAGGACAGGTTTCTTTTATTTTTCCACATTTCTTTTACTGCAACTACAGTAAGGTTGCCTTACCTAAGTTAGCCATTCTCAGACCAAGCTGAGGTAACGCTGCTGATGGAGCAATTAGAGTCTAAGAAATTCCCTCTTGCTCTTCCTAATGCATTTTGTTTCCTCTCGGACAGCTAAACTTTTGCATATAGTGTGGTAGTTTCCCACCACAGACCAGGAATGCTATGTGGTCAGAACACTGATGTTTAAACATTTAAGTCAAGATTTTAAAGAATTGGGTACGGGGCTTTTTTGCTTATTTACAGAATTGTATGAGAAGTTGAAAAACAAGAAAAGGAATTTTTAAAAAAAATTTCATAACCATTTTTTTTCCCACTCCCAGTCAGCTTGAGGTGCAAGTCAGGGCAAGCTGGCTGATCAATGCATGAAGAGAGGATAAAGCTGTGCCACAGTACTCTTCTCCTTGATTTGTGTAAATGCACACCTTCCTGAAGTCAGGCAGGGATTGGAGCCTTTGAGAAATGGTGCTGTAAAAAGAGCATCATTAATATCAGCTGCTTTCCTGCTCTTTAGAGGTACCAGCAGCATTTCAAACTGCATTTTTTTTACTGTTCTTCCTTATTTTATCTCTAAGGTAAACACTCTTAGATAAGAGATACTTCATTTCCAGTTTCTAGTAAGGAGCACCCTCTAGGTAACCACTCTCAGAGGAAAAAGAAGAGGTGATGAGGAACTCATGATGATGAATTAGAAAGCTAGAATAGCAGTGGGAAAGACTAGGCTGGAAAGACCAGGCTTTGCTCTCTGGTGCTTAAATATTTGGTTGATAGTGCCTCTGAGTGCTCAGCCTACAGAGCTGCTGCTAGCACCTTTGCAAAAATTGATGATGGAGTATGCCTCTGAATTGGCTCAAAGGCACTGTTTCTCACTGTTCCTGTGAGGCATTTTGAAGTTTTCTTAATCATGTGACAGCTGGACCACACTGGGTAGGTGTAGAGCTGAGTAAATATATGTTTGATGGAAGACATTTCAGAAAGCTATTGGAGCCTCTTTTAAGAATGATACAAGAATCTCCGGAAAATGTGACCTTTTCAAATGACATAAACCACCATTTTAATTGTGCAAGTATATTAGAGACATATATTAGTATTAGTGTATTAGTATATTATAGATTAGTATTAGTATATTAGAGCATATCAGATAAGATATCCTAGAGTGAGCAAGATCCTAGCTGTCTAGGAAAGTGATATCAGCACCCATTTAAATGTCTTTATTTAGGAAAACCCACAAGGATATTTGCCAGAATATCAACATCTTCATGCTTTCCATTTCTCAGCTTGGGCAGTGATTATTCACAGCTATTTAGCCCAATATTAGGTTCTACAACCTGAGCTCTGACTGTGCTCCAGTAAAATCCGGACCACTGGACTTCTGCCACTGAACTGCTCAGAACTCAGTACAACAAGGATGCCAAGCCGCTAGGTTAGGGGAGTAATTTCACTTGTCAGCTGTGCGTGAGGGTAATAACAGGGTGTGCGCAGGATCTGGAAAGAAGACACCTGCGAACCTGCAGGAAAAGAGACAACGTGCAGCCAAAGTGTATTGTGCCAATATTTAAATAATATATCAACGCAGGACAAAAGTTCTCACCTCTCCTCGTATTTCACATGATTCTATTGCTATGACCAGGAACCTGGAAAACTGTTGTTGCTGTTTTTCCACACTTCAGAGAAAATGGTTGCTCTAGGCAGATTTTAACCTTTGACTTGTCCTGGCTAGTATTTTAGGTTAACAGACAGATTCTGAGAGAATGAAGAAGATGCGTACTGATTTTTTTATAATTCCTGTGCAGGGATCCCTTCCACAACTAGTGGAAAGGCTAAAGCATGCCACTCCAAATACTGTAGACATCTAATATAATCTTCTGTTCCCTTTACTTCTGCACTGCTGGACAAATTGATAGATCATTTTAATTTCTTCTATTTTTGATGATGTGTCATTCCTAGATACTACGGTAGAAAATTTTTGGTAACTTCAGTTTACATTTAACTTATCTTAAGTAGCTTATTCTTATAAGTCTGTGAAATGGCAATGGTTTTTAGACTGCCTTTCAGTTCACTGCTATTATTACTATATTCTTCTTCTTCTTACTTAGGTTGCCACCTAGAAGCCCAGATGGATATGTTAAAATAATTTATTAGATTGTCTTTTTTTTGACTTACATCACTAGAAGTTAGTCATAATTTGTACTCATTAGCATGTTGAAGAAATGAATGTAAAACTGAATGTTAAATATGAGTATATATACTATGCAATTCCCTTCAGGTCACGAACTTAAAAATTAATTATTTTCACCACATATTTGGTGCTTCCAATGTCCTGAAATGACAGCCTTGGTTCCTAACCAGGGTTTTGGAGCAACCAAATAAGTTCCAGGGGTACAAGGTAAGTAGCTCTTTTGTATTCCTGAATTACTTCTGATCCTTACAGTTCAACAAGAGTTTACAGTCTCTCCAATGGAGTGCTAAGAAATTTCTGCAGTCAGATAGTTTATTCTGTATTTCCATGTCAGCCCGTTCTAACAAGAGTTAGTGAAAAATACATGAAAGGAATATATAAAATCAAGAAATTGTGGATGATAGCCATTCTTATGTGGCCATATTGATAGCATCAGGTAGGTTTGAAAGCAAGAGAAACAGAAAAGGAGAAAGAGAACAGGTTTGTTTGGGTTTTTTTTTTAAGAGCTCTGAGGCGGCTTCAATCTTTTCATGAAGGAAAATGCAAAGCTCACACTTCTCTTTCTGGTAGTCTCAATGGGTCCTCGCCTGTTTGGAAAACCTTTACCTACTAAAAATGTCAATAAGTAGCTGCTTCTATTTCATCTGAGACAGATGAGACTTCACTACTGCACTCTGCCATGAACATCTGCAATGCTGTAGAAAGAGGTGCAAAACTGAAGAAAGGTTTTCTTTGCTATTAGCTCTCAGAAAAAAACGCTCCTGTTATCTGGGAAAACACCTAGGGCTGCTTCTCAAACACAGATCAACCCTCTGCTTCTTAGTGTGATGTGTGGTCATCTGACTAAAATCCGATTCCTTTGACTGCTCTTGAGTGAATGTCCTAAACCTGAATTTTCAATGTTCTTTCATTGGACTGGGGACTTTGTTATCCTTAGTACAGCAAAATGCTGCTAACTCCATCCCTGATCCTGCAAAACACTTAAACTTATCTGCACATGTGCTTTGCTGCAGAAGAGCCAGCACTCAGCAGTTTTCGGGTCCATTATATGGAGGGAAAGGGTTTTGAAATATTCCATGAGAACTGCAAAAACCAAAATTCTTTCAAGCAGACCAACACAGAGGAAAATACTTTCTTTTGTTTTCTTGGGCAGGAAGGAAATGGAGTGGAAAGATTGTAAAATCTAAGCGTGCTTGACTCAAAAGGTATGTCACAGCTGTCAGCCTGTTTTCTGTGTTAGCAGTGATTACGAACAGCCTGCTGAAAGAAGAGTGGCTGGTGCAAAGAATCGGAGCAGATTTAACTCAGCCATTTTCCTCACATTTCATTAACACAATACTGTATTCATGCTGGACTGGGAAAGATCAACAAGAATGACAACAAGGGTCAAACATGAAGTGAAGAGGAAGTATGTCACCCTGGCATGGATGGTAATTACTCTATGCAACATACATCAGATCTGCATCTCTGTTTCTGTACAGCCTGTCTTTGTACTCAGCAGGTAATGAATCATCACCATTCTTGGCAGCCAGCTGATGCTGGAAGAGGAAAGCGATTGCCTGTTCTTGAGCTCCGTGGGCATGTTCCATGGAAATAAGGATGTACTCTAGTTGATTTTTTTTACTCTGAAACCATAACGCAGTTTAAAAAACTTAATTAGTTTATACCAACCTGGCTAGATTCTCTGCATCTCTAGGGGACGCAGGAGTCCTGCAAGACCTGATGCAGAAACTGTTCCTATTTCTTACCAGCACAGCCAACTTAGGACACACATTCAGGTAATAAAGTATCCTGCACTACACCTTCTCTTTCTCTCTATATTCAGATTCAGCCCATAGCTATTTGAAAAGCAGGAAACTGTAAGAATAGTAGAAAAGGAGAATTCACGCACACCATTTATTTTTTGCATCTTATCGAGGCAGAGAAACTGGTACCTTTTACAACAGGATTGGATAGTTGTTTCAGAAGTGCTCAGAAATGTGAATCTTTCCTCAGAATCTGTATAAGCAAATATACAGATTTACTGGATATACAGGGAAATATGCAAGAATAAATATTACAGTAGAAAAAGATTAAATAGATTATAGAGAAATATTACTCAGACATTATTTAGGAATGTACTAGTTTACTGCACTAGAAAATTTAGTTGAATAAGAATGACATTTTTTTCTGTCTACTGTGTGTAGAAGTACATAATTTTGTCCAGTTTCATTACGGGAGGTAATTGCTCTCCCATTCAGATACACAGGCATGTACCAACAGAATATCATATTAATCTCTGCCTCTCTTTTCTCCCAGGGTAGAATTATTGATTGTGAGCTTTTCTTTTGATATTTTTTAAAAATGAAGTAGGGGTTGCCTTACTCATTTCATTAGAAAGGTACATGTATTTACTTTCCTTGTTTTGTAACCTTGGTTTAAAAACACCTAATCAAGAAATTTTTTTCACATCCTCCTAAGGTAGGTAGAGGTGAGGTACCAATTTAAAGACCTTAAGATTGCACACAGAGTGACAGACAGCATTTAGTATTAAGGGCTGTAGTTTCCCTAAATCAATTATAATAATGCCTCTACCACTGAAATATGAACAAAAGCCATTTCTAATACACTAATAATATTTAATGAAGGACTATATCTACAAAAGCATTTAGAAACTTTAGTACTGCCTAAAGGCCCAGTGTAAAGTTGAAATTCTCCTGCTTGTTTGCCATGTGACTTCTGGAGGTACCTAAAGTTTCTGCAGATCAGGGTTTTCACCAGTGAAATCCCAGTGCAATAAAGACTCCAAAGTGCAGAGCAGTAAGGCCTCCCGAATCCACAACTAGATGTTTCATTTCCATCTCCCTAGTCTTTAGTGTACAAACTGGCACATATTCTGACAAGCTAAGTTTTATATTAAGGCAGTATGATGATCCTCCTGCAACACCTTGCTCTTTCAGCTACTGACTTAATTGACTGGGCTGCCAGAAGCTCAACTTCATCTCCTTCCCCTTCTTGAGGCAGTTTCACTCTGCATATTTTCACACCCTATAGCAAAGTTGTCTTAACGTCTCTTGGTCTTGCATTTTGTGTGTGGTAATTACACAGTCATTGGACAGAAAGACTTACCATGTTCATTACTTATTCAGGCATTAGGCAGGACATAGGAATTACATGGTGACAGCAAGTTACAGTGCCAGGAATGAATCATGTTTCGTAGTAACTCTGCATCAACAAGAAATCCAATTGCAGAATATATCCTTCTCGTCCCACCCCAATGGGAATGCAGCAGCCAGTTGGCTACAAAGTCATTCTTTCTCTCCCCAGCCAATTAAAAAAAATAAATCAGTGCTATTCAGCATCTTCTGAAGTTGCCAAAAATCTTCAAGGTTCAGCACCTGAAGGACTATATTAGATACAACTATTTGCATTCTCAATAATTCCCCTTTGAAAGCTGAGTTTTCATCTCGTACTGAATTGGCACAGCTTCACTTGGTTTTCTCACTATTAAATGTTGCTGTTATCAAAAAGGCTTTGTTAAAAATATTGGTTAGCACAACTGTATACAAAAAGCAATGAGAAAGAGAAATTATTTCTCCTTGAAGTGAATGCTGCCTGTAAATTCGAGGATTTAATAATTTTGGCTATAATTAATCTAGTGCAGAGATAGAAGGGCTAATCATAGTCCCTATTCATGCTTTCTTTCAGTCAAATGAAAGAGAATAGCTATTGACCTTTTGCCAGCAGCTAAAACAAATTGGTCTGTTCAGCCCACTGTTTATATGTATGGGAGAAAAGAAGTGCCATATAAAACATGCTCACTAGCAAGCCCATCCATTTGAAGACTATTGTTGACTTTTGCCTTTAAATGCTAAGCTTATGCAAAGCCCCTACAGTGACAGGACTCTTTCACTAACTGTAGTAAAGTTTGGAGCCTGCTCTAATGATTATACCACTAAAATAATATCCAGCTTCTGGGATATGGTATCTCAGCTTTGGGGCCTGTTCCTGTGGGTAGGTGAAAGAACAAAGATGTGAGCTGTCAACTGGATGGTCCAACCCTTCCAGGGCAGCTGGAGGAAATGTGAACTGTGGGAGCTGGAGACACACACGAGACACAGCTGCGAACTGCAGGTAGGAAGGGCACACATGCAAGCAGGCGTGCCCTTGCATCCTCTTTCGATGGAAAGGACAGCTTGAAGGAGAGACTTGGCATGCAGAGGGCGGCTCGTGACACTGTTATTTTAGTCCTTGATTTAGACATCAGAGGACCCAGAACCTGTTAACTTAGTTACAGGGAACGATTTCATTCCTGGTTTGTTTTTCCCTCTGCATTTCTATGCTACACATGTCCATGACTGAAATACATGTGTGGTTTTATATTCACTAAGCATTTTCTACTAGTTTACTAGGAATTTCATTTTGACTTATGGAAGGGTTTTGATTTCTTTATTTACCTTTGCTTTCCTTGACAGGAGGAGGGGACTAAATGCTGCTGTCATGATATTCCTGCAAAACTAAGAAACTAGTTTGCCCTGGGGACACGTCTACCTAAAAACTGAGTATCATGTAAAGGAATAGCATAACTGGTTTTCTACACTAACAAAGAGCGGAGCTCTTAGGCCAGCAGCTGATCAACACTTAAGCTGTAAGTTAAGCACAAGATTTTAAGGAAAAAATCCCTGTTCCCTCCTCCCCACAAAGTAAAAAAGTCAGGGGATATGGATCAAATTTTGCAAAAGATGATGGTGATTTTTGGTAGTGTTGAAAATTAGCAGTTTATACAAAATTATTGATCTATTTCTACATTAACTTAAATGATGAACGCACTTTTGGCAAGATCTGTGGAGACAGGGCAGGTAGGGCTTATAGAAAATCTCTCACAGCATCTTCCCTTCCTGTGATCTCTAATGAAGAAATCGCTACAAGTTTGGTGACTCCTGACAGAAAAGTTCATGTCAGAACCTATGTAAAATTTATTGTGCAGAGCCCTGGGGGCCCTTTAAGATAAAGAAAAAGTCAAGAGATGGTATAGGAATGGGGATGTCACGTCTTAGGTTTACAATTTGTACTTTCTTTTCAGATCTTATAGTTTTACTAAAAATATAACCGTAGGCCACTTTGTACAATTCCTACTGTACAAGTCACTGTAGTGTTACACTGGGGGTGTGTGTATACACAAGGTATATGCATATATATTATAAAAACACCCAACAAACAAACCTCTCTCTATATACACTGTCTACATATGTACATCTAAAATGAGACTATGTATGGAAAATTTACATTCCAAAATAAGGAGCAGAAGGAAAATAAATGGGGAAAGAAGTCTATTCATTGTAGGCAAACATGTTAACTTTCAATTTTTCAAAGGCTGGCTGATTGCTCATAAGGAAATCTAGACACACACTGATGTCATTAAACCATGACCTCTCTGAGGTACCTGGAAAATGAACAAAAATTCTGCACTACAACTCAAATAAGAGGCATCTCAAATACTCATCTAAACTAAGACCCAAATGTCTCAACACAGGTTGTTCTCAGTCAGCATTTGTTACACATTTGTATCTGATGACTACAGTATTACTCCCTTACTTTCACAAGCTGTGAGAAGTTCCTGTTTCTAAAACTGAATGAGATGCAATCCTTTCCATTTAGTCCACCAGAATTATCAGCTAAATCATGGAATATTACTTTTCAAAGTTTTATCTGTGGAAGCTCATTGAAGGCTATGCTTCACATGAGCAGCAACATGTGGGCAAGCTGTAGTTAGTATCTACATGTGGTCAGCAGTAAAATACATTTGGCAGGCAGTGAAAGAAATTCATACCTGTTCTGAAGAGCTGACAGACAAAATATGACCCATTTCATAATCACTAAAAAGCATTTTCCCCAAAACACCTCTCCCTGTAGATCATTGGGAAAAGCTGTGGCAAGCTGCAGTTCTGACTCACAGATAAAAGTGTGAGAACAGGTGCTGTAATGACCAGTATTATCACTCAGAAGGGTGAATTACTATTTGATGCTCTCACTTGATACATCTCAAAACATTTTTTGAAAAGGTAGAGAGTAATTTACTGTCATTCTCTAGCAGATTGCTAATGGACCCAAGAATAGCTTAAATTCATTTATCTGAGTTAATAATCACATGACAGTAGAGAAAGGAACATAATTTAGAATACACTTTTTTTTTCCAGATGGCTAACTCCCATTTGTTGGTAATGATGGAGAGATAATAATGCCAGAACAGAACAAATCGGAATTCAAAGAGCTAAGCACCAGTATTTACAGACATCAGCAAGAAAGACAGATTGGTATAAAATAGCAAACTATTCTGTCCATTCTCACAAGCCATTTTAAGAGAGATTTTCATTCCTGCTTCTCATTGAGATATGTCTATAGACCAAATGGTACTTCTTTTTATAAAGCAAAATTATGTGCGGCTGGTTGCCATCTCTGGATTTTCTTTTCTGTTGCTCCATTTCATAGCCTTAGCCCTGAGCCAGTGGCGGTGGCAATCAACATTCATCAGCCTCCTCCAGAGGCTTTATTTACTGCCATTTGCTTTTCCCCTCCTTTCTCTTTGCTCCCTGGTAAGCTATGTGAGCTAAATCCTGCTCCCAGTCCTAGTTCTGTAACTCTACAGTTGCCCGCTGGAGAGACAATTTAAAATTCCTGCGCAGTTGTGGCAATCTACCCCCCTCTGCTTGTCCGAGGTTGGTTATGAAAAATGCTGCAAACCCCTAAATGAACAAGTAACAAGCACCGAGTCCTTATTAGACTCTAGAGGTTTTCATGGACTTCTTTCCCTGCAGGTCAAAATCCCACGTGACTCCATTGCCTTTTTCTTTTTTCCAGTGCTGATCCGGTGCTGTAAGTGTTGTAGACACAGCAGGAGGCTACTTTGAAGACAGGAGGCTCAGCTGATGAGCACTTTAACAACACGTGAGCTTTTTCACTGACACAGGACACTGTACTAGCCCAAACACATGGCACTTTAATCATTAATTACCTGACTACGCCGGCAACTTTCAAGGCTATTTTGGGCCTTGCTCGAATGTTAGAGCAGCTTTTCCACTGATGAATTTACATCTCTGCACAATTTAATTGTTGGGAACCTCTGTAAAGGGCTACAATGGGAGACACAGTTGTCAACTTACCACAGTCCAGTCACTGAGGTCACTGTGTAAGGTAAGAAACTAGGACTTGCAGTACTTCATTTTCCCCTCAGGCCATTCTCTGCCTCGGTAGCAGCAAACTTCCATGGGACTTCAGCTGTGTCTTGCTGGTGTCCTCACAATGTCTTCTCCTGATGTGGGACTCGGGTGTTAAACCTGGAGATAAAAAACGTTCCAAAGTCCATCAGCTTTGCCACATCTAGTACTGAATGTTAAACCTAAATAGCACGTGCAGTCTCACCAGCTTACTGGCACCATGTCATACCAATCCTTTGTGATGGTAAGGATCTTCTGAGTTTTGTGTGTGTGTAATTTCTTTCTTGCTTTCTGACTGAGCCACAGCACAAGGCAGCTTAATTATAGATAACACTGATATTACTTGAACATGTAATTTAGCTTTTAAAGCCTCCAGCACTGAGGTGTGAGGTACAAGCTCACAGCTTCTGCTGGTGAACAAAATCAGTTCATGGGTTATGCAAGTTCTTCTCCCTGGTGGCACCACATCAACCACAGACTGGAATTACCTGGAAGGCCTGAACACTTGGGACAACTTGCCAAACACAGAGGCTTGGACAGATGGCTCTGAGATGATGAAGCAGAAGTCAGGGTTGCAGTATTTAAATTGCCTATTGGCTTCTTGACAAAGGCCAGGTTCTCTCTGGATTCCTCAAACACAAATAAATATACTATGGCAGGGACCTAGGAGAGTGAAAACCAGTAAGCTAGGACTTCATTAGGAGACATCACTGTCTAAAGAGTGTGTCCTCAAGACACTGTCTTAAGACAGTCACCTTAGCTGTAGAAAGCTCTTTCTGTGTAAACTATCTGCTTATTTGAACTATTACCAGTCTGATGCTTCTGCACTGGCAGTGCTCTGTGGTGGATGTGGCATAACACACTGTCAGTTAACAGCAATTGATTAACATTGTGCGTAGTTAATAACAGTAGCACGTACAGGATTACAGATGCATATTTTTCAAATGTAAGTTTTCAGGGGAAAGACAGGAGAAGATCTTAGCCTGAGGTACACCCATCACTGTGTCAAATTTTCAGGAAATTGCTGTTACAGTTCCCAGTCTATGTAATTGTCGTGGTTTCGGTTTGAGCCCAGCCGGTAACAAAGCACCACGAAGCTGCTCGCTCACTCCCCACCCCCGCGCCTGGCCACGTTGGGATGAGGAGAAAATCCAAAGGCAGGCTCGTGGGTCGAGACAAGGACTGGGAGGGATCACTCCCCACTTATGGTCATGGGCAAAAGACAGACGCAACTTGGGGAAGAAACAAAATCAATTTCATTTACTACAAATCAAATCATAACAAGGATATTAGGAAGGAAAACCAAACCTCAGAACACCTCCCCCAACCCCTCCCGCCTTCCCGGCTCAACTCCATTCC